>JASEVX010000003.1:40962340-41172420 GCA_031761405.1 Serripes groenlandicus | reverse complement strand
ACAGCAGATCTACGAAAACAGTTTTATTCACAAATACAACAAGGAGACGATCCTTTACATTTCACGCCAGGCTTCGAACAAGACGAGGAAACATCGTTCCGTGAATTGAACATTCAATCTCCACAGACGACGATTGCAGAGGCCGGTCCGCCAGACTACGATGATAAGCGTCACATCGACAATCAACTTTTTCAGACAGAAAATTTGGAACCTACGATAGGCAGCAGGAATTTGGAAGCTCCGATACAGAGCAGGGATATCTACAGACAATCACTCTATCCGCATTTGGACGTCCAGGAAACTTCCCAAAGTAATAATTTGGGTTTTCCTGCAAAACCGATTATTAAGAACGAGCAACTTACCAATTACAGACATATCAACACTCTCAACTCTTACAATTCTGACCAGAATCGACCAAAAGGAGGACAGATATTAACAAATTCAAGTATCAAAAGTGAATCAGATAGACTTACACACTATAAGAACGTGGATACTATCAATCAACTGGAATCAGAGCGTGTACCGACAACACCGATGAAAAGAGTTTCAGCACTAAACGGTAGTATGAATTCTAGTATCATCAAATTAAAACCATTTTGTGGCAATGATTTTGAAAGCTTTTCAGCCTTTTTAACGAAATTCAATAAGTTCTGCGTATTGCATAATATTCATGAACTACAGAAGTCTGACGTAATTCATTTTTATTTGAGTGAAACAGCTCAAACATATTATGATAATTTACCGGACTTCGTAAAATCAGATTTCACGCAGGTAATCCATGCATTATCAAACCGTTTTTCAAACAAAACCTAAATTACAATTTAATCTCTATTAAACAAAAACCCGGTGAAAGTAGTGATGCATATTTGTCTCTTATTTCATTGATAATAAATTGGTTGAGCGATGAATTAACCGGAATTATCTAGATTTGTAAAATTATGTGAAGCAACGCATGTTATGTCTATAAATACATTAGAAACAAAGTTTGAAAACATGCTGGAATAAATGAAGGATTTGAAAAAGGAACTGTAGATTAAACAAATAAATGCTGTCCAAAGTCCAGTCTACGATGATAACCTTGTTGTCGGCAAGGTAATTTCTCTAGATTAGGCAACCAAGAGAAGTATATGCCGAATACACATTATGCTGATTTTGTTTATCAACATCCAAAAGTAATTAAGCAATACACTCAGAATACCGATTTGATCTCTCGACAAACAAACGTGTGTTAGAAACGCGGCAGTCAAATGTGTAGGTTTGGGAAAATATGCCCCGCATATAATAGAAAATGTCATCATTGTTTCAAAGTGGGCCATTTTAGATCAATGTGTTATAATATACACAAATGACGGGATTTACCCAACACAAATTCCTTTTCAGCTACGTTTAAACAACCTCCCATTAAAATCTCAAAAACGACAAAGATTTCAGAAAATTTAGTCTCGATTAGTGTTGCAGACAACAAGGTAACAGACGCTCTTTTAGATAGTGGAAGTTTAATTGAACAAATTAAGCAAATCAAAAAAAATTCAACCGTCAACTTTACTATCGATTCTTTATCACAAGAAACGTTAGGTTTAATGAAAGTTTTAAAACTAATACAAAAGCAATTTAAATTTAAAAATTAAAATTTCGAAATTGAAATTAATTAAAATTTCGAAATTTAAAAAAAAATAAAATTAAAATTTCGAAATTTAAAAAAAAAAAAAAAAAATGAAACAAAATAATTAAAATTTAAAAAGTATTAAAATGAAAAAAAAAGAAATTAGAAAGTTGATTGTTGTTTTCTTTTCAAATAGGTCATTCAATTTTCCCAAGCTAAAAATGTTCAGTTCCTGTTGAATGAATGGACGCATACGGTGAAATTCAAAATACCAAAAGATGATAAACTGTTTAGTGAGGTTTCATTATGTAAATATAATTACTACTCAGGGAAAGGTTGTCCAATATCTGTAGAAATTAACAGTCTGATTAAACATTTAAATCAGGATACTTCTCACATGTTTCAAACAATTGAAGGCATAGTTCCATTGCTACATTTCGAAAGGCAAACAAAAAGAAATCCAATTCTTTGTTTCGTAGGCGATTTGGGTTCAACACTTTTCGGTGTAGCGACAACTTCTCAGCTGGGAGTGTTGCGTAGCGATGAATATATGGTGAGCAATAAGAAAACATAGGGGAAATGTTAAAGTAAGTGGAAAAGGAAGACCACTTGCATAAAATAACAGAAAGAGTATTTTGCGATATACAGAAAAAGTCTGTTAAAAGGCATGAAAATGTTAAATTCTGGTAAACTATCGTCTTTCAGTATTCCGGCAGAACGTTTACAAACGGTATTAAATAACATTTCGAATGTTTTATTGACCGACTTTGATTCGTATCAGCTACTTTGGAAAGACGCCCCGTATTATTACCAGAATGCACAGTTTATTTATGGTCGACAGGAAAATGTGATATATATATAAGCATAAAAGTATCGCCAAAAACAGATAACTGTTATTTGGAATTGTTCTTTATGAAAATATCACTGGAATCAATAAACTGTGTGACCATAAAATGGTTAATCAAATGATTAAACCAAGATTGATAAGTGGAAGTTTCAATAAAATGCTGGCATATCAACAAACTAATATAAGTTTAGATTGTAAAGGCCGAAATGTATCGAGCCTGTCGGATTGTAAATTTTGTTTAATTAAATTGCCGTGTGAATGTAGTTTGCGCACCTCAACACACGTTATGGCTTCGCACTTTTCGCGATGCGAAATACTTTCAACTCACGAAGTTCAAGTCATAAATCCGAGTAACATGCAGTATTTAAAACACTTATCAATGACACGATCATAGACCAAATAATAAGCAATTAGACGGGGATCAGACCCGATTGAATTAAGCTACCAGGGTATCGCATGTTTAAGCATAAAAAAAGAGAAATTCAAGCAAAGTCAAGACGCTTAGAAATCTCATTGAAACATATTGCGGAAAAAAGCAAAGAAGAATGAATATGTATATGCAAATTTAGCCGAATCGATGTTTGATGAAGGATCAAACTGGAGTTATTATAGGAAACTCAATATGTTGATCTTAGCAACTACGTTAATAAGACCTGTAAATACAATGGAACTTAAATACATAACAACAACAACAGTAAGTCCGTATGTGACATTCTTCAACGATATGAAAACCAGTCTAGAATATGAGCATTTCATTTTGATCATATTAGTTATACATCTGATTTTAGCGTCATTGATTTTGAGGAAAGTTCAACAAACAAATGGCAACATATCAAATTACATTAATGTCCATATTTTAAATGGGTTAAACTGTATAGATTTACAAATAATTAAAATTCCGTCATGTCCGACAGAATGGGACATTAGAGCTTTTCCAATTATACAAATTGAAGAGCTAATTGGAGCTTTACGTCCAGAAATACGACTTAATACAAGCCATATTTCAGTGGTTAATAAACTGACAAAAGTTAAATTACCGGTCCCAAATTCAATTAAAATCGGTATTTTAACATGGTTACGTCTAAAGAAGATGTTAAATACAACGTACCTTTCTAGAACAGAACTAATTCATAATGGGATAAAAAGTACATTAATGCGACAAAGTTAAATGGAAAGTTATAATTTTGCGTTTAAGTACACTAAATGTTTTAACGTTGTTAAAGCATAGTTATGGGGAATTTTGTGTTGGTACATTAATTGCGTATTATGTATTTTCAATTTGTTTAATACAATCATGAGACACTTGTTTTATTTTATGTGTCACAATGATTATTATGATTGTATAATTAATAAGCTGAGATAGTTTAGCCAATTTGTTTGGGAATTATTATAAATTTCAATTATTGAATTGTTAACTTTATAATTAAAATATATTACATTGTTTAAGGTGGAACATTTTATATATTATAATTAGTTGGGTCGAATGAGACAGACAAGTTTGTATATAATGTATATATGTTATAGTTATGTAATCTTTTCGTGTGCATTGTTATTATAGAGTGTTGTTTAAGTATACCTTATCATAATCATATTTCATTAAAATTGGTTGTTCATGTTTATATCATGTTGGTAAATATCTATATTCAATAGTATTCGGATAGTTAAAAAATAAATAAAAATGTGTGTGTAGTAAAATAAAAAGGTTCCATATTAAAACATTACGTTCATTACAAATTAAGAAGTTTAATTTCTTTAAAAATGAAATTGTTCGTTCATGGTTGTTTCAAATTTGGTAATTATCTATATCATCAATATTAGTGTTCGGGTAGTTAGAACAATACAGAAAAGAAAAGGTTTCATAGTTCATTATAAATTTAATTAAATAAAAAAAAATAAAAAAAACTTTTTTATTTTTTATTTTCAAATGGGGGGGGAGATGTAAGACTCAATTTTTAGATACCCTACGATACATGTGTGGGATCAATTAACGGAGATTCCGCTGACCACAGTGTTTACATGTAAGTCAATAAGTAGTCCACGTGGAGATTACGGGAATAAAGTATGTACTGCGTGGTATTTCGAGGCTACATGGGTTAGTTACATGATTTACAAATATGGTGCTACGATCTGATTCAGACCACTATGTAAGATGGATTCAAAGCACGCACCAGTACTGGATCTTTGTATAACGTGCATTAACGTCCGTCGGTCAGTCATTTTGTATCGATCGCCTTCGATCAAAGCATTTACGATGTTAAGTTAATCTCTCATGTATAATTTAGTAACATTGTGAACTTGTTTAATACGTGGTTATATGTGAACTTGGAAGGAATAAAGATGAAGGAGCCAAGGTATTGTGTTTATGTTATTTTATAATATACATTTATATTGAACATATACCGTTCCCGGTATTAGACATTTCTGCTACCTTTGTTACAATGTGTAACATTATATTCGGGTATATGCACATACTATATCTAGTGTAATGCAAAAGTATCCTGTAGCAACAAGTGGGAATTCGATCTGTTACAACTGTTCAAAGTTGTTTGCTGCAGACTTGTTGTATGAACAGATCTTAACCCATTGTTAGATTAAATTATATATAATATACAGTCATCAAAAGTGAAAATTAAAAATAACTGGGTGGGAACCGGCCTCGTCTACCGTTATTTCGTATTGATATTTGTTTTTCATTTGTCAGAAAGTCATAGAACTGTATCATGTCTTGCTTCGTCGTCTTCAGACTCGCTGCTCGTTTCAGACTGTTTAACTGGCTCAAACTGGTATGGCCTGATTCCTAAAGGTACTAGATCGTTGCCTAGGTCATCTGTATCACTGTAAATTGATGAATCATAACTGTTTTCTTCGAAAGAAGACGACGAACAGTATAATTCTTCGTTTAAAGCTCCGTAGTTTAACTCATCCGCCATTATTGAAACTGAAACGACTCTCCCCTCTGACGTCATCATTGTAAAACCGGAAGTGAAATTGTTTTTTACATTTCGCACTCGGAATTTTTCGTGAAAGCGTAATTTTATTACACAAAATTAATTTTTGTCATACTAAAACCCTTTTTTTTTTTTTTTTTTGTCTTGCGTTATTTTCAAACATTATTTTTTTGATAGTCAAATAATTTTTTTTGACTCTTGGTACTCTTTAAGTAACAGAACAGTTTATTTTTGTTTTAAAGAAAAAATATCAAAAGGGCACAGTTTTTATTTCATGTGTTCAACAGAGACTTTGACAGCTTGAACTTAATTACTTACGACTAGAAAACAATACCTTAACGATTAAAAGAAAACAACTTAAGTGTAACATGCATTTAAATTATTCTGATCAATTACCGTCTATCCTTCAGATAAATTTACAGTATCAACTGAATTAATGATGTTAAAAAGTTATTCTTTATTAAAATGCATTTATTGCTTGCATCCTTAAAAACAAATAAATTGATTTATGGTATGTGTAGTTCTATACCCCTGTAGGTACCCCCTAATCCCGGATTAGTGAAAGGTGTTAAGCGGAACGAGTCGACGTTCCGGGAACAAACCCTATCGATGTATACATACCGAATGTTACACAAATGTCCGGTAATTTCCGCCAATTAGCAAAATGATAACAAGAGCAGATAACAATCAAATTAGTCAACAATTAGTACGGCTTAAACAGTGGTACATTGTCTCCCCTGTTTTTTGCATGACGAGCATTGTTACATATGTCGATATTTTATGCAGATTCCACAATGTTGGATTTCTCGTTGGACGGCTCATATATTTAGCTGATTGGTGTAATATTAATGACATGACTATTAATAATACAAAGAGTAACATAGTTCACTTTCGTCCTCAATCTGTACAACGTACAAATTTCAACTTTATATGTGGCAACGACAGTTTATATGCAGTTGATAAGTATACTTACCTTGGCATTGTTATCAATGAATTTCTTGATTACAGTGTGACTGCTAAAGCCGTTGCTCAGAGTGCTGGCCGTGCCCTCGGGCTCCTTATTGCTAAATGTAAAATCGTTGGTGGTTTGCCGTATGACGCATACACTAAATTATATGACTCTATTGTTTGGCCGATTATAAGTTACGGTGCGTCTATTTGGGGGGTAAAAGCGTTCTCATGTATCAACGCCGTGCATAATAGAGCCATGCGTTTCTTTCTCGGCGTTGGGAAATACACACCTAATGATGCTGTTTCAGGCGAAATGGCATGGGTACCACCGATTATCCGTCAGTGGAAGTCAATATTCGGACATTGGTCTAGGTTATGTAATACACCTGTATCTCGGGTCAATAAACGAATAGCACTATGGGCAAACGGCAAAGCATGTAGTACATACAAATCTTGGTTTTATTATGTAAAAGAGAAAATGTTCAGCCTTGACTTAGATACATATACTAATATGAATGACAATGTACCAAAATCCACCGTTGTTAGCCAGTTATATGATAAAATGATGTCTGCGTATGTCAATGATTGGCACGACTCTATAAATAGACCGGACGGTATACGTGGAAGGGGTAGAAATAAGTTAAGAAACTATTGCAAGTACAAAATTAACTATTCTGTTGAAAATTATTGTGAATTAATTATGCCGCCAAAACATAGGGCAGCGTTAAGTAAGTTTAGATGTGGTGTAGCCCCTATTCGAGTTGAAACGGGCCGATATGAAAATCTTGCCCTAAATGATCGTCTTTGCCCTTTTTGCAACACTGTTGAATCAGAAATACATGTGCTATTCTATTGTAGGTTGTATAATATTATACGAATGCCATTGTTAGAAAAGGCGAACGCTATTAATCCGTTATTTCAAAGTATGCCTGATATAGATAAGTTGTCTTATATCTTAGCAAATAATATGTTGTCAAGACTTAGTGCCAAAACCTGCAATGATATTCTTAATACTAGGATGTTTTATTTGTGTAAGTAATGTTGTTGTTTTCTTATAATATTGTATTGTGTTATCTTACGTATAGCTAGAAATTAGTGCTAATCAATTCATCTACGGTCTGACCGGGGTGATAATCGATTTTTTTACACCCAGTTCTTAATTATGCACGATTGTGCGCGTTCATGTTTTCAGTATTTTATTGTGTTTGATTTAATTAAGTTTTAAAACAAGATTAGCATTTGTTTCTAGTTTATTAGTTTTGTAAATATTGATATATTGTTTCCAATATGTGCAATATTATGTATTGTATATATATCGAATTAAGATGTTGTATTAGTTATATATAGTAATGTTCTTACTATAGTCTCTTGTAACTCATACATTGAGTGGCAATACATGTTTTAAGCTATATTTTATTATGTGATGTATATATGATGTATTGATGAGACTTTAATAAACTATCGAATATATATATAGATTAGATTCAAGGTGTTCATCCACTTTACACAATGTTTTATTCAGTTGTTGGGTTCGTAAGTATTCAACCGCTCTTTCTCTGTCTGTATGTCTGTCTGTCTGTGTCTGTCTGTCTGCCTGTCTGTCTGTCTGTCTGTCTGTATTTAACCGCTCTTCCTCTGTATGTCTGTCTGTCTGTCTGTGTCTGTCTGTCTGTCTGTCTGTCTGTCTGCTGTCTGTCTGTCTGTCTGTCTGTCTGTCTGTCTTTCTGTATGTCTGTCTGTCTGTCTGTATGTATGAAAAACGACTCCTAAATGTGTGTATCTATCAACTGTTTTAATATATTCTGTACAACCTTAATCAAGAGCGATTAAATGAAGGTGTGCAAAACAAATGACTGAAACAACGTGAATTATATAAGGTCTTGGTCGGGACCTACATACGAGTTCAAGTTATCCATGGTGTTTGAGCTATTCGTAGTAGAACAACGTGAATTATATAAGGTTTTGGTCAGGACCGACAGACGAGTTCAAGCTATCCATGGTGTTCGAGCTTTCCGATGTTCGAGCCACCGAGGTTTGACTGTATATAGGTGTACAACATGAGGTTACGATTGAGTACAAAATAAAAAGTCAAAGTAAATATTGTCACGTGATTACATATTTTAATGTTGTCCAAATTAGAAAAGTGTTGATGGATGTACACATTTATCTATGGGTATTCTGGTTATGAGGGACAGGGTATCCGTAGATAAACGTTTACACAATCAATTTTAAGAGGAGGATTATATTTTAGGAAAAATCATTTTGTAAATGAGACATATGGTTAAATTTCTCTGCTTTCCCAATTATTTTCGTTACAATCTGAGACATATAAACACATGTGTTTATTTGTCTCTGTTATAACTAAGGGATAACAAGTTGTGTATTCATGTAAATTTATACATGCATATTTACGAGAGGACAAATATGCTATAAAACCATCAGCTGGCGAGATTAATTGAAGGTGTAAAAACAAGTCGACCTGAGGATGACAATTTACTCGTTCTACCTATCCGTGAATTTATGAATGTGCCGCGTGATGCATTCAAACACTGTTGTAGATTTAAAGTGCGTCAAATTAGTTCGATTATATATGAATTTTATCTACATTGGCGGATCGGAATAGGATCACGAATACCAGATCATGCTTACCAGATCATGCTATTTTAATGACTCAGTTGACCGTTAGTGATTTGAATTCGGAGCGTACTGATGAACCTGTAAACAGTTTTCCATGTGCAAATACTAGTTTTAAACTCCGTCAGATTCCGAGTGATTTTATGTCTAGCGAGATCACCTTACGTGCATTACAGGAATTGATCAGATATATCGATCATTGAAATAGAATGAAATAGACACAGTTTACTCAACATTTTGTGACACTTTATTGCAATAACTGGAATCTGCAGATTCAAAATACAGCTCAGCTAAAGCGACAAATAAACGGTACAAAAGTAATAAACCTTCCTGGGTCGAGACACTTTCACAATAATGGATACCAACAACATTCGTGCGAAAAGGCGCCATGAATATAAATGTGCAAGAGACACTTTCGATAAAAAACCTTTGATGTTTTGAACGCAAATATAGACACTCAAAAGCAATGATGGATATTGTACAGTTATCAAGAAAGCTGTCTTCAATACCCATGGAAGTAGTTGACGAAAATGGCGGCATTTCAAATGAAAATCACTGCATGTATGATACGTAGAGATCCCAGTTTTCTAACCTATATAACGAAGGGAATACCGGATTTGCTGATGAACTCTTACAATGGTCCAAATCTCTTAAACATTTAATAGAGGCGAACATGTTGGATCCGTTATACATTGCAAATGAACAGTTAAATATACTCATTTCTTTAGAAGAAGTGTGATTATGTCCGTTAAATCGAAGTCTGCATAAGGAACAGACAACATACCATACGCGGCACTGGAATTTACGCCAGTCATCGGCGATGTATTACACAACCTATTTCAACTGATTTTTGACACTAGCATTATCCCAACCCCATGGAGAAAGTCAATTATTTTCCCGTTATTGAAATACCCGGATTCCGATAAAAGCTTGCCTTTAAACTATCGTGGTATAAACCTATTGTCATGTGCAAGTAAACTTTACAGTGCATTCTTAAACAAAAACAGCTATGCAACACTTAGAATCAAATGACTTATTAGCAGATGAACAAAACGGGTTAATGTCCAAAAGATCCTGCGAAGATCACATATTTACATTGAAAAGTATAATACGTAAGAAGGAAAGTGTTTTCACAGCATTCAAAGACCTACAACAAGCATTTGACTTTGTCGATAGGGAACTGCTCCTTTATAAATTATTACTCAATGGAATCGACGGAAATGTCTACAACCCGTTTAAGTCTATCCCTGCAAGTTCAGAATCGTGTATACGAATAAATAATACACTTACAGACTGGTTCTCTAGTTCAAAGGGTGCCAAACAAGGCGACAGCAGTTCTCCTACTTTGTTCGCAATATTTATTAATGATCTTGTGTTATAAGAAATAAGGGGTGTTTTTTTATGAACACTTGGACTATACTACACATTGTGAGGCCATATCGAAGGGCGCCGGGAGATCTTTGGGAGGGATTATTTAAAATTCTACAACATGAAATATTTTGGTTTCATGAATTATAAATGTTTAGATAACATACATAACAGAAGCATGAGATACTATCTTGGAGTACACAGATTCTAATATGACTTACCGTATTCGCGTTAATGCCATTCTTGTTAGTGCATACTTGGTTTCTCTTAGTTCCTGATTGCAACTGCTATCTGCCATATGTTTACTTGAATATTATCACGACAGCCCTCTGTTATCAACAGAATAATGCATAAACAAGAAGAATGTAGCATTTTAATTAAAGGTCATGTATAACATTATGTAAAAAGTTTAAGTCCATACGGAAAGAACAAAGGACCGAGATGTGATTAGCTGCACATTTGATAGCAAAAAACATTGTTAAGAAAACATTCATGTATAATTGACTTCAAAGTTGGCTACAACTTTGGCTCGGATTTTTTTTTAATTTGGTGAACAAACAGAATATCCAGGCTGACCCTGTTTGGTCGTCTGAAGACTTTTTAGTGCTAATATTGTTTATTGTAGTCTCCATCAACAATGTTTCAGATTTTAGGAATATATTTACATTGGCCTCAAATATGTTTTATTGTATTCAAACCATTAAGGGATTTAGAAAAGTTGAAAATCTAGTATCATAAAGGCACTACCTGTCTGCATCTGTGCAACATATGCTAAATTCGAAGGGAGAGACCAGGTAATAAGTATACTAGAATACAAATGGTCTCCTTAATACAGAACAAATAATGCGGTCTTCTTAATGCATAGTCCAGGGTTATATTATATATATGTACTAGTCTCCATAAACCATGTTTCATATTATAGGAATATATACACATTGGTCTCCTTATCCCTTTCCCACATATAGACACATTCTGATGCCCTTGCAGCATGTAACTTTTGTATACATTGTGGCAATAGGAGAAATTGCTCATGATGAGAAATTTCTCCTTTTGCCACAAAGTTTTCAACTCTTATATGTTTTCATAGTTTTCTTCTGCAGATTTGTTGTATTTAAGAAAGGTTTATAGTATTGTTTTTAGCTGGACTATAATACATGAATGCTTGGTTGAAAACCATCACGTACAGGTGATATCGGAAAAGGGGTAAATTAACTTTTTAGGATCAAATTACATCTCCTCCTTATCCTCTAGACTAATTTAATCAAACTTAGTAGGAATGTTACTTTTGTATTCCTCTTTCAAACTGTTCAGATATGTAAATTCTATGCAGGGCTTGGTTGCTGCGAATTCAGAAAGGTCTGATTCCAAAATAATTTGGTAGAAATTGTCTTGAGCGACCCTCTACGTAATGTGTTCAAGCCATAATAATTGGGCGAAAAATATGGCTTCCGGACGGCATCAGAAAATGGGCAAAATTACCATAATTTAAACTTTCATTCTTATTCAAGTTTTCGACTGATTTCTAGATAGTTTAACATAAATGTTCCTTTGGTGAAACAGTACATATTTTGTTTGAGCCATAATGATTTTGTTTGAAAAGATAGCTGCCCAGGCGCCATAAAAAAGTGGTAAAAGGAACTTTAAGCTTCAAACGACATATCCCTCTAAACCAATGGACTGATATTAACCAAACTTTTAGGAAAACATATCTCATATATACATTATCTGCCTACATCTGTGCTAAAATATGTTAAAATCGTAAGGACATGCTAAGTAATAAAAGGGTTATATCAAACATATTAAGGAGACAAGAACATTAATATATATGTTGTGTAACATTTTGTTTAGGAAAACAAATCTCATATATACACTCTCTTTCTACACCTGTGCTAAAAAATGTTAAAATCGTAAAGATTGACCAAGTAATAAAACAGTAGTAATTATTTGGTCTCCTTTATGCCGAGTGTAGGGTTATATATGTATGCACTGGTCTCCATAAACCATGTTTCGGATTATAGGAATATATATACATCGGTCTCCTTAAATTAGGTTGTATATTGGACATGTTTAGGAGACAAGACAATAATCCATACAGTAAAAATAATGCGGTCTCCTTAATGCATAGTCCAGGGTTATATATACATTGGTGTCCTTAACGTATGGTTTTCATGTTACAAATATTAAGGAGACCAGACGAATTGTATATGTTTTGGCTACATGTTTTTAGGAACTAAGTACATATATATACTATCTGTCTACATCTGTTGTGTTGTTTGTTTTTTATAATGGTAAGAGCGTCCGTGTTGAGAGCGAGAGACCAGTGTTAGATACCCGGATGGGTCATACTAAAGGCTTTAAAGACTGCAGCAATGGCTTCTCTCCTTAGTGTTCATGGGTATGGCGTTTCGACTGACTCATCTGTGACAGGGTAATTATACCGACAGTACTGGTAAATTACAAAGGAAACTCAATGATATAACAGAAATACTGTTTAAAATGGCGTAAAATACCAGTTAAAAATAACCGAAAAGAAACAGTAAGAGTTAGAGTTCAACCATGCAGAGACATATATACATACTGTCTTAATGTTTATAGGTCTCTGAGAATAACATCAAGGGAGATAACTTACTCACCATTTACTGCCGTCGATAAGCTGGATTGCCTACCGTCTCTCCACACTAAGTTTGACGATACTTAATTTGTTCTTATATCCTGGAATCGCCAACAGATATTTATCGGAAAATTTAATCTTAAGCCAGTGCTTCAGACGACCTTTCAACACGTTGGGACAAAAGGAGAAATTGCTCATGTTAGCAATTTCTTCATTAGCCACAATTTTTTTTAACTCAATTCAATAATTGTACATTCATTTAAAAGATATTTTCAATACCTTTCCCTCAATGTTTTCAAAGTAATCTGCTGCAGATTTATTGTATGTAGGAAAAGGTTAATTCTTCGGGACTCTGGTAACTTATCTAAAGATTCGTATATCCAGAAACACTGAACACTAACCAGCTAACAATTTAAACAGGAGTATACGGATCTCGTGTAAACTATACAAATGTGTCAAACTGTTTTATAACGCCCCCTCCATCGTTAAACTGGTGGATTGATTTTAAACCTTACCCACATTAAAACGCACTTTGACCTTTACATTGTAGACGTCTTCTGAACGCCCCCTCCATCGTTAAACTGGTGGATTGATTTTAAACCGTACCAACATTGAAACGCATTTTGACCCTTCAATGGTAGATGACTTCTGAAAATAGTGTGGCCAAAGGAGAAGTCGTTCACAATGAGCAATTTCTCAATTTGCCACAATGTGTTCAACGCTTGGCAATAATCATTCTTTCATTTATAGATATTTTCCATTCTTTTGCTTAGATATTTTCAAATTATTACGGTTGCATTATCAAAAGCATCAAAAGCCTACTTGTAAAAACATTTGTTCAATGAGTGTTTCGAAATGTTCTCTTCCTCCTCTTCCCATTTTGTTAGGATAAGCTTGATAGTTAACGCCTGATTAAACTCCATTGTTTATGACTGTTCATGTTTTGATAATGCAAGCAAAAGCGAATATAAGCCGTCCCACGATAAAACCAACATTGTGGACTCTGCGTAAAATATCGAACCGGATCAGCCTAAGCATGCCGCACAGGCTAACCCCGACAGACACTTTTTGCCTCCTGTGGATTTTCTGTTTCGGGAATCATTACCCTATACCTCTATCCCGCTGAGACGGAATGTGTCGGCCCGGATTAGCCTGCGCGGACTGATCTGGGTCGATATATTACGCAGAGACAATAATGTCGATTTGCTCCTGGAATGGCTCATATTATCTTTAAATAAGAGCGATCGTTTCACGTACGCATATCTATAACAACAAAGTCTAGTAATGAATTTATTGAATTTTTTTTATTGATCACATGATCGATCTAACAGAGAATTATTTTAATTCACATTGAAGAGTGCCCGAAACCAAATCGTTGGATAGTGTAACTGGGGTGACAGGGACGAATGCGCAGGTCATATTGGTCGGACAACCACAGTGTCCTGTAGACGGGTCCAGTGGGTTACAAGGTTCGTGTAGGGCATGGTACTTTTCACATACACCTGTAACAAAATAAACACTCGTTGATTAATTGGTTCCTCCGTTAGTGCGAACATCCATCCGTCCGCCGTTCGTTCCTTCGTTATTGTTTAATCCATTCAATCAATCATTCATTCATTCATTCATTCATTCATTCATTCATTCCTTAGTCAGTCAGTCGATCAGTTAATCAGGTAGTCAGTCAGACAGCCAGTCAGTCGATCGGTCAGTCAGTAATTCAATGTATCAGTCAGTCAATAGGCTAGTCGATCAGTCTAACAGCTGAACAGTCAGTCAGTCGATCTTTCGACCAGTCGATCAGTCGATCAGTTATTCAGGTAGTCAATTAGACAGTCAGTCAGTCGATCTGTCAATCAGTCATTCCATTTTTCAGTCTTGAGTCCGTCAGTCAGTCGATCAGTTAATCAGGTAGTCAGTCAGACAGTCATTCAGTCGATCTGTTATTCAGTAATTCAATGTGTCAGTCAGTTCGTCAGTCGATCAGTCGACCAGTCGAACAGTTAATCAGGTAGTCAGTAAGACAGTCAGTCAGTCAGTTCGTTGGTCAGTCGATCAGACTAACTGTTGATCAGTCAGTCAGTCAGACTAACAGCTGATTCAAGTAAGTATTCAACCGCTCTTTCTCTGTCTGTATGTCTGTCTGTCTGTGTCTGTCTGTCTGCCTGTCTGTCTGTCTGTCTGTCTGTATTTAACCGCTCTTCCTCTGTATGTCTGTCTGTCTGTCTGTGTCTGTCTGTCTGTCTGTCTGTCTGTCTGCTGTCTGTCTGTCTGTCTGTCTGTCTGTCTGTCTTTCTGTATGTCTGTCTGTCTGTCTGTATGTATGAAAAACGACTCCTAAATGTGTGTATCTATCAACTGTTTTAATATATTCTGTACAACCTTAATCAAGAGCGATTAAATGAAGGTGTGCAAAACAAATGACTGAAACAACGTGAATTATATAAGGTCTTGGTCGGGACCTACATACGAGTTCAAGTTATCCATGGTGTTTGAGCTATTCGTAGTAGAACAACGTGAATTATATAAGGTTTTGGTCAGGACCGACAGACGAGTTCAAGCTATCCATGGTGTTCGAGCTTTCCGATGTTCGAGCCACCGAGGTTTGACTGTATATAGGTGTACAACATGAGGTTACGATTGAGTACAAAATAAAAAGTCAAAGTAAATATTGTCACGTGATTACATATTTTAATGTTGTCCAAATTAGAAAAGTGTTGATGGATGTACACATTTATCTATGGGTATTCTGGTTATGAGGGACAGGGTATCCGTAGATAAACGTTTACACAATCAATTTTAAGAGGAGGATTATATTTTAGGAAAAATCATTTTGTAAATGAGACATATGGTTAAATTTCTCTGCTTTCCCAATTATTTTCGTTACAATCTGAGACATATAAACACATGTGTTTATTTGTCTCTGTTATAACTAAGGGATAACAAGTTGTGTATTCATGTAAATTTATACATGCATATTTACGAGAGGACAAATATGCTATAAAACCATCAGCTGGCGAGATTAATTGAAGGTGTAAAAACAAGTCGACCTGAGGATGACAATTTACTCGTTCTACCTATCCGTGAATTTATGAATGTGCCGCGTGATGCATTCAAACACTGTTGTAGATTTAAAGTGCGTCAAATTAGTTCGATTATATATGAATTTTATCTACATTGGCGGATCGGAATAGGATCACGAATACCAGATCATGCTTACCAGATCATGCTATTTTAATGACTCAGTTGACCGTTAGTGATTTGAATTCGGAGCGTACTGATGAACCTGTAAACAGTTTTCCATGTGCAAATACTAGTTTTAAACTCCGTCAGATTCCGAGTGATTTTATGTCTAGCGAGATCACCTTACGTGCATTACAGGAATTGATCAGATATATCGATCATTGAAATAGAATGAAATAGACACAGTTTACTCAACATTTTGTGACACTTTATTGCAATAACTGGAATCTGCAGATTCAAAATACAGCTCAGCTAAAGCGACAAATAAACGGTACAAAAGTAATAAACCTTCCTGGGTCGAGACACTTTCACAATAATGGATACCAACAACATTCGTGCGAAAAGGCGCCATGAATATAAATGTGCAAGAGACACTTTCGATAAAAAACCTTTGATGTTTTGAACGCAAATATAGACACTCAAAAGCAATGATGGATATTGTACAGTTATCAAGAAAGCTGTCTTCAATACCCATGGAAGTAGTTGACGAAAATGGCGGCATTTCAAATGAAAATCACTGCATGTATGATACGTAGAGATCCCAGTTTTCTAACCTATATAACGAAGGGAATACCGGATTTGCTGATGAACTCTTACAATGGTCCAAATCTCTTAAACATTTAATAGAGGCGAACATGTTGGATCCGTTATACATTGCAAATGAACAGTTAAATATACTCATTTCTTTAGAAGAAGTGTGATTATGTCCGTTAAATCGAAGTCTGCATAAGGAACAGACAACATACCATACGCGGCACTGGAATTTACGCCAGTCATCGGCGATGTATTACACAACCTATTTCAACTGATTTTTGACACTAGCATTATCCCAACCCCATGGAGAAAGTCAATTATTTTCCCGTTATTGAAATACCCGGATTCCGATAAAAGCTTGCCTTTAAACTATCGTGGTATAAACCTATTGTCATGTGCAAGTAAACTTTACAGTGCATTCTTAAACAAAAACAGCTATGCAACACTTAGAATCAAATGACTTATTAGCAGATGAACAAAACGGGTTAATGTCCAAAAGATCCTGCGAAGATCACATATTTACATTGAAAAGTATAATACGTAAGAAGGAAAGTGTTTTCACAGCATTCAAAGACCTACAACAAGCATTTGACTTTGTCGATAGGGAACTGCTCCTTTATAAATTATTACTCAATGGAATCGACGGAAATGTCTACAACCCGTTTAAGTCTATCCCTGCAAGTTCAGAATCGTGTATACGAATAAATAATACACTTACAGACTGGTTCTCTAGTTCAAAGGGTGCCAAACAAGGCGACAGCAGTTCTCCTACTTTGTTCGCAATATTTATTAATGATCTTGTGTTATAAGAAATAAGGGGTGTTTTTTTATGAACACTTGGACTATACTACACATTGTGAGGCCATATCGAAGGGCGCCGGGAGATCTTTGGGAGGGATTATTTAAAATTCTACAACATGAAATATTTTGGTTTCATGAATTATAAATGTTTAGATAACATACATAACAGAAGCATGAGATACTATCTTGGAGTACACAGATTCTAATATGACTTACCGTATTCGCGTTAATGCCATTCTTGTTAGTGCATACTTGGTTTCTCTTAGTTCCTGATTGCAACTGCTATCTGCCATATGTTTACTTGAATATTATCACGACAGCCCTCTGTTATCAACAGAATAATGCATAAACAAGAAGAATGTAGCATTTTAATTAAAGGTCATGTATAACATTATGTAAAAAGTTTAAGTCCATACGGAAAGAACAAAGGACCGAGATGTGATTAGCTGCACATTTGATAGCAAAAAACATTGTTAAGAAAACATTCATGTATAATTGACTTCAAAGTTGGCTACAACTTTGGCTCGGATTTTTTTTTAATTTGGTGAACAAACAGAATATCCAGGCTGACCCTGTTTGGTCGTCTGAAGACTTTTTAGTGCTAATATTGTTTATTGTAGTCTCCATCAACAATGTTTCAGATTTTAGGAATATATTTACATTGGCCTCAAATATGTTTTATTGTATTCAAACCATTAAGGGATTTAGAAAAGTTGAAAATCTAGTATCATAAAGGCACTACCTGTCTGCATCTGTGCAACATATGCTAAATTCGAAGGGAGAGACCAGGTAATAAGTATACTAGAATACAAATGGTCTCCTTAATACAGAACAAATAATGCGGTCTTCTTAATGCATAGTCCAGGGTTATATTATATATATGTACTAGTCTCCATAAACCATGTTTCATATTATAGGAATATATACACATTGGTCTCCTTATCCCTTTCCCACATATAGACACATTCTGATGCCCTTGCAGCATGTAACTTTTGTATACATTGTGGCAATAGGAGAAATTGCTCATGATGAGAAATTTCTCCTTTTGCCACAAAGTTTTCAACTCTTATATGTTTTCATAGTTTTCTTCTGCAGATTTGTTGTATTTAAGAAAGGTTTATAGTATTGTTTTTAGCTGGACTATAATACATGAATGCTTGGTTGAAAACCATCACGTACAGGTGATATCGGAAAAGGGGTAAATTAACTTTTTAGGATCAAATTACATCTCCTCCTTATCCTCTAGACTAATTTAATCAAACTTAGTAGGAATGTTACTTTTGTATTCCTCTTTCAAACTGTTCAGATATGTAAATTCTATGCAGGGCTTGGTTGCTGCGAATTCAGAAAGGTCTGATTCCAAAATAATTTGGTAGAAATTGTCTTGAGCGACCCTCTACGTAATGTGTTCAAGCCATAATAATTGGGCGAAAAATATGGCTTCCGGACGGCATCAGAAAATGGGCAAAATTACCATAATTTAAACTTTCATTCTTATTCAAGTTTTCGACTGATTTCTAGATAGTTTAACATAAATGTTCCTTTGGTGAAACAGTACATATTTTGTTTGAGCCATAATGATTTTGTTTGAAAAGATAGCTGCCCAGGCGCCATAAAAAAGTGGTAAAAGGAACTTTAAGCTTCAAACGACATATCCCTCTAAACCAATGGACTGATATTAACCAAACTTTTAGGAAAACATATCTCATATATACATTATCTGCCTACATCTGTGCTAAAATATGTTAAAATCGTAAGGACATGCTAAGTAATAAAAGGGTTATATCAAACATATTAAGGAGACAAGAACATTAATATATATGTTGTGTAACATTTTGTTTAGGAAAACAAATCTCATATATACACTCTCTTTCTACACCTGTGCTAAAAAATGTTAAAATCGTAAAGATTGACCAAGTAATAAAACAGTAGTAATTATTTGGTCTCCTTTATGCCGAGTGTAGGGTTATATATGTATGCACTGGTCTCCATAAACCATGTTTCGGATTATAGGAATATATATACATCGGTCTCCTTAAATTAGGTTGTATATTGGACATGTTTAGGAGACAAGACAATAATCCATACAGTAAAAATAATGCGGTCTCCTTAATGCATAGTCCAGGGTTATATATACATTGGTGTCCTTAACGTATGGTTTTCATGTTACAAATATTAAGGAGACCAGACGAATTGTATATGTTTTGGCTACATGTTTTTAGGAACTAAGTACATATATATACTATCTGTCTACATCTGTTGTGTTGTTTGTTTTTTATAATGGTAAGAGCGTCCGTGTTGAGAGCGAGAGACCAGTGTTAGATACCCGGATGGGTCATACTAAAGGCTTTAAAGACTGCAGCAATGGCTTCTCTCCTTAGTGTTCATGGGTATGGCGTTTCGACTGACTCATCTGTGACAGGGTAATTATACCGACAGTACTGGTAAATTACAAAGGAAACTCAATGATATAACAGAAATACTGTTTAAAATGGCGTAAAATACCAGTTAAAAATAACCGAAAAGAAACAGTAAGAGTTAGAGTTCAACCATGCAGAGACATATATACATACTGTCTTAATGTTTATAGGTCTCTGAGAATAACATCAAGGGAGATAACTTACTCACCATTTACTGCCGTCGATAAGCTGGATTGCCTACCGTCTCTCCACACTAAGTTTGACGATACTTAATTTGTTCTTATATCCTGGAATCGCCAACAGATATTTATCGGAAAATTTAATCTTAAGCCAGTGCTTCAGACGACCTTTCAACACGTTGGGACAAAAGGAGAAATTGCTCATGTTAGCAATTTCTTCATTAGCCACAATTTTTTTTAACTCAATTCAATAATTGTACATTCATTTAAAAGATATTTTCAATACCTTTCCCTCAATGTTTTCAAAGTAATCTGCTGCAGATTTATTGTATGTAGGAAAAGGTTAATTCTTCGGGACTCTGGTAACTTATCTAAAGATTCGTATATCCAGAAACACTGAACACTAACCAGCTAACAATTTAAACAGGAGTATACGGATCTCGTGTAAACTATACAAATGTGTCAAACTGTTTTATAACGCCCCCTCCATCGTTAAACTGGTGGATTGATTTTAAACCTTACCCACATTAAAACGCACTTTGACCTTTACATTGTAGACGTCTTCTGAACGCCCCCTCCATCGTTAAACTGGTGGATTGATTTTAAACCGTACCAACATTGAAACGCATTTTGACCCTTCAATGGTAGATGACTTCTGAAAATAGTGTGGCCAAAGGAGAAGTCGTTCACAATGAGCAATTTCTCAATTTGCCACAATGTGTTCAACGCTTGGCAATAATCATTCTTTCATTTATAGATATTTTCCATTCTTTTGCTTAGATATTTTCAAATTATTACGGTTGCATTATCAAAAGCATCAAAAGCCTACTTGTAAAAACATTTGTTCAATGAGTGTTTCGAAATGTTCTCTTCCTCCTCTTCCCATTTTGTTAGGATAAGCTTGATAGTTAACGCCTGATTAAACTCCATTGTTTATGACTGTTCATGTTTTGATAATGCAAGCAAAAGCGAATATAAGCCGTCCCACGATAAAACCAACATTGTGGACTCTGCGTAAAATATCGAACCGGATCAGCCTAAGCATGCCGCACAGGCTAACCCCGACAGACACTTTTTGCCTCCTGTGGATTTTCTGTTTCGGGAATCATTACCCTATACCTCTATCCCGCTGAGACGGAATGTGTCGGCCCGGATTAGCCTGCGCGGACTGATCTGGGTCGATATATTACGCAGAGACAATAATGTCGATTTGCTCCTGGAATGGCTCATATTATCTTTAAATAAGAGCGATCGTTTCACGTACGCATATCTATAACAACAAAGTCTAGTAATGAATTTATTGAATTTTTTTTATTGATCACATGATCGATCTAACAGAGAATTATTTTAATTCACATTGAAGAGTGCCCGAAACCAAATCGTTGGATAGTGTAACTGGGGTGACAGGGACGAATGCGCAGGTCATATTGGTCGGACAACCACAGTGTCCTGTAGACGGGTCCAGTGGGTTACAAGGTTCGTGTAGGGCATGGTACTTTTCACATACACCTGTAACAAAATAAACACTCGTTGATTAATTGGTTCCTCCGTTAGTGCGAACATCCATCCGTCCGCCGTTCGTTCCTTCGTTATTGTTTAATCCATTCAATCAATCATTCATTCATTCATTCATTCATTCATTCATTCATTCCTTAGTCAGTCAGTCGATCAGTTAATCAGGTAGTCAGTCAGACAGCCAGTCAGTCGATCGGTCAGTCAGTAATTCAATGTATCAGTCAGTCAATAGGCTAGTCGATCAGTCTAACAGCTGAACAGTCAGTCAGTCGATCTTTCGACCAGTCGATCAGTCGATCAGTTATTCAGGTAGTCAATTAGACAGTCAGTCAGTCGATCTGTCAATCAGTCATTCCATTTTTCAGTCTTGAGTCCGTCAGTCAGTCGATCAGTTAATCAGGTAGTCAGTCAGACAGTCATTCAGTCGATCTGTTATTCAGTAATTCAATGTGTCAGTCAGTTCGTCAGTCGATCAGTCGACCAGTCGAACAGTTAATCAGGTAGTCAGTAAGACAGTCAGTCAGTCAGTTCGTTGGTCAGTCGATCAGACTAACTGTTGATCAGTCAGTCAGTCAGACTAACAGCTGATTAGTCAGTTGATCTCGATCACTCGACCAGTTATTCAGATTGTCAATCGGTCGACCTGTCAGTCAGTCGATCAGTTGAACAGCTGATCAGTTAGTCGGTAAGTCGATCCGTCAGTCAGTCAGTTAGTCTGTCAGTCAGTCAGCCAATTAGTCTGTCAGTTAGTCAGTCAGTCAGCCAGATAGTTAGTCAGTCATCTAATAATTTAGTTGATCAGTCATTCAGTCGACAAGTCATTCAGCCATTCAGTAAGTCAGTCAGTCGATCAGTTAGTCAGCCAAAAATCAGTCAATTGTTTACTAGCTTGTTTTTCCACCTTTAGAAATCATCAACCAAGACTATGGTTCATTTTAACACGTTATTACTCGACATAATTTACCCGATTCTGACCTTTGTGCAATCATGATTATTATTATGACGTTCTGTTGACTCGCGATTACAAGAAGTCAAAAAGGACGAAGAAATTATTCCGAGTTATCGACATGTTCGAGTGATCAATGGTGTTATGCTTAATTCATTTAGGTATTGTCAGCTTTACAATTCATTTATACGTAAGTGTTTATTATAAAAATCAACTCGCTGTTAAAGCTCATGAGGCAAACAGCGCAGCAGCAGTTATAAAAATCAACTCGCTGTTAAAAGCTCATGTCGAAAACAGCGCAGCAGCAGTTATAGTTGCGCGTATGAGCAATCAAAACTGCTGCTAAGCTGTTTTCAAAAGACATGTCAGTTCCAAAAAATTGTTTCGAGTGAAACTATATATTCGAAATATCGTGAGTCCATCGTACTTCATAAGTTTAGTTTTATCTATACTGAGATTAATTAATTTACATACCTGACACATGTCATTTACATAAAATATGCTGTATGTATTACTTTACTTATGTGTATTACGTATATGATGCACCAACATGAAACATGCTATTCAATATAAAGAACGTGGTATAACTATTTGCAGTATCAGGTCAATTTTGTAGAGGCTCTATGAACTAAAATCAAAGTACAAAGTACTGAAGGTAGAATTGCGATCGTTTAAGAAGAGATACAGAAGTGCATATATGAATATTTATTTTACCGGTTACCTTCAGGCAAAGTTTCAAGTGTGTAACCCTTTCCAGTGCTGATATTTTGCCTCAACCTGAAACTTTAACCAAAATGTTGACGAACAGACAGACGGAGAGACCGACATCGCCAATCTATAGACCAAAATTGCTAGAGCAATCCGGCCAAAAAAAAAAAAAAATCATCAATTTTAGCAATAAAATCCTGCCAAGAAGTAATGAATTGAGAAAAAAATGTGCCGAGAGGTCCATAATTTCAAACTTGCTAAGATTTGGTCTGTGCACTGAATGTACAAATTGAAAAATGTATTGTTAACATGTATTTTCTACACCATCATTGTAATGTTGTTTATCATAAATAAAATTATTCCTTTTTTTAAATAAACTTTTAATCAAAATGTGTGTCTCAGTGTTGTCTTCTTCAGCAGTTTGACAGAAACAAAGCCTAAATCTGAAATTGTGTCAATGTGTTATTTGTCAACTCTGTCCCATAAGTTTTGCTTGTGATTTGAACTCTCATAAAAAAAGCACGGAAAGGGACAACTTCCCCAACTTTGATTAAATATGTTTTCAATTAAATTGTAAAAAATCTTTTTCTGTTTTTTGAAAGTTTTGTCATTATTATTTAAGACGGACATTATATACTAGAATAGCCAACTGACTATCATTTGAAAAAGTATTTCTTATTTAAACCTTTCCCACTTGCATACGTAATTGCAGCCGACGACTTTTGAAAACATTGATGCAGAAGAAGAAATTGCTCATAACAAGCTTTCTCCTTTTGCAACAATGTTTTCAACTATATTCAATGATTACACTTCCAATAAATGTGATTTTCTGTATCTTTGCTCAGATTTTTTTTAATTCGTCTGCTGCAGAGTTTTTATATTGTGGGGTGGGTTGTGATTTGTTAAAGGGCAAGCAGGATTGGGAATTGAGTGTTGCACTTATCCTAATGAAACACTCGCCTGCCTGTGCATGTTTTAGCTTAACTTAACTTGTTAATGTTCTTTCCATCATCAACTTAGTCATCTGTTAGTAATCAACTCTATGAACGAAATAATCGCGTCAAAATCTTGAATCGCGTCAAAATCATAACGAACAAACTGTCAAAATCTAATTTTGAACTGTGTAATACAAATTTAGAATAAAAGGATGAATCAGTTATGTTGTAACAACCAATATCCGCGGGTCATTTACCTGATTTTGGCCGAAAGAAATGATCGATTTCTTGCAAGATTTATTCGTTATTCGTTCTGCCTATTATAATCAAAGTATTCTAAACGCTTTATAAACAAGTGATTTAAAGCGCTCAAATTATTTGATGAAATTTGTTTCTTTAGACGCGGACCTTGTCGAAAGCACCTATCCAAAATGCAAATCGTTGTCGAAGGAATAGATGGACTGAGAGAAAGAGAAAGAAAAGGCTTAGCAATGCATACTATCTTTATGAATAAGGACATGAACGATTATGTATGGACTAGCGCCTAGAATTTCGTACTAGCCGATCCTTCATTCCACTCGCTTATGCTAGCGGGCGAGTGGATGTTTACATCTCTGCCGAGAGGGAAAAAAGGGTTACAATTTACAAAGGGTAATTGCGCGGTGCAGTGCTATATTGGCGTAGTGATATCTAAATAATTGTGTACACTTTAAATATGATATTTACACTTACAAGACTTGTTATTTTCTATTATAAGCTTGAATAATCGGATTTTTTTTCGTTACTCTATGTTTGCTTTTGTGAGCATTCGTAAATTAGTCAAACCAAAAATTGCACTTAATTGTTGGTGGTGAAGGGCATATACATCACGTGACTTCAAACTCACTATGACTATGGCAGCCTCTGCGCATGCGCAAGTCTACCAAAAAACACATTGACAAAACAAAACATCGTTTATCAAATTAACAAAACACAGTAACTATTAAACATTGTGGTAAAATTAAATTAATTATAATTTCTCTATTTACTCGAATATTATTGATTTCGAGACTCGTCCAGGAGTTTCACAGAAGCTTCGGAATCTGATAATGTTAGATAAAGAATATCAATAATACAATACAATACAATGTCAGCCGTCCCGCGAGAAAACCAACATTATGGCCTCTGCGTAATGTATCGACCAAGATCAGCCTGCGCAGTCCTCGCAGACTTGTCCGGGCCCACACATTCCGTTTCAGGGGGATAGAAGTATAGAGTAATGATTCCTGAAACAAAAAATCAACATGAGGAGAAAAGTATCTACCCGGGTTAGCCTGCGCGGCATGCTTATGCTGATCTGGTTTGATACTTTACGCAGAGTCTCCAATGTTTTGGTTTTTTTAAGCGGGACGGCTCATATATTTATTTGCAATAGCAATGGAACGTTTATTGAAATGATCCGCGTTTCGTTGAAAATTCGTACGTGCGGTGAAAAATCAGATGAGCCTGGTCATATATGTCTTTCTAACCGAATCCTGGTAGCGACGCGGGCTGTCAATGCGGGGGTTGTGAAAGTCAATAATGATGCTTTTGCAAACAATACAGAATCAGGTGAGTCAGCTCGTGACGAGCTGTCTCACCTGAAATCAGCATTGATTGCCTTCCTTTTAGTCTAGACTTGTATTGCATGAGAAATGGAGACACCCGATTTTAAATATGGAAGAATCTACTTTAAACAGTTCGGCGCTGAAAGAGTTTAAACCCAATCAATCAAACTGTCTAATCTGATCAGACTATTCTTTGACCGACTTTATCATTTATTCACCATTGTATGTGGTTTAAACATGTGATAGTATTGAATTGATACGAAGTGTATAACATACATCATATGCGAATTTAATTGCGACGAAATAATCCTTCTTTGTTTTACCTATAATAATTTCGAACCGAAGCATTCATGCGTTAAGCGCCTGAATATCATCATGAAAGATTTCCGGCATCAAAGGATCAATGGGAATTTAAGTATATATCCATTTTCGTGATCCCGTTAAGGAGATGCAACGAGATCCGAACGAGACCCGTCATAACCAGGGATGATAAGATTGCAAGATATATCTGAATACCTGTAACTTCTCTTGGCATCACTATTGGCTGTACGTCTCTCTTGCCGAACAAATCAGTTTTGATGTAACAACATTCACCGCTCATACATTCGGCATCAATCGTACATACTGTAGCCTGTTAACATAATAAACTCATAGTCTGGTACCCGGCGTTCTAAGTAAGTAAGTATACCTGACATGTAATCACCATGTATTCAGATTGGATGTAACATCATTCACCGATCATGCACTCTGCGTCAGTTAACATACGGTATAGCCTGTTAACATAATACTAATAGTCTGGCACCCGGCGTACTATAGTAAGTAAGTACACCTGACATGTAATAACCATGTATTCAGATTGGATGTAACAACATTCACCGATCATGCACGCTGCGCCAGTTAACATACGGTATAGCCTGTTAACATAATACTAACAGTTTGGTACCCGGCGTATTCTAGTTAGTTGGTCCATCATCTATGATGTAACAATATCGACTTGCAGTGAAGTCTTAATATACAATTGAGTTTCATAAATTTTACAATGAACCAATACAACATGATGTTTGGAATCAATACATGAATAATAAAGCGAACAACTTTGAACGATAAGATATCGAGGGCTTGGCGTAAAACGGTTGTAAATAAAATAGGTATTTTTTTACCAATGTTAATCACCTTGCCATACAGTCTTTATAAGCGTTAAATCATTTTTCTTAGTAAACAACGGAAATGTAGGTGCCATTGCTTGTTCCGAGCAATGACACTTAAATTTGAATTGTTCACAAAGGTGTAAAAACTGCCACTAAACCAGTGTTTTCAAAATAGTCTTTTTCTAATGCTGAATTTCCAAAAGTCTACTTATGCATGTTCAAAATCGGGCAAATCCCATTTTCATGTAACAAGAGTTTTGTAATATTCTGACAACTAATTGGCAAATAATGTACAGTTTTAGTTTTTCCCTATGATTTGATAAAGTCGTCTGCTATGGTGGCATAGAACTGCCACCACTTACCAGATAATTATGTTGAATATTTTCGTGAAATTCATGGCGGATTTCGCGTTATATACAAAATAACATGATAACATAAACTTGATCGTGATGCCAGATAATTAACTTAACATGATTTAGTTCGTGTTAGTGCTCTAAACTGCCAACGATTATATCTAGATAATTTAAGGATTTCCATGAAACTTGGTTCGCACATACGGTACCCGGCGCATATGTTCCCGGGCCAGCAGCCGAGTGCTTCCCTGATACAAGGCCTAGCACTTCGCTGCGTACCCGTGTTCGCAAAGGCGGGACCCGGTGCATATTTCTTCGGGCCAGCAGCGGAGTACTCCCCTGACACAAGGCCTAGCACTTCGCTGCGTACGTGGGTTCGCAAATGCGGGATCCGGCGCATATTTCTTCGGGCCGACAGCGGAGTGCTCCCCTGACACAAGGCCTAGCACTTCGCTGCGTACGTGGGTTCGCAAATGCGGGATCCGGCGCATATTTCTTCGGGCCGACAGCGGAGTGCTCCCCTGACACAAGGCCTAGCACTTCGCTGCGTACGTGGGTTCGCAAATGCGGAATCCGGTGCATATTTCGTTGGGCCAGCAGCGGAGTACTCCCCTGACACAAGGCCTAGCACTTCGCTGCGTACGTGGGTTCGCAAATGCGGGATCCGGCGCATATTTCTTCGAGCCGACAGCGGAGTGCTCCCCTGACACAAGGCATAGCACTTCGCCGCATAAGCGCGTTCGCGAATGCGGGGCCCGGCGCATATTTCTTCGGGCCGGCAGCGGATTGTTCCCCAAACACAAACCTAGCACGTCGCTACGTAAGCGGGTTCGCAAATGCGGGACCCGGCGGATATTTCTTCGGGCCAGCAGTGCAGTGCTCCACTGACAAAAGGCGCAGCACTTCGCTGCGTACGCGGGTTTTGCGAATGCGGTGCCCGGCGCATATTTCTTCGGGCCGATAGCGGAGTGCTCCCCTGACACAAGGCCTAGCACTTCGCCGCATAAGCGCGTTCGCGAATGCGGGGCCCGGCGCATATTGTTTCGGGCCGGCAGCGGATTGTTCCCCAAACACAAACCTAGCACGTCGCTACGTACGCGGGTTCGCAAATGCAAGACCGGCGCATATTTCTTCGGGCCAGCAGTGCAGTGCTCCCCTGACAAAAGGCGCAGCACTTCGCTGCGTACGCGGATTTTTGCGAATGCGGAGCCCGGCGCATATTTGTTCGAGCCAGCAGCCGAGTGCTCCCCTGACACAAGGCCTAGCACTTTGCTGCGTACGCGTATTCGCAAATGCGGAATCCGGTGCATATTTCGTCGGACAAGCAGCGGAGTGCTCCCCTGACACAAGGCCTAACACTTCGCTGCCTACGCGGGTTCGCGAATACGGGACCCGGCACATATTTCGTCGGGCCGGTAGTGGAGTTCTCCCCTGACACAAGACCTAGCACTTCGATGCGTACGCGGGTTTGCGAATGCGGGACCCGGCGCACAATTGTTCGGGCCAGCAATGGAGTGCTCCTCTGACACAAGGCCTAGCTCTTCGCTTCGTACGCGGGTTCGCAAATGTAGGACCCGGCGCACGTTTTTCCGGGCCACAGCGGAGTTATCCCCTTATACAAAGCCTAGCACTTCGCTACGTAACAAAGGAAGTGCGATTTTGAACAGAACTGAACATCGCGAACTGATTTTACGCAAAGCACTCGGCCACTTTAGGCTGGACTGGCGGGTTTGGAGTTTTGGAAATTAGCCTACACCGCAGAAAAACACATTTGTGTAACCTAAAAGCCGTCGACGATGGCAAGTGCTCGGTCGCTAATGACTGTTGTCGGTCGGCATGGTGTTATAATCTATATTTAGATATCTGGTATCATGAAAACTTATTCCTAACACGATAACTTAAAATAAACTTGATAAATAGAAAATTTCGAGATATCTTTTCTAGTAAGTGGTTGGCAGTCTAAAGCACTAACAGGAAAAAAAAAGCATGTTAAGTTATTCATCTGGTATCACAATGAATTCAAAGTTATCATGTTATTTTGTAAATAACGCGAATATAATCGTTGGCAGTTTAGAGCACTAACACGAACACATTCATGTTAAGTTAATTTTCTGGCATCACGATCAAGTTTAAGTTATCATGTTATTTTGTATATAACGCGAAATCCGCCATGACTTTCGCGAAAATTATTCAACATAATTATCTGGTAAGTAGTGGCAGTTCTATGCCACCATAGTCTGCTACATATTTGTTGTTAAAACAATAAAATACTGTAAACTATATACACTTTTACCTGAGCCGATGCTAGAGTGACTAGAGCCAATACGATGGCAATATTGTAGATCATATTTACGTTGGATGCGTTCCGTCTTTGTTTAAGAATAAAAGAGAAAGAGTTATATAAGTGAGCATATATATAGCTATCTGCGCCCCGTCACAACAATATCAACGAAAACAGTAATAGCATATTATACTATATCCACATCTTATAGTATGTATGTTATATGCACAAATCACATGTTTCCCTATATGTATACATGTACGATAGTGTATTATCATTTAGTGGAAATTATTTGAAGTGTTGACATCTACAACCCCACTTCTACACCTACAGAACGATCTTAGGTATACTAGTCTAGACTGCTGATGTACAAATTGATCGGAGTCTTCACAATGATCACGTGGGACAGGCGACCTTTTATTGCGACCCTAGTGTATGCTGTTGTCTTATCAAAGACGAGGCTCCAACAAAAGAAACCAAAAGAATATTTCAGCTGTATAGATTCAAAAGTTTTGTCTGCTTGTACGAATCCGCTATCTGATCCTTACATTCACAAAACGTGCTAATGTCCCCTAGTCTAGACAGTTGATTTACAAATTGATCGGAGTCATCACAATAATCATGTGGGCCATCCGACCTTGTATTGTGTCCCGTTTTATGCTGCAGTCTTATCAGAGACGGGACACCAGGAAATGAAAGCAAAGAATCTTAGTGCCGATTACATGTATAAATTTTAAATATGTATCTTCATGATCGGATCCGGTATCTTATACAAATACACACCGCTTGTTAGAAGCCTCGAAAAGTGCCGATCAATACACGACTGTGATTTAAAGCAGGGTCACGTGGGTCCACACTGGTTACCACATGCAAATTGGTCAATATTCTTGTCGTGACGCTGAATTCTTCTGAACTGACCTCTGACATACCATAGCTTATCTGTATCGTGTTTGATCTAAATTGCGTTTGAGGCGTCCTACCTTTTAGGCGTCACACTTTTTAGCCTGACATACATTGTATTGAGGTTACGTTAATATAGTCATGCCTTATTTGATTATTTGACTCGTCAGGGTGGGGCTTAAAACGGATCTCTCGCATGTCGGTTTCTGGGTAAACAGGATTTTATTACAGCCTAATCCTCATTTAGAAATCAGGAATCCGCCGTGGTCGAGTGGTTAGCGTCAGGGACTTGAAACCGGGCATTCCGGATTCTATCTCCAGTCACTTCACCATGGTCATGATGGAGTGCCCATGGTCAAGGCACATTTCTGATTCTAGTACTGGTGTGTTTACCCAGGGATCATGAATATGTGACCTCGCCGTTATATAACTGATATAATGTTGAAAACGGCGTAAAACCCCAACAAAACAAATCGTATAAAATTCAATGTGAAAATGTAAAATATTGAAATGGATTCTCGATAACTAATCTATCTGTGCCAGTCAATATTCTGGATAATATATTTACGAATTATTATCGCTTAATGAAAGCGAGGTTTATGTAGCTCTTGAATATTCTTTCAGAATAACGTATAAGGCGTGCATGTTCCGTGAATGCAGAAAAATGAATATATTTCGATTGATTCCGTAAATAACAGTTAACTGCAGTGCATCCAATGAAATGTTAACGATAGCCGATTAACCAATCAAATAACAACTACTTCACGCCATTTATAAACATTGCATTTGAATCGATCTTAAGAGTGTATTACAACTGGAAACGTTATCATTTTTAAAAAACGGTGTAGGAAAACCGACCTTTAAAGGTTAAGAAATTCAGATCGATTACGAAAAGCATACACCTTTTTTTATAAGAACCTCAGCCCCATCATGAATGTTTAAAATGTGTTTTAACAAAGGCCGGGTGGAGACTCGATGATCTAATAAGTAAATTTCCAGTACATATATTTGTTTACATAATAAGATATCCAAAAATATGTTTGAATATATTGATTCAATTAAATTTTTTGAACAAAACGTTAGTTTTTGTAGATGTGAAAACCGCTATAGCAATTGACCGTTACTTTATCTGCGTCAGCCAAGCGGAAAATTCACTAGAAACTACTCACTACTTATATCCTTTTGAATATTCATGACTTACTGTAAACGAGGCTTAGGTAGTGCATGAATATATTTTGATAATAGAATATAATGAGCCGTTCCGCGAGAAAACCAACATGATGGGCTCTGCGTAATGTATCGACCCAGATCAGCCTGCGGAGTCCGCGCAGGCTAATCCGAGCAGACACATTCCGTCTATGGTGTATAGAGGTATAGAGTAATGATTCCTGAAACGGAAAATCCACAGGAGGCGAAAAGTGTCTGTACGTATTAGCCTTTGCGGCATGCTTAGCCTGATTCGGGTCGATACTTTACGCAGAGTCCACGATATTGATTTTCTCGTATGATGGCTATTATAATACATACTTACATCGTCGCTTTGGGGTATTATCATACTACAGAGGCTTCCAGGATTCGTGCATGTCTAGAAATCAACATTTGTTCAGTTATATCCCGCATTTCCTGTGGAAGTTACCAATGCTACTGAACCATTTATCCTGACATCAGCGAGTCAGTCAAAATGCTAACCCAACAATCAAGACACCAGGGAATCAGCCGTAATGCTAACCCCACAATCCTGACAACAGGGAGTCAGTCGAAATGCTAACCCCATAATCCTGACAACAGTGAGACAGTCGTAATGCTAACCCCACAATCCAGACACCAGCGAGTCAGTTGAAATGCTAACCCGATAATCCAGACACTAACGAGTAAGTCGAAATGCTAACCCCACAATCCAGACAACAGGGAGTCAGTCGTAATGCTAACCCAACAATCCTAACAACAGCGAGTCAGTCGTAATGCTAATCTCACAATCCGAACAACAGGGAGTCAGCCGTAATGCTAACCTCACAATCCAGAAACCAGGGAGTCAGCCGTAATGCTAACCTCACAATCCAGACGACAGGGAGTCAGTCGAAATGCTAACCCCACAATCCTGACAACAGGGAGTGTGCCGTAATGCTAACCTCACAATCCAGACGAGAGCGAGTCAGTCGAAATGCTAACCCCATAATCCAGACAACAGCGAGTGAGTCGTAATGCCTACCCCATAATTCTGACAACAGCGAGTCAGTCGAAATGCTAACCCCACAATCCAGACAACAGGGAGTCAGTCGTAATGCTAACCCCATTATCCTGACACCAGTGAGTCAGTCGTAATGCTATACCAACAATGCTGACACCAGCTAGTCAGTCGTAATGCCAACCCCATTATCCTGACATTAGCGAGTCAGTCGAAATGCTAACCCGATAATCCTGATACCAGCGAGTCAGTCGAAATGCTAACCCCACAATCCTGACAACAGCGAGTCAGTCGTTATGCCAACCCGATAATCCTGATACCAGCGAGTCAGTCGTTATGCCAACCCGATAATCCTGATACCAGCGAGTCAGTCGAAATGCTAACCCCACAATCCTGACAACAGCGAGTCAGTCGTATTGATAACCCCATTATCCTGACATCAGCGAGTCAGTCGAAATGCTAACTCCACAATCCTGACACCAGCGAGTCAGTCGTAATGCTTACCCAATAATCCTGACACCAGCAAGTCAGTCCAAATGCTAACCCTACAATCCAGACACAAGAGAGACAGTCGTAATGCTAACCCCACAATCCTAACAACAGCGAGTCAATCTAAATGCTAACCCCATAATCCTGACATCAACCAGTCAGTCGAAATGCTAACCCCACAATACAATCCTGACAACAGCGAGTCAGTCGTAATGCTAACCCCACAATCCTGACACCAGGAAGTCAGTCGTAATGCTAACCTCACAATCCTGACAACAGCGAGTCAGTCGTAATGCTAACCCCACAATCCTGACACCAGGAAGTCAGTCGTAATGCTAACCCCACAATCCTGACACCAGGAAGTCAGTCGTAATGCTAACCTCACAATCCTGACACCAGCGAGTCAGTCGTAATGCTTACCCCACAATCCTGACAACAGCGAGTCAGTCGTAATGCTAACCCCATTATCCTGACATCAGCGAGTCAGTCATAATGCTAACCCCAAAATCCTGACAACAGCGAGTCAATCTAAATGCCAACCCCAAAATCCTGATACCAGCGAGTCAGTCGAAATGCTAACCCCACAATCCTGATACCAGCAAGTCAGTCGTAATGCTAACCCTACAATCTTGATACCAGCGAGTCAGTCGAAATGCTAACCCCAGAATCCTGACAACAGCGAGTCAGTGGTAATGCTAACCCCACAATCTAGACAACAGCGAGTCAGTCGTAATGCTTACCCATAATCCTGACACCAGCGAGTCAGTCGTAATGCTAACCTCTTAAACCTGACAACAGCGAGTCAGTCGAAATGCTAACCCATAATCCTGACACCAGCGTGTCAGTCGTAATGCTAACCCCATAATCATGACAACAGCTATTCAGTCGTAATGCTAACCCCACAATCCTGACAACAGCTATTCAGTCGTAATGCTAACCCTATAATCCTGACACCAGCGAGTCGGTTGTAATGTTAGCCCCATAATCCTGACACTAGCGAGTCAGTCGTTATGCTAACCCCATAATATAGACAACAGCGAGTCAGTCGTAATGCTTACCCATAATCCTGACACCAGCGGGTCAGTCGTAATGCTAAGCCCACAATAAAAAAAAACAGGGAGTCCGCTGTAATGCTAACTTCACAATCCTGACAACAGCGAGTCAGTCGAAATGCTAACCCGATAATGATGACACCAGGGAGCCAGTCGAAATGCTAACCCCACAATCCAGAAACCAGGGAGTCAGTCGAAATGCTAATCCCACAATCCAGACAACAGGGAGTCAGTCGAAATGTTAACCCCATAATCCTGACATCAGGGAGTCAGTCGAAATGTTTACCCCATAATCCAGACAACAGCGAGTCAGTCGAAATGCTAACCACATAATGCTGACACCAGGGAGTCAGTCGAAATGCTAACCCAACAATCCAGAAACTAGGTAGTCAGTCGTAATGCTAACCCCACAATCCTGACAACAGCGAGTCAGTCGTAATGCTAACCCCACAATCCTGACACCAGGGAGTCAGTCGAAATGCTAACCCCATAATCCTGACAACAGCGTGTCAGTCGAAATGCTAAACCCACAATCCAAACAACATGGAGTCAGTCGTAATGCTAACACCAAAATCCAGACAACAGCGAGTCAGTCGAATGCTAAACCCACAATCCAGACAATAGGGAGTCAGTCGTAATGCTAACCCCACAATCCAGACACCAGCGAGTCAGTTGAAATGCTAACCCGATAATCCAGACACCAACGTGTCAGTCGAAATGCTAACCCCACAATCCTGACAACAGCCAGTCAGTCGTAATGCTAACCCCACAATCCTAACAACAGCGAGTCAGTCGAAATGCTAACCCCATAATACTGACACCAGCATGTCAGTGGAAATGCTAACCCTACAATCCTGACACCAGTGAGTATGTTGTAATTCTAACCCCACAAGCCTGACACCAGTGAATCTGTCGTAATGTTAACGCCAAAATCTATTCCAGCAGTATAAAGGGTTTTAAGCATGTTAACCCTTTCTCACCTGCAGACTCATTTTGATTTAATAGCAGCAGACAACTTTTGAAAACATTGTGGCAAAAGGTGAAATGAGCAATTTCTCCTTTGGCCACAATGTTTCCAACTTTTTTTTACAATTAAGCTATCTTGTATAGAGATTTTTCAGGTTTTTGTCATTATGTTTTCAAAGTCGTCTGCTACAGATTGGTTGTATGTGGGAAAGGATTAAAACAGATATTTGAATATGTATATAGTTTAAAAGGTTTGGAGCATGTTAACCCTGTCCCACCTGCAGACGCATTTTGACGAAATAACAGCAGACGACTTTTGTAAACATTGATGGGGAATTTCTCCTTTGGCCACAATGTTTCTTAACTTTATTTTAAAATCAAGCTATCTTTTATGGTGATTTTTCAGGCTTTTGTTACTATGTTTTTAGAGCCGTCTGCTGCAAATTTGTCGTTTGTGGGGAAAGGTTAAAAGTTAAAACAAATATTTTGAATATACAGTATAGCTCTACATTTACATAGTCATTTAGTTCGTGTACCAATGTTCTTTCAACGGTTCAATTATCCCATTGAGGCTTTTGTTAAAAGAATAATGAAAATCACTTTTGCCTGAGAGTTTTGTCTGAATAAATCATTAATGGACAGGTAAGTAAACAAGTTTATACGGACAAGCATGTACTGATGTATATACATGTCGTTGGTTTCACCGTATGCGAGTTTTATTGTATGAAAAACAACAATTCTTATCTTAACCCTTTCCCTCATATAGACGCTTTCTGACGCCTCTGCAGCAGACGGATTTTTGAAAACATAGTGACAAACGAAGAAATTGCACAAAACGTGCAATTTCTCCTTTTGCCACAATGTTTTCCACTTTTTGTCATAGGTTATCCATTCAATTATGGAGATTTATTTTCTATGTTTTAACAAAATGGGTTCGAAGTCGTCTGCTGCAGAATTGTCGTATGAGGGAAAGGTTTAAGGAGACGACATAGAATCTAGTATCTATTTAAAAGTTGACATACTTTGTTTATATTGTTTCAAGATTTCGCTGGGGTAAGAATTAAGGGCCAACTTCGTTAATTGCCGTTTAGAATGAAAAACAAGTCTCATACCACAACAATGTAAAAATTCATAACACTATGTTCTATATACCTAGTCATTACTACAGCATAGTAGTTGTTATGAATTAACACTATCCCACATACAGACGCTTCATGACACCTCTTTAGCTCGGCCAATACTTTCCGCCGTTTGCCAACAGTCAATGTGACAAGCGTCATTCGTCTACCACCAATGGGCAAACAGTCTCTGTGGAAAAACAGCAGGTTGCTTGTGTCGAATACTGGTGAAAGTAAGCCAGGAAACATATGAGTTGGTGAACTGACCGCCGTGAGACGCAGACAAATTGTTGAAAAGAAAACGGCGTTAAAGCCCAATCAATCGATAAATAGTATTACGTACTGCCATGATTCCAAGGTTGTCTAGGATCTGTATACAGTCGAAATGTTTATTTTCATACCCAAATATTCAAAATGTGTGTTTTTGTTAAACAGACATTAGCATTTTATGCAAATTTATAGTTGTCTTTGTTTGTGTTTCTGTAATTACAGCACATTGACTTTGTCTTTCATGAAATATTCATAACCAATATTCATCCATTATCGATAAACCGACAATAACTTATTAATTCTCTGTGTTTATTGTGCCACACACACACACACACACCACATATGATGAAGGGAGATAACTCTCTAATTTAATTGATCACTTTCAACCTTTTAAATCAAGTCGATTACCTAGAATAACTTTCTTTTTTTTCTCATTGAATTCGACGATTGTTAAAACGTAGAAAAATTCGAAATGCCCAGATACAGAGACGGGTCGCCATAACGACGAAACAATTCGACCAATCACCGATCAGTTTAACCAGTTATTTGATATTGACTTCCTACGCAAATAAATTTCGCGGATTCCTGATCCAAATGGTCATACAACAATTGAGCCCTGAATAATTATGGGTATTTTCTCCTTTTTATCACAATGCCTTCAAAAGTTGTCCACTACATATGGATCAAAACGTGTCTACAAGTAGGCAAGGTTTATACTGTCACAATGTTATCAACTCGATTCAATAATCATACATTCGTTTAAAGAGACTTCCCGTGTGTTGGCCGGGATGAGTTTAACCCTTTCCCTCATATAGACGCTTTCTGACGCCTCTACAGCAGACGGCGTTTTAAAAACTTAGAGACAAAAGAAAAAATTGCACAAAACGTGCAATTTCTCCTTTTGCCACAATGTTTTCCATTTTTAGTCATAGGTTATCCATTCAATTATGGAGATTTTCTATGTTTTGACAAAATACGTTCAAAGTCGTCTGCTGCAGAATTGTTGTATGAGGGAAAGGGTTAAAGTCGTATAATGCAGAGTTGTCGTATGCTGGAAAGGTTACATCTAAAAATGAAATGAATTGAATTGTTAATAGCACATTTCACTGTGACAAAAACACAGGGTTTGTTTGAAACTTTAAATTACCCCTTTAAATTAGGAAAATTTTTAACCCTTTGAATTATTTTCTCTTTTTGTCACAACGTTTTCAACTTAATTCAATAATTGTTCTCTCTTAATAGAGAGCTTCCATAGTTTTGAGTAAATGTTATCAAAGTCGTCTGCTGCAGATTAGTTGTATGTGGGAAGGGTAAATAGACAGTTTCCATTGTCTTAACCCTTTCCCTCATATAGACGCTTTCTGACGTCTCTGCAGCAGACGGCTTTTTGAAAACATATTGACAAAAGAAGAAATTGCACAAAACGTGCAATTTCTCCTTTTGCCACAATGTTTTTCCACTTTTTGTCATAGGTTATCCATTCAATTATGGAGATTGTCTATGTTTTGACAAAATACGTTCAAAGTCGTCTGCTGAAGAGTTGTCGTATGAGGGAAAGGGTTAACTGAATGAGTTTAAAGTCGTCCGTCGCAGATGTGTTGCATGTGGGAAAGGATTTAAGCAAATGCCTCTCAAACAATTACGTCACTCCCTTCCCACAGAAATTCCATTTGTAAAGGGTTATTATTTGTTTAAGGTTAAGGGTAACTTGTACCCATGGCACACAAAACGTCTCGTACGCGAACATGGAGGGCCATTGTTTACTTTCTCAACTGTTCGAGATAATGTGTTAAGTTTGTTCCCTTTTAATCCTTTTGAAAATGGAGGATACATGATTATACCTAGTAAAGTAGAAACAAGTAGAGTATGTGTTACAAAGGCGTTTTATCTCGCAAAACAGCGGATTAACGATATTTGTTTTTATAAAAAGGTTTTGTTAAAAGAATCAAGCTTTTAAACAGATTTATTGAGATAAGAATAAAAAATAAATCCTTTGGTAAAAAAACAATAGGGAAAAATAGAAACTTTCAGTGTTTCAGAATAAAAATTAATTTCTGAATTTCAAAATATAAATTCGACATTTTTTTTCTATTAAAAAGATCAAACAAAAGGAGAGATGTAAGACATTTGAAGTATGAGTTTTAGGTATGAAAAGAATACATATATAACCTTATTAGCGGATAATTTATATTATTTGAAACAGAATAAAGAAAGAGAAAGTTGGATTATTTGAATATTTACAAGTGTTTATTCAACAACATTTTACTCAAGATTTGAATAAAGTGGAGTGAGTGTTTGATTTACATAAAAGTTTAAAGTTTAATGGAAGTTTAAATAAAGTGGGATAATAGCGCGGGGTAATCAAATATATATTCAAATAACTGTGACAATTTTTCTACGTGGGATATTGAATGGATTTTAATTAAGAAATTATATATGCACTTCATAATGGCGAATGTTATACAGATGGGTTCCTAGATGTTTTAGAATAGGACACATGTGTGATACTATCAGAGGTATGTATATGCATCTAGTCTAGTTTAACCCTTTCCCTCATGTAAAAGCTTTCAGGCGCCTCTTTCAGCAGACGGCTGTTTGAAAACATGGCAACAACAAAAAAGAAATTGCTCAAAACTGTTGAAAACATGGTGGCAAAAGGAGAAATTGCTCGTTTTGAGCAATTTCTTCTTTTGTCGCAATGTTTTTAAAAAAAATTAGCAATTTCTCCTTTTGTCACCATGTTTTCAATTCTTGTAAAGGGAGTTTCCAATTTTGTTCAGGTATGTTTTCAAAGTCGTCTGCTGCATATTTGTTGTATGTGGGAAAGGGTTAAAGACAACAAATCTGCAGCAGACGGCTGAGATCAAACATCTGATATAACATAGAAAATCTCTATAAATTAAGGTATAATTACTGGAAAAAATTGATAAAATGTTGTGGCAAAAGGAGAAATTGCTCGTTTTGAGTAATTTCTCCTTTTGTCACAACGTTTTCAAAAGTCGTCTGCTGCAGAAGCGTCAGAAAGCGTTAAACCCTTTCAAACATACGACGAATCTGTACCAGACGGACGACTCGTAAAAAGAATTGAGGAAAATATGGAAAAGCTCCATATGAATATAGAGTAAAAGAACATTGTGATAAAAAGGTGAAATTGGTGAGCCATTTGTTAGATGAACAATTTCGACACATCTGTAAGTAGCAGACGACAATATTTTATCGAAGTTATATGTTTTTAATTTTCCAGACGAAACACTTTTCTTTGTTTAGAGGTTTTTTTCAGGGTACTCAATTAACCCTTTCCCTCATATAGACGCTTTCTGACGCCTCTGCAGCAGACGGCTTTTTAAAAACATAGTGACAAAAGAAGAAATTGCTAAAAACGAGCAATGTCTTCTTTTGCCAGAATGTTTTCCTCTTTTAGTTATAGGTTATCCATTCAATTATAGAGATTTTCTATGTTGTGACAAAATATGATCAAAGTCGTCTGTTGCAGAATTGTCGTATGAGGGAAAGGGTTAACCCTTTCTCAAATGTAGACGGAGTCTGAAGCCACTGCAGCAGATGAGTTTTGAAAACATAGTGGCAAACGGAGAAAGTGCTAGTAATGAGATTTTTACTAGTTTTGCCAAGAGGTTATCACATTCGTCTTCTGGAGATGTGTTGTATGTGGGAAAGGGTATATCTTTTGTCTTGGAGCATCGGCAACTTGTGGTGTAACCACCTCTTCAAACGCTCTTTCAGCGCTCTTACAATTCGGGCTTTAGGCATCCTTTTCCCAAAATGTTTTCCAATGTTTATGATCATTTTCGAGAAGAGTCTGGCGATGCGCAGTCTTGTTGCATCTGCGTACAGTGGAGAATGAGGCGAGCGTAAACATACGTACAGTGGAGACTGAGGCGAGCGTAAACATACGTACAGTAGAGACTGAGGCGAGCGTATACATACGTACAGTGAAGACTGAGGCGAGCCTATGCATACGTACAGTGAAGACTGAGGCGAGCCTATGCATACGTATAGTGAATACTCAGGCGAGCCTATGCATACGTACAGTGGAGACTAAGGCGAGCGTATGCATACGTACAGTGGAGACTGAGGCCAGCCTATACAGACGTACAGTGAAGACTGAGGCGAGCCTATGCATACGTACAGTGAAGACTCAGGCGAGCCTATGCATACGTACAGTGGAGACTCAGGCGAGCCTATGCATACGTACAGTGAAGACTGAGGCGAGCCCTATGCATACGTACAGTGAAGACTCAGGCGAGCCTATGCATACGCACAGTTGAGACTCAGGCGAGCCTATGCATACGTACAGTGAATACTGAGGCGAGCCCTATGCATACGTACAGTGAAGACTGAGGCGAGCCTATGCATACGTACAGTGAAGACTGAGGTGAGCCCTATGCATACGTACAGTGAAGACTCAGGCGAGCCTATGCATACGTACAGTGAAGACTGAGGTGAGCCCTATGCATACGTACAGTGAGGACTGAGGCGAGCCTATGCATACGTACAGTGAAGACTGAGGCGAGCCCTATGCATACGTACAGTGAAGACTCAGGCGAGCCTATGCATACGCACAGTGAAGACTGAGGCGAGCCTATGCATACGTACAGTGAAGACTGAGGTGAGCCCTATGCATACGTACAGTGAAGACTCAGGCGAGCCTATGCATACGCACAGTTGGGACTCAGGCGAGCCTATGCATACGTACAGTGAAGACTGAGGCGAGCATATGCATAAGTACTGTGGAGACTGAGGCGAGCCTATGCATACGTACAGTGAAGACTCAGGCGAGCCTATGCACACGTACAGTGGACACTGAGGCGAGCCTATGCATACGTACAGTGAAGACTGTGGCCATCCTATACATACGTACAGTATCACCGGTATATTCACTGTCCGCTTGTATGTAGCCTATATCAACATGACTTTTGAAAATTATTTAAGTTGTCTAGATTGATAGAATTGTTCGTCTGATGAGTGTAAAGCAGGCGACATTTGAAAACTCATGTGAAAATAAAAGTAATTCACTTGCTAATATATCTATATGTTTTGAAGTATAGTGCTGATGCAAAGGTAAGATTAATGTTGCACATTGAGAACTAACTCGCTGTGGTCAATGTATCACTTCTTTTAGATATATGGCGATCTTGTACCGTCCATCGTCCGTCCAACCGCCGTCTGTCCAAATACTTGAACAAAATAATATCACTGGATTGTTCCTTTGGTTGTCATCGTTCAATTGTCTTTATATACTTAAATAACTGTAGGGAGAACTTTAGATGCAATGGCATTGTTAAGGCTAACATTGCGAAACCTGTACAATTCTTCTCCTCTGAATCTGCATGTTGCACTTCAAGATAGTTTGTCTCTCTACACAATTATTCAAACTATAGTAATTGGTTGAAACATATGGCACAGTAAAGGTGGTAAAATGTAAAGCAAATTTTACGACGCTTATCCTATCAAAGGTCAAATTACGGCAAATACATCCGCGGTCAACCTAACAAGTCCCTAAAATAAGCTTGCATAATGCATGACAAAATGAACTAAGACGTTGATGCATATGAATAAGTGGCAAATCGAGGGCTTGGCGTGAAACAGTTGTAACTCAAAACCTATTTTGAAAACCCTGGATTAGGGGTAATTTTGACCCATTTGTAAACAATGCAAATTTAGGTGCCATTGCTCAGAACGAGCAATGGCACCTAAATTTCCATTGTTTACCAAGAAAAATTATTTAACGCTTATAAATACTTTATGGCATTTTAGGTATTAACCTTGGTAAAAAAAAATACCAATTTTAGTTACAACCGTTTCACGCCAAGCCCTCGAAATGTTCATTCTACGTCCCATGAATAAAACGCGAAAACATATCGACAATAAAACACAATTCTCTGCTTCAGAACCTGAAGTACAAATTGATTGAAATATGTTAATAAAAATGTTTTCAGGGTATCATTAAAACGCCGTTAACCCTTTCCCACTTACAGACGTATTTAGAAGCATCTGCAGCAGACGACTGTTGAAAACATTGTAGCAAAAGTAGTAATTGCTCATGACGAGCAATTTTTCCCCGTTTCAACAATATGTTCAACATTTTTCAAAAGGCACCCTTTCATTTATAGACGTTTTTCGAATGTTTGAATGTTTGCCTTGAAGTTTGTAAAGTCGTCTGTTAGCCTTGACGTTTTCAAAGTCTTCTGCTGCAGATGTGTTGTATGTGGAAAGAGGTTAAAGGTTCAGTCCAATACAGAGGCTACGCCTACCTTTCGATTTCTTATTAAGTTAAACATTTTCCCACATACAGATGTCTTTTTGACGCATCTGCAGCAGACGATGCTTTAAAAACCTTTAAGTAACAGGAGGTTCGTCACAATCATGCTCTTCATCTTTATCCAATAATAATACTTAAATTTGTAGAGATTGTCCATAGCATTTTGCCTAGACGTTTCAAAGTCGTTTGCTACAGAACTGTTGTTTGTGAGAAAGGGTTAACCGTTCAAGTAAGCACTTCCCCTTACTTAAGTCATAATTCTTTCAACACCATCCAATAATTCTCTATCATTTGATTCATATGTTTGCCTATGTATTTGTCTTTCATTGGATTCATATGTTTGCCTATGTATTTCTCTTTCATTGGATTCATATGTTTGCCTATGTATTTCTCTTTCATTGGATTCATATGTTTGCCTATGTATTTGTCTTTCATTGGATTCATATGTTTGCCTATGTATTTCTCTTTCATTGGATTCATATGTTTGCCTATGTATTTCTCTTTCATTGGATTCATATGTTCGCCTATGTATTTGTCTTTCATTGGATTCATATGTTTGCCTATGTATTTGTCTTTCATTGGATTCATATGTTTGCCTATGTATTTCTCTTTCATTGGATTCATATGTTTGCCTATGTATTTCTCTTTCATTGGATTCATATGTTTGCCTGTGTATTTCTCTTTCATTGGATTCATATGTTTGCCTGTGTATTTTCAATGTCGCCTGATGCATCTATTTGTACATGGGAAAGAGCTGAAGAAACATCTTATGCATGTGTAACATCACACAAAAACGGGCATTCTGACTTTTAGAACTAACTTGCACTTATGACATACTTGTGCAGTTGGGTCGAGCCCCGGTAGCTGAGTCAGTTGCGACGCGGGCTGTCAATCTAGGGGTTGATACATCGAAACGTCAGCTCGGCCAACTTTCTTGTCTATGTTTGACATAAGTCACTGCGACAATCGTCATTTGTCATCCAACAATATACTAACAGTCTATCTGGAAAAGCAGCCAGTTGCTTGGGAATACTGTTGTATTGAGAACTGGTTTGATGAAGACTGTAAACACGTGGGGAGGTTTAACTGGCCGCCGTGAAGTTTAAAATTGGCGTTGAACCTCAATCGAGCAATGTACAGTTGGGACTGTGTTATAACCGTTTTCCATAATGCTTTCATGCTAGTTCCACTAGACGGCGAGCAGTGAGCAATCGGTTTGATTGATTGATTGGGGTTTAACGCCGTTTTTAACAATGTCTCAGTCATATCACGGCGGCCAGTTTACCTACTCAAATGTTTCCTGGTTTTCACACACCAGTACTCCACACAACAATCTTCCCAAGCAACTGGCTGCTTTTCCACATAGACATAGCCCATTGGTGGAAGACAAATGACGCATGTCGCAATGACTTTTGTCAAACGTCGGAAAGAAAGTTGGCCGAGCCGGGATTCGAACTCACAACCCCTGGATTGACAGCCCGTGTCGTTACCGACTGAGCTACCGGGAAAAATCGGATTAGAGTGCGTGGAGGTACAGGATGGTCTGGTTCTTCCCTTGTCGCAAAAGCCCCCAATGTCGGACGTCCGATGACGTGGCTCAGATTATAAATATAAAGTGAACGGAACAATTTGGTTTTGAAGTTTAACCCTTTCCCACATTATAAAGAATCTGCAGCATATGGATTTGACAACACTTAGATAACAAATATAAAACATCTGTAAAGATGACAGTATGGTTATTGAATAGAGCTGACAACAGTGTGGCAAAAGGAGAATTGCTATTTATGATAAATGTCTTCCAAGTTACGTTGACTAATGTTGCCATAGTGACTGCCTTCCAACTATTTACGTACCCATGACAATTAGTTGTGTTGCTTTATTAAGCTAACTTCTGATCTACATATTGGGGGAAAAGCAGCGTGTTTCATACTTTTCCGCATATACTTTTAATTCCTTTCGTTCAATATATGTCTCATTAACATTAATCTGTAACTGTTCACTGCCACTTGTGCATACATCAATATGCATATTCCACATACAAGAGCTGAATGAGTAAATACAAGAGAAAGTTGATGCAAGGCATCAATGTCGCCGGAAAAGACTGCATTGAATTATTTTTTAACACACATGAATTCTTGACTTTCATTAGTCTAAACATACACATAATGTTTTTATAAGGACTAATTCCAGGATTTTTTAAATTCCACATAGATCTACAAATTTCAGGATTTCTTTTGGTCAGGATTTTGGATGTTTTGTATTTGTCAATAAAACCACAACAAATTAATACATTTTGGGATTTAAATCTACATGCAATAAAAAGCTATTAAATTTGTCCATGTCTGAAGCAACAATGAAAACCTTTAAACGCTTAAAACATTGAGAAAACGGTTAAATTGCTGAAGACATGAACTTCCTCCTTTTTAATAATAATTATAATAAATATTTCACAGATGTTAAAATTTATCCTCGTATGTTTAAAAAGTAAACCACACTTGAAACAACATATCAGCTAAATTGTTTATCTAAATCGTTGATGCATACAATATATTTTGGAGCAAGAGAAATGCCAGTTGCGAGTCCCATTACTATTTAATAGGTGGCAAGTATGAAATTAATTGGGTGCGAAAGAGCAGATTTTCTTTATTTCTAAATCTATTGTTTATCAGAGTTCGTTCTTCTCTTAATTTTTTTCAAGCCAAATAATCATTTAATATCTCATATATTTAAACATTTAAGTGTGTAATATTAGCTATCTATCTGTAATAAGGTGTTTGAGCATTCTTTCGAAATGTTGACCCTCGATCGTTTCAAAATCGAGTCGTAGTGTCAAACACCGAAGAAGTGAATAAAAAATCAGGCAAAGCGTTAGTGCATTCGAGAGAAAAAAGCATTTCTATAGTATCTGTCTTTCTCCTATATTCGACCCATGCACTCGTTTCGTGACGTTTAAGAAATCAATTTGTCGTGTGACATTTTTTGTATGCATAAAAAAGTCACTTTTCTAAGTTTACATTTTACTTCCGGTTACTTCGCTTTGTTTACATTTTGGCAATATGAAACTAGGTCACAAACTGAGGAAAAGGCGTTTCGACGTTCACGACCGATAAACAGGCTTATATTTGAGACATATTTTCACCAATTATTCTTATTTTTGTTTCTGTTACCAGTTTATGTTGATAGGAGAATTCGACGTGATTTTAATATCGATAATCGGCTGCGTATGTAATCAAATTAGACTGTGCGACGTAAAGGTTTGTAGTTATCGCCTTTTGATTACATAGTTTATGAAAATAAAGTATCCCAGTCTAGCTAATAGGGACTATTTGTCTTCGTAAATAAAACACAAAAACGTAAATGCCAGTCAAAATAAAGAAACTGCACATACTTAAAACATCGGAATATTTATTTCATTTTAGATGTGTCATAACTTAGTGTTTTTAAACAAACGCAATTGTAATATGTTCAAGACATTTAAAAAAAAATTTTTTTTTTAATAATAACCCCCCCTCCCATGTGATTTCCGAAAACCTATTAAAAATAGAAGTCGCGGGCTTCTGCCCGGCGACTAGTGAGTTAATAAATAATCGATGCCCTGCGTAAACCAACCTTAGCTTAATTATCTCACATGTGGGAAAAATAACTTGCATACATGCAAAGGATTCAAATGGATACCACTTTAAAGAAACTTCTTGAAACCTTATATCACTAACATATGATGTATCAGGTAAGTTAGTAAGTATCCCTACAATAAGAAAACCTCTGCAGTAGACGACATTTGGAGAAAAAAAATGCTCAAATTTGCAAATTACTTCTTTTCCAGCAATGTTTTCAACTCTATATTTAAATTATACAGTATAACTCGTACTTTTTATTTATATCGTTTCAAAGCAAACGACTCCAATAAAAAATAGCATACTATGTAAACAGTTACATTCTAAACGGTCTATTCACAGTTCCTTTTTTATTGATCATCATAAAGACATTAATTCAAACTGACGTTAAATAAAAGATGAATTTACCCTTTACTTTACCAACAGCCGATTGAACATCAAGTTCGTTTGTTCTGTACTGTCATTCTTATACAGAGAAAAAGTGAGATGGCGTTCATTTTTCAAAATTAAACGCATAAAATCTATTTGAATGTTCTATTCCATGGGTGATTGGATATAACAATACTATATACATTCCTTCTCAATCAAGGTTTACGGATTCTAATTCAGTACCCGTGGGTCAGACTTCACGTGCCTTGTTTGATATGGACACATCTTAGTCGGTAGAGATCGTTGGAAAGGCCTCGTACCGAAATATTGAATCAAAAGTTGTTTTTATTTTTATAAACGCATATAATATTAATCATAAAACACAGGTTGTATAGTGTCGCTTTAGTACACTAGCAGTCATAAATCTTTTTAGAAAAACGACTTTGAAGACGTCTATACAAAGGCATCGAAAGTACTGTCGAAAAATGAAGTTATACTTATTAAAAAAGAGTTGAAATCCTTTTGGTATTGGGAGACATTGATATGAGGGTAAAGCCTGCTATAATCCGGTAATGGTCGGTATTATTTTGATTAGTATTTTCATATAGAGTTAAAGACATTGTTGGTAAAGGAGGATCAATTGCTCAATTTGATTTTTTTTCCTATGTTTTCAAAAGTAATCAGTTGCTTATACGCCGCTGCAGATAAGTCAAAATGCGCCTGCATTTCAGAAAGGGGCTAACAAGCACTTCACTGTAAATAGGTAATTAAAAGTAGTTTAAAGGAAAAGCTGGCTCAAAGGGACCTATATATAGAGACTGTGTTAAGCCAATATTTGTTTTGTTCACAACGATCTCTTATTATATATGTTAAAATAACAATACATGTATCTGTAAAAACAAAATACACTTTCCCCTGCTATTAACTCTTTCAGCGTCAAATGCAATATTGAGGTGTTTGCAAACAATGCTGATTCAGGCGAGTGAGCTAATATTAGAGGAATGATTTCACTTTGCAGTACCTTTATGGTAAATCTAAATATTGATTGTTTATGCTTCATTTTTACTGGGTGGACATACCCAGTAATACAAATTGTGTACATTTTCATGACTTTCAATTGACAGTTCTTCAACATTTACTGCCAAATTAGTTTCGAACTAATTATTACTTACTTTGTTGTCACTATTAGCAATAGTTGCAGAACATTCAACATTTCAAAAGGTTGATATCCATCTGGAGTTCAGTACCCTAATATCTGAAAAACTGTATCCGAGTTGTAGATCTAATATTTCAAGACAACTTTTTTAAAGTTTTAAAACTTTGACTATAATATCTATGTTCTGAAGTTAAGTACCTTTAAACTAACATGGGCATTCTGTGAGCAGGGAAAATACTTGATAGCCAGCGTTACTGCGTAGTCAGATCTGGGTCTTCTGTATTCGCAACCATTCTCGACTTCCCTACAGTAATGCTTTTATCATGTCTTAATGCTGATATAGATTGTATGCAATAAAAAAAAATCCGCCGACCGACTGTCGGGTTTTGTGTGACTGAGTTGAAATTGCATTATGAAGTCACGCGGTATTGCAAATGAGATAGAAGAATAGCCCCATTTATTGTATACACACACACACTCCTTAATTGACAATGAACCGGTGGTGATTTACATGTAATCGATTCTTATAATGTTAATTGATATGTCATTGTAGGTTAATAAGAGCAATTTCGAACTGTTACCACAATGTGTTCAAAAGTCGTCTGCTGCGAAAAATGATGGGTTTTCTTACAGAACGAATACTGTGACAGACTAGAGTTGTGTAAGGGACATTGGTATCAAATATACAGAACGAATACTGTGACAGACTAGAGTTGTTTAAGGGACATTGGTATCAAATATACAGAACGAATACTGTGACGGACTAGAGTTGTATAAGGGACATTGGTATCAAATATACAGAACGAATACTGTGACAGACTAGAGTTGTATAAGGGACATTGGTATCAAATATACAGAACGAATTCTGTGACGGACTAGAGTTGTGTAAGGGACATTGGTATCAAATATACAGAACGAATACTGTGACAGACTAGAGTTGTGTAAGGGACATTGGTATCAAATATACATAACAAATACTGTGACAGACTAGAGTTGTGTAAGGGACATTGGTATCAAATATACAGAACGAATACTGTGACAGACTAGAGTTGTGTAAGGGACATTGGTATCAAATATACAGAACGAATTCTGTGACAGACTAGAGTTGTGTAAGGGACATTGGTATCAAATATACATAACGAATAATGTGACAGACTAGAGTTGTATAAGGGACATTGGTATCAAATATACAGAACGAATAATGTGACAGACTAGAGTTGTATAAGGGACATTGGTATCAAATATACAGAACGAATACTGTGACAGACTAGAGTTGTATAAGGGACATTGGTATCAAATATACAGAACGAATACTGTGACAGACTAGAGTTGTATAAGGGACATTGGTATCAAATATACAGAACGAATACTGTGACAGACTAGAGTTGTATAAGGGACATTGGTATCAAATATACAGAACGAATGCTGTGACAGACTAGAGTTGTCAACACGTCAATCGTTTAACCCTTTCCCTCATACGACAATTATGCAGCAGACGACTTTGAACATATTTTGTCCAAAAATAGAAAATCTCTATATTTGAAGGGATAACCTATGACTAAAAGTGGAAAACATTTTGTCACTATGTTTTCAAAAAGCCGTCTGCTTAAGAGGCGACAGAAAGCGTTTATATGAGGGAAAGGGTTAAATACAATAAGTGTTATTGATTTAATTGATTGACTACCTATTGAACAACTCATTGTTTAAAATCACTATAATTTAATATACACCTAGAACCTCGTTGTGAAAATAATAATTGAGAAGACAGTATGAAAGAAACTGATATGGAAGTCGAGTCACGATATCTTAATTGAATGATTGATTAATTGATTGGGGTTTTACGCCGTTTTCAACAATTTTCAGTCATCATATCCAGGCGACCAGTTCCCCTACTCATGTGTTTCCTGGCTTAACCACACCAGTAATCCACACAACAAACTTCCCATGCTACTGGCTGCTTTTCTACATAGACTGTTTGCCCATTGGTGGAAGACGAATGACGCATTGACTTTTATCAAATGTCAGAAAGAATGTTGGCCAAGCTGTGATTCGTACTCCCAACTCCTTGATTGACAGCCCGCGTCGCTGCCGACTGAGGTACCGATGCTCGGCCACGATATCTTAACCCCATGTCAATTCAGAGGTAGTTAATTTGAATAGGTCACCATTCTTTCCAGCTCATGACGAAATTCAATGTTAACCGGTTCGTTCGTCCTTCAAACAGTGGGTCGAGTCGCGATAGCTCAGGCGGTAACGACGAGGTCTTTCCATCCAGGGGCCGTGAGTCGTGGGTTCAAACCCTGGCTCGGCCATTCATTAATATCGATGATTGGTAAAAGTCTTTAAATGAGCCGTACCACGAGAAAACGAACGTTATGGACTCTGCGTAATGTATCGACTCATATCAGCCTGCGGAGTCCACACAGGCTAATCCTGGCCGTCACATTCCGTCTCTGGGGGATAGAGGTATAGAGTAATACGTCTTGAAACAGAAAATCCACAGGATGCGAAAGGTGTCTGCCCGGATTAGCCTGCGCGGTATGCTTAGGCTCATCCGAGTCGCTGCTTCACGCATAGTCTCAATTGTTGGTTTTCTCGTGGGACAGCTCAAATAATCTATGCTGTCAGTTGTCTAGGGGGAAAATTTGTGGAGTACAGGTGGAGGAAAGCCAGGAAAACATGTAAGGTAGACTTACGATTTCCGTCCGAAGTCGTAAGAGTTCGGTATGGTTCTTGGATTTGTCGAACATTTCCGGTGGACAATAGATCATCATCGACCTCAAACGGAAATTACCGAGTCCACTTGGGAAGCTGCACCTTAGATCATACATTGCACATATGTAAGCGGTCACTAATGGATGACAAGGGTGTGCCTATGCTTTCTTCGTAGTTTTATTTTACACTAAGCATTTCGTTTGTTTTATGAAAAACATTGTGTTGTAATATATTTTATACACATACTTGCAAGTGTGATAACTGTTCGCATTTCAAGTTTCAGTTTATATGGTGTTTTACGTCTCTTTCAACCTTTTTTCAGTTATATCGCGACATTTTCCTAGGTAAGATACCAGTACTACTGGTCCTTTTATCCTGCCACCAGCGATCCAGTTGAAGTGACAACCTCACAACACTGTCAAGGAGGGAAAGCCAGATCGTGTTAATGGAACGCAGATGTTTATCCACTTACAGAACAAGGGCCGAATTGAAGCAACCGTTATAATCCCATAAAATATCAGTTAGAGAAATCAGTAGTTCAAGGGTGTGTCAAACACATTGTGTTAAAATACATTATTGTCTCGCTTGAATTGTCCGTGATAAAGAGAAACTGAATACATGTACTTGAACTTTGACCCGTTTCATCATAGCGCGTCGCGTCATAATGTATAATTACTGGATAAAGTTGTTGAAAACAGTGTGACGAAAGGAGAAATGATGACCAACTACACTTGTTGCCACAATGTTTTCAAAAGTCGTGAGCTGGCGATGCGTTAAAATGCGCCTGCAAGTGGGAAATGACTGGTTTATCATTGATATCGATGCCTATTGTCTGTAGTCACACATCACGAGCGGTTTGCACCAATGTTATTGTTACAACCCAAATATATCATCACAGAATTAGAACATGGTCACTGGGCAATAGGTTGCCACTCAAAAGCTGACCTATTCTCTCCCGTTAGATACCAGTAATGTGTATCTATATTTGTTTTTACCGCCTCGGTGGTGTTGTGGTAGAGCGGCCGCCTCGGGTAATGGAGGTCACGGGTTCGATCCGCAGCCGGGTCATTCAAACGACTCTAAACATGGTAGTAATGGCTATCCCTCCTTGACGCTCAGCGTTGCGGGGTTAGCATTACGACTGACTGGATGGTATCGTCAACTAAGAAACAATTTACTTCAAAAATATTATTATATTTGGCCATCGGTGTATAGATTTAAACAATTAATGAAAAATGATTAACTAAGTATATTACGAAAACTAAGTAAACACATATACATGGCCAATTTTAAACGAGAATCTAAAACAGTACCATAGACGGATAGAAATCCGGAAAGGGTGCTATTTTAAATCCACAAAATAAACCAATCTAAGTTTAGTCAACTTGTACGTATTATTATTAATTACACTTTTCTCGAATATTATATATCACATGTCATCTATTGAAACTATACTATATGTATTGCTATACAAATGTTTATTATGTATATGTTGCAACAACATGTAAAATGTTATGCAAATAAAGAACTTGAACTTGAACTTTATAAATGGACCAATAGTGCTGGCAATGCCGTGAAATATAACTTAAAACTTGTTGAAAACGGTGTAAAATACCAATAAATCAATCTACATATGTTTCAAAATATATATATAGACATAGGTTATAGACATAAGGTCAATATGCGGAATACACTAGCCGTCTTCAATGAAAACCAAACGTATTTATTACAAGATTCGATAATACAGTTGAACCGGTTTGTATAGGTGGTCTTTGTATAGGGGGTCTTTGTATAGGGGGTCTTTGTATAGGGGGTCTTTGTATAGGTGGTCTTTGAATAGGGGGTCTTTGTATATGTGGTCTTTGTATATGGGGTATTTGTATAGGGGGTATTTGTATATGGGGTCTTTGTATAGGGGGTCTTTGTACAGGGGGTCTTTGTATAGGAGGGTCTTTGTATAGGGGGTCTTTATATAGGTGATCTTTGTATAGGGGGTCTTTATATAGGTACTCTTTGTATAGGTGGTCTTTGTATATGGGGTCTTTGTATAGGTGGTATTTGAATAGGTGGTCTTTGTATAGGGGGTCTTTGTATAGGTGGTCTTTGTATAGGGGGTCTTCGTATAGGTGGTCTTTGTATAGGGGGTCTTTGTATATGTGGTCTTTGTATATGGGGTCTCTGTATAGGGGTCTTTGTATATGGGGTCTTTGTATAGGTGGTCTTTGTAAAGGTGGTCTTTGTATAGGGGGTCTTTATATAGGTGGTCTTTGTATAGGGGGTCTTTATATAGGTGGTCTTTGTATAGGGGGTCTTTATATAGATGGTCTTTGTATAGGTGTTCTTTGTATAGGGGGTCTATGTATAGGGGGTCTTTGTATAGAGCGTCTTTGTATAGGGGGTCTTTGTATAGGGAGTCTTTACAGGGGGTCTTTATATAGGTGGTTTTTGTACAGGTGGTCTTTGTATAGATAGTCTTTGTATAGGGGGTCTTTGTATAGGTGGTCTTTGTATAGGGGGTCTTTGTATAGGGGTCTTTATATAGGTGGTCTTTGTATAGGGGTATTTGTATAGGGGGTCTTTGTATAATGAGTCTTTGTATAGGGGGTATTTGTATAGGGGGGTCTCTGTATAGTGGTCTTTATATAGGTGGTCTTTGTATATGGGGTCTTTATATAGGTGGTCTCTGTATAGGGGGGTCTTTATATAGGGGTCTTTTTATAGGGGGTCTTTGTATAGGGGGTCTCTGTATAGGGGGGTCTTTATATAGGTGGTCTTTGTATGGGTAGTCTTTGTATAGGGGTCTTTTTATAGGGGGTCTTTGTGTAGGGGGTCTTTGTATAGGTGGTCTTTATCTGCAGGGTCATTAAGCCTGAAAAGGACTTCTTGGGAAACTAAAAGTCTGACCCTACCTCTGGTTTATAATTCATCCAAAAGCATCCAAATAGACAGTTTCTTGAAGTCGTTTGAGACAAATTTGCAAATGTCAAAGAGCCAGATCAAACTGCACGGATGTGCAAAGGCAGCAAAAGCTTTAATGTTAGTGTTCTTAGAGCAGGTTGCCCAGACTGAAAAAGGTGCAAAGTAAGTGCTTTCACCTGCATTAGTGTTGCACAATTGAACAACTCAAACGACGCTTCTTTGTCAGACGTGACAAAAAACTGTTTTTAAAAACAAGTGAATTTGAAACCTACAGAAAGATAAGAAACAACCCATTGGGCATAAACAAAAGAAAGCATAAATTACTGAATTAAAAAGCGCGTCTAATAAAAAGGCCCCATTGCATTTAACCCTATCCCACCTGCAGACGCAATTTGACGCAGTAGCAGCTGACAACTTTTGAAAACATTGTGGCTAAAGGTGAAATTGCTCATGATGAGCAATTTCTCCTTTGGTCACAATGTTTTCAACTTTATTTAACAATAAATTAATTATTATCTTTTATGGAATTTTACAGGTTTTTGTCATCATGTTTTGAAAGTCGTCTGCTGCAGATTTGCTGTCTGTGGGAAAGGGTTAAAAGCTGCGACCAGTGCAGACCCTGATACAACTTTAGTTTCGAATAATCTTGTCAAAAATGTCTACGCAGCTGCATTGTAAACCGGGTCACATGTCACATGTCACAGGTGATAAGCTGAACGTGTAGCCCTATTGATGTGCTGCGAAAGTTTATGTTATTTGATAACAACAAAAAAAAAGATTACTTTTTGCGACCTTTGTTTTCATTGACGTAACTTGGTCGGTTTTATTTTATTCATTGTTATTCGATAAGGATTGACAGAGGTTTTACTGACTCAACTTTGCCTTTGTCCCTAAGTGAACTTTGTATTTATGTGTACTTATGTCGGTCCGATCATGATTTTTTCTCATAATGATACAGTTCATTTATTCTACGACTGTCTGAAACACAATACAGTTAAACCTGTTTTGTTAAGACCACCTTAAAATAACGATTCCTTGACTATAGCAACCACTATTTTAGTTTCCAAATTACGCAGTTTCTGCATATATGACCCTGCAATTAAAGACCACCTCTGAACAAAGACCATATAATTGAGTTTCTATGGATGGTCTTTATACACAAGTTCCACTGTACTTTTGTAAAAATCCAACGGTTGTATATATGTATTTCTTCAAAACTTCACAGTCATCTGATTGACTGATGCGCGGTATACTGGGTCAAATCAATATAAATAAAGAGGACTAAATAAGTTGGAGTAAACTGGGGGTTTTCCCCCCACAGTATTTCTCTGATAACTCAAGCAAACCCTATGGTGTGGGCACCCAAAAGAATCGCCTCACAGAGTCACTCTTGTTTCATGATTTGTTGTTTAGTATTATTTTATTTTTTATATAGAGTTGTAAAACATATTTAACTTTTCCACATACAACAAATCAGCAGGACTCTGCGTAAAGTATCGACCCAAATCAGCCTAAGCATTCCACACAGGCTTACCCGAATAGACACATTTCGTCTCCTGTGACTTTTCTGTTACAGGAATCACTCCTCTATACAACTATCCCCCTAAAACGGAATGTTTCGGCCGGATCAGTCTGCGCGGACAGCGCATGCTGATCTGGTTGATACATTACGCAGATGTCTATCGCCACAGCTGCATTTTGGGGGCATTTTGAGAAAAAATGTGTAGGCACGTGCCTACAGTGTCTAAAGCGTGCTACGCCCCTAGCAGCAAACGACTTTGAAAATATAAAGTAACAATTGATAAAGGTCTTTAAATGAAAGGGCATTGAATTGAAAACATGTGACAAAAAGGGCAATTTTGTCAAATAGAGCAATTTCTCCTTGTGCCACAATGTTTTCATGCAGAGGCGTCATAAAGTGTCTGTATGTGTGGAAAAGGAAATTGCTCATTTTGTTCGAATTTCTCTTAACCTCGCTCCGATTTCTATTCTGTGGCAAAAGTGTAATTCTTAATTCAAGATGTTAACTTTTGGAAAGTGTCTGTCCTCAATCGATGGTGTTTATTAAAAACTTTATTTATATGGTGTTATACACGACGTTTCCTGGATAAGTTATCAGTACTACGCGTCAATTAAACCTGACACCAGCGAGTCAGTCGTGATGGTAACCCGACAATCCTGAGCGGGAAGGAGGGAAAGCTATTACTACTATTTTAAAGTATTTGCTATGACCCGATCGTGAATCGAGCCTAACGTATCCAAGGCGGACGCTCCACAACTACATCACCAAGGTGGTGAGTAAAAGTTGTAACTGCTTCAAATTGGAAGTATGATATAAAGCATAGTTAAAGCGACTGAACTCCAGATACCCAACTGTCGAAAAATAAATCCAATTTTAAGAAAATAAGTGTTATTTTTGTATTTGGGGCATTAAAATATGATAACTGACATATTACATACCCCTATAATTGGTGAGATTTTCTTGTTTTCGATACTTTTTTCATCGCAAATTCTACCCTGTCAGTAACGGGGTAAGTATTTTTAAATGGGAAACCCCTTCATCGGGACAATTGAAAACGACTCAAGTTCACTTTATTGATAAAAAACGATACATTTTCTACCCTGTTTTTACTTGGATAACATAAAGGGCGAATTCGATTTTTTTTTTTTTTTTTTTTTTTTTTTTTTTTTCGTGCCATCTGGATTTCAGTCGCTTTAAACTATTGTGATAAATGTCTTCATTTTGTTATATGGTTTTATACGTCGTGTGCTGCAAAGATTTCAAATGTCGTTGATATCAGTTTAAAAGGTAATACATGCGATAGCCTGCGTTTGTGTTTGGTTCTCTCTTATGTTCATTTCTTCAACCAAAGGTGATATACCAAGACCGCCGTGTTATAAGTGAAGCAATGTTTAAAGCGGCATAGAACATCATTCCAACAAACAAATTATTCATTTTTAAAATTTAACGTGTCATAGTATTATAGCTCACTAAATACTTTTTGAATATAACTTAAACAAAAGTGAGTCATTAACCCTTTCCCTCAAACGACAATTCAGCAGCAGACGACTTTGAACATATTTTGTCAAAAAATAGAAAATCTCTATAATTTAATGGATAACCTATGACTTAAAGTGGAAAACATTGTGGCAAAAGGAGAAATTGCTCGTTTTTCTTTTGTCACTATGTTTTTTCAAAAAGCTGTCTGCTGCAGAGGCGTCGAAAGCGTCTATATGAGGGAAAGGGTTAAGTAAATCTTAAGTATAAAAATCTTCATGTAGATAATAAACAAAGTGTAAGACGAAACCTCAAGAAATACCAATCAATTTAAATGTAAACGAAGAAACACGACACCGACTTTGGTTAAACAATTGGCTTAACCCTTTCCCTCATATAGACGCATTCTGACGCCTCTGCAGCAGACGGCTTTTTGAAAACATAGTGACAAAAGAAGAAATTGCACAAAACGTGCAATTTCTCCTTTTGCCAGAATGTTTTCCACTTTTTGTAATAGGTTATCCATTCAATTATGGAGATTTTTTATTTTTTGACAAAATACGTTCAAAGTCGTCTGCTGCATAATTGCTGTATGAGGGGAAGGGCGACTATCACTTTACGCCACCCTTAATATGCTCTCGGTTTGTTATTCTCATTAACCCTTTCCCCGTACTACACATCTGCAGCAGACGGCTTTCAAAAACTTTTGGGAAATATGGAAATTCTCTATGAAAGAAAGAACAATTATTGAATAGAGTAGGAAACATTGTGACAAAAGGAGAAATTGCTCGTAACGAGCAATTTCAACTTTTGCTACAATGTTTACAAACAAAAGTAGTCTGCTGCAGAGGCGCCGGAAAGCGTATGTATGTGGGAATTGGTTAACGCATGCTTTTCACGCATTCATTCTCGATCATAAACATTCTTTTGTATAAAATAGTATATAATTAGCAGAAATCGAAGCAATGTTTTGTCATTTAAGTACAAACAAAGATTATGTAGGGATATATATCTTTATATAAAGAAATTTTCTGAGAAAATGTTTCCATTCAATGTTTCCATTCGACATTTGCTATAAAAACTTAAAAAGTAAATAATGGTCAAAAATCGAAGTAATATGTTGTCATTTTCATAACAAAACAAATATTATGTAAAGTAATGTCTATGTATCTTAAGTCAAACATTCCGATCCATTAGTTCAGGTTTAACCACAGTTTGAATTTGATTCTATGGCGCCCACTGATAAAATGAATAAACAATCAAATTAAACCGCATTTACATTTCAATTGTTTTCAAGTTATCGTACATTCTCCCCGACCACATATCAGACAGGTCACTGAGAAAATGGCTCTAAATACAATCAAGACCGCTTGGTAGTGGTCAAGCGTCCAGCTAATGTACCAAACACTTTAACATTGATGGTAGTTGTGTAGTGGTCGAGCATCCGTCTCAGGTGTGGGAGATCACGGGGTCAATCCCCGGCCTGTTCATACTAAAGACTTTAACCCTTTTCCTCATACGACAATACTGCAGCAGACGACTTTGAACGTATTTTGTCAAAACATAGAAAATCTCTATAATTGAATGGATAACCTATGACAGAAAGTGGAAAACATTGTGGTAAAAGGAGAAATTGCTTCTTGAAGAGGCTTCAGAAAGCGTCTATATGAGGGAAAGGGTTAAACATTGTAGAAATGGCAGAATTGAGGTTAGCATGGTCACTGACTCGCTGGTATCAGGATAAATAGGCCAGTAGTATCAGGATAAATAGGCCAGTAGTATCTGGATAAATAGGCCAGTAGTATCAGGATAAATAGGCCAGTAGTATCAGGATAAATAGGCCAGTAGTATCTGGATAAATAGGCCAGTAGTATCAGGATAAATAGGCCAGTAGTATCTGGATAAATAGGCCAGTACTACTGGTAACGGACCTAGAAAACACCGTGATATAACAGAGGTCGCATTCACCGTGTGAAGTTGAGAATACATGATGTGTGCGTGTTTATTTCATGAAGGGGGTGTGTTTGAGTTGGATATAGTTTAGAAATTGACATTGGGCGAACAGTGAAAATGTATTATGTATAATATTGTAATATTTGATTTTACAATTAATGTCATATGAAAGATCAACTCAGTGGTTTCGTGAAGATAACAACACATAAGTATATTTCCAATCATAACAATGTGTTCCTTTTAATACTGATTATCGTTAATATGACAATGGTGGTATTCCTATTTAGTATTCTTGTAAATATGCAAGTATATGTTTACGTTACCATTTTTTAGCGAGGGTTTGCGAATAATCCCGAATCTCATTACAGCCTTATTCGTTTGGCCACATCCACACTGAAAATTGCAATTTCTCCTTTGGCCACAATGTTTTCAATTTTATTTAACTATTAAGCTATCTTTTATGGAGATTTTTCAGATTTTTGTCACCATGTTTTCAAAGTTATCTGCTGCAGATTTGTTGTATGCGGGAAAGGGTTAACATAGGTGCCCGTTAACGCAAGTTTGACTGTAAACTGATATGACGTCATATCTCTAGGTCTTTCGATCTTCAGTGCTATCAGTGCTTTCATTGCACAACTCGCTCGGACATCTAAAACCACTCGGTCAATCGGCCAATCATCAATTTACATACAATTACCGTTAGCATGATCAGATAAGATGTTTACAGAGTCCTCCGCTTTGAAAATATATACGGGAAAAAAGGCATTTTGAAAAGTGGACGTATGGTTTTGGTATAGATATAAAAACAAATGCGAAAAAATGAAGATTTTCTGTCTTCAACCCTTTCATACATATAAAACATATCTGCAGCAGTCGATTTTGAAAACATTTTGTAAAACAAATAGAAACTCTCTATACACGAATAAACGATTATAGAATAACATAAAAGTGAAGACATGGTGACAAAAGGAGAAAGAGTTCATTGCCACAATGTTTTCAAATGTCGTCTGCTGCAAAGCGGGCGTCATAAAGCATATGCATGTGGGAAGAGTTAACTCAAAGTCGTCTGTTTAAGCTAATAACTCATCGCAGTAAATTAAAAAGAATCTCTATCTGAGTATCTGTTTACTCATTCAACATCGTCATCTGGTCTGTATGGAAAGTGTATTCACTTACAAACAATCTGCAGCAGACGACTGTATACATATCTAGTAAAATTAGGGGGAAAATCAATAAGTAAAAGTGTATTTCAGTCCGTCTGTAGACAACGTACAAATTGGCGTTTATGAACAATGTGGATCGAGATCAGTCTGCGTATCCGCAACGTCGGCACATTCTGATCAAGATCTGCACCGCTAACATAGTATTTGCACAAGCTGGTCAGAAGGAGCAGATGTAAAACACGGTGAAGAAGAGGGTTCAAATGATTTGTTTGTCAATTTCTCATTTTGCAAAAATGTTTTCAACAGTCGTATGCTACACGGCGAGATGAACAGAACTTTACATTAAGTTATGCAAGCCCATAGTAAACTAATAAATAAACATACATGCTGATCTGAACCTACACTGTTATGCTACACTGTTTCTACTTTTTTTACATAAACGAACTCGTTTATCGAATACAGTTGACAAATGGATACATTACTCGCTGTGATCAGTGTCTCGTTCCGCCAAATGATTTTGAAAAATCGTCTGCTGTATGTATATGCGTCAAAATGCTTCTGTAAATAGGAAAGGGTTAACCAGCAGTGAACTTGGTGTTCATGGAATAAGTTGAATTTCCGAGAGCATTCTTACCATAACAATAAAATAATAATATAATATTAACGTATGTATTAAGATTCATGAAATTTCTGTGAACTTACATACAATGAACATGTACATGTATGTTTGGTTTTTGTTTAATTTGCTCTGGGCTTGCATACTTAATGTTTAGTTCTGATCACATTGCCGCTAATTCAACCAAATAAACAGGAAATAAAATAACGGAGTGATTGAAATGCACGTGACTTTAACGTACTTAACCCTTGCCTACATGCAGACGTCATATGACATGTTTGCAGCAGACAACTGCTGGAAACATTTTTGCAAAAGGAGAAATTGCTCAAAGTGCGTATTTGAATCCCCTTTGTCACCGTGTTTTAACCCTTTCCCTCTTATAGACGCTTTCTGACGCCTCTGCAGCAGACGGCTTTTTGAAAACATAGTGACAAAAGAAGAAATTGCTCAAAACGTGCAATTTCTCCTTTTGCCACAATGTTTTCCACTTTTTGTCATAGGTTATCTATTCAATTATGGAGATGTTCTATTTTTTGACAAAATAGGTTCAAAGTCGTCTGCTGCAGAATTGCCGTATGAGGGAAAAGCTTAAACTGTATTCCATTATATAAATTTAAAAAAGTCGTCTGCGTGAAAGCGAAAGGTTAGTAATTGCCCTTTGTCACCATGCTTTCAACTGTATTCAATAAGTATACTTTCATTTATAAAGATATATATAAAGTCGTTTACTGCTAGTGTGTATGAGCGACAGGTTTATAATTTTTTTCAAAGTGAGCGTTACTGAAGTTTTCGTTACATCAAAACTCGGATGACACGAACACCGTGACACATTTTTAACACTTACCTTTTACAGAGACGATTTTAAAATCGTTTTAAATGTTGCAGACGGCATTTGAACACAACGTGGACATTTGTATATGTGTCGTAGTGTGTTCTAATCTATTTCAAGATCATCTATCCAATATACGATGTATTGTATTGCTTTTCTATTAAGTCGTGTTTAACGTAGACGATAGGAAAAGTAATCTAAAATTGGTTACACGATAAAAATGCAACCTTTCTATCACGACCGAAGGTGTATATCGTTATGAATTATACATCACTGCCGAGTCAAATCAAATGTTCGTAGATGAAACTAGTTTCATAAGGTATTTGCAGACATACTTAATTATTTTTGAGACACATCTGGCCACTTGGAATAGTTTTGCATTTGAAATGGATATGGAAATATAGTGGGGACCCGGCTCAGTTGTGTAGTGAAAGAGTATCCATCTCGGGTGCGGAATCTCCCGGGTTTGATCCCCGACCGGGTCATAACAAATGCTTTAAAATGGTAGTTATATCTTTTTCTCATTGGTGCTCAAGATTGTGGGATTATCATTATGACCGACTCGCTCGATGTTGGAGATTTCTTCCCCCAACCAAAAGGATTTTAGACATATTTGATCATTTGGGATCTGCTCGCATCCTCAAGGGGATAAAGAAGTGACATATGTGGAGACCGCCTCATTGGTGTCGTGGTATAGCGTCCGCATCGGGTGCGGGAGGTCGCGGGTTCGATCACCGGTCGTGTCATACCAAATACTTATATAAGATGGTAGTAATCAGTTTTCCTCTTGGCGTTAGCATTAAGACGAACTCGCTGGACTCAGGATTGTTTGGACCAGTAGTACTGAAAACGCACTGATATAACGTTTTATAGACGCTTTATGACGCCTCTGCAGCAGACGGCTTTTTGAAAACATAGTGACAAAAGAAGAAATTGCACAAAACGTGCAATTTCTCCTTTTGCCACAATGTTTTCCACTTTTTGTCATAGGTTATCCATTCAATTATAGAGAGTTTCTATTTTTTGACAAAATACGTCCAAAGTCGTCTGCTGCAGAATTATATAACAGAAATAAACGTGGAAAGCGACGTTAATAACCCTACAAACGAACAAACACCCGTAGGAATATAATCTTTATTTTTTGTCAAAGTTTACATCTGTGTGTATCCTACATTCAAGCGGAATGTGAAGATGTGACTTATGTGATCCATTTCACGATAACAACCAACATTGTGTAAAGTATCGACTCGGATCAGTTTAAGCATGCCGCGCAGGCTAACCCGGACTGACACGTTTTCGCCCCCTGTGGATTTTCTGTTTCAGGAATCATTACTATATACCTCTATTCCCCTGCGACGGAATGTGTCGGCCCGATTTAGCCAGCGCGGACTGCGTAGGCTGAGCCGCGTCGATACATTACGCAGAGTCCATAATGTTGGTTTTCTCATGGAACGGCTCATGTGTAATGAAGCACAGGGGTGTAGGATCTCACTCAATTAAAATTCGTGATGGTCTTGTAAACTATTCATTAAAAATAGATCAATCTAGTGAAAGGAATATGCAACGTGTTTAAATACCTAATAAAATACATGCGGCGTAATAACTTTCGCTTATGAATTGAACAAACTATCACTCTGGATTTAATTGGTATGCAAATAATTTATGTCTTGTATTTTATGTGTACACGGATTAGCTTGTCATTGTGTATTACTGGTATTGCCTGTATATCTATTTTTTTCTTCTTGCTTTTTATATCTTTCTCTAGTTCTTTAATTCTGTCTGTCTTTCACAAACACTATCTGTCTCCACGACCCTTTCATCTACATTGACTATTTTCCTTTTTCGTATCCATTCCCGATTTAAGTCTGAACACATAGATGTCTATCTTTTTTCTGTCTATTCAACTTTCAAGTGTATTTCTGCGCGTCTTTCTTTGTGTCTGCATGTATATGTCCGTTTCTTTATCCGAATGACAATTGTTATCCGAGAGACTACGTTTAAATAATTCTCTGTTCTATTCATTAAAACAGCGTAAGACAACTATCATGCACCTTTATTCATTTTGATAAAACAAAAGCGTCGTTATACATGTAATATTCTAAATTCCCCCGTGGTCGTGTGGTTAGTGTGTGATCTGGAGTCCTATGTTTGATCTTTGGTCAGATCGGTCATGGTAGTGTTACCTTGGGTAGTAACACAAGCATAATCTATACGAGTCCTGCCTCCGTGATGTAACACTGATACTATTTAACCATCTACTAAATTCAATCTAAATGGTATAACTTTGCTAGCTTGCGAAAACAGCAACATTGGTATTGGGATGTAACGACCGTGACAGGTATGCATATCGGCCACTTTAGCCAAACTATCTAACATCCATATTACATAAAGGGAAATGAGGCTACACTTCTAGTGTTTCATTTAAAGTTACACCCACGGATATACAATGAAGGTTCCGTCGAGTCTCGTCGTATGCAAGCAGTCACCGAGTCCACATTGCACACAGATAGAACAGCCCCCAAACCCCTATTTCGTCTGACGTGGCCCATATGCATATAGCAATGGCGATGACAGACAGACAGACAGACAGACAGACACACAGACAGATTATCCCCGACAAATAACCGAACGGACATAATCAATAATTTATTGAGATTTATACGACAAGAACGATGGGTTTGGTATTCAAGTAGGGTGGGTTGCTGTTTTGCGCGCAAGCAAAGTTATAAAACTCGTCGACCTGCTTCAAGTGGCACATGAAACAACCAGATTAGGATTATCTAAGCAAATGTTTACACTATTCAGATATAAGTCATAAATACAATATACACCCGTACGTATATAAAGGTACAGGTTGGCTTTTCAGTGTATTTTTTAATGCTTATCCTGAGGACAAGATAAGAGGAAGTGAACAGATCTTTTCCCCCACAATATTTTTTTTTTATTACTCAACCAAATCCTATGGTGTGGGTACTCTAAAGAATCGTCTCACTGAGACGATTCTTTTGAGTAGCCACAACATAGGATTTGAGTGTCACATAAGGATTTTAGATAATAAAAAATGCCCCTTATCTAGAGCTCTACTTATCGATAATTAAGCTGATACCTACACTAACGATATAATCATAATAACATGTTGATTTAGAATAAGTTTAAAACAAAAATTCGGCAAATGTCGGCATGTGTACATGTACAAACTGTTCTAGGACATTTGTCCCCGACATTTTGACAATGTCGAGGACGGAGAAGGTATGGGGGCGGGGGGAGGCGGGGGGAGGGGGGGTATTCGGGGGCAAATGTCCGGGAGGCAATGGTACCGTACTGTTTATCATCCTATACACGATTTGGAACTATATTTGTGAACAATGTAGGAAAATTCACATTGTCGGCAACAATCTTGGTCAACATCTTTCGCTACTTGTTTATCAATTCTTAAGTAAAACATTTTGACCACGGGGTCTAAGTGACTCTCCACTTTGGCAGCATCTTCAGTAACATTGGCGTTCACCTAATGGCCCCCGGCAGAGCTCTAGATAAGGGGAGTGTTGTACGTTCTAAAACATCTTATTTTTACCCTCTTACCCTATGTTGTGGGTACTCAAAACAATCGTCTCATTGAAACGATTCTTTTGGGTACCCACATCATAGGGTTTGGTTGGATGATAAGATATATATTGTGGGGAAAACAGCCGTATACTCCACCTTATCTGAACCTCTGTAATGGGTCTACAGTTGTAGTTTTTAGGAGAGAGTAATCAGTTATCTCAATATAGCATATACTTGTAGGCGGACAATGAAGATACTGGTGAGACTGTGCGTATTTACAGGCTTGCCTGATTCTTCGCTGTACGCAGGAACGTTAGGACTCCTGATCGCAAGACGTGCCTCATAAACAAGTATACTCGTGAAAACATCGAGGCTGATCATGATGGTATATATCTGCTTTAAGAATCCAGAATAGCAACCCGGTCTATTTTTGTTTTAAAAAAGAATTTGCACAGTATTTCATTGTATATGGGAAATGTTTAAATTTTTCAATTTTCTATTTTCAGAATTACAACAACTCATCCGTCCGCGTTACCCAATCCGCGTGAAGACGGTCTGATGATGGGACTAAACCAATAAAACGTACACAGGTTAACTATGTCAACTTGACTCCTTAGAACATTGACATCCTTTACACACAAGTACATATACACACATGGGTACAGAAGGTGTATTCGGTTATTCAGAAATCCAGGGCACAAAGCCAACAAAGGTCGCCCATAAAATGCACCTGGTGACCCCGCGAATGGACGTTGACGTCACCGGTGTCTCCTTCAAGCACGTGCGGACTCAAATAATCGATCACCCACGGGACGATGGTCTAAAACACCGGGAGCAACTGTGGAACTATCAACAACGTTATAGAGGTGCTGGAAAGTTAAAATCTATAACAACAAGCGCTGTCAGCAGCAACGAGGATCAAAATGGTGACGAATATGACGACAATAAGGACGATGAAAACGTCCGGACGTATGCAAATAGGAACAACATGACATCCGATAAAATCTCGCTGCAATCTCGCTTTCGCAGGAGACTTTCAAACAAGATACGGATAGCTTCATTGCGTCACAGTGAACTTTATCTTGATTCTGCACCTAGTAACCAAGCAGGTGAACGAAAGGAGGATGAAAAGATGGCTCATCCAGGAATACAAAGACTCTACTCCTCTGGACTTATTGTGAAAAATACATTATACAAACAGTTACGTCAAAACGATAGCGGTGATGAACGTAGAACAAGCCAACCCGGTGATAACTCGCGGATTCTTGAAGCAATCGAGAAATTTGGTTCCCTCGAAAAACTTCCAGATATAAGCTTTCCTCATGCAGAAACGCCAGTTCACCATTCATTACGGACATTGAAAAGTTTAAGTTCCTATAGTCGGCGATTTCTAGATCAGGCGTCGTATGATAGGAGGATAACGCCCTTGCAGAGAGCGCAAACAATAACAGACGCTTCCAGGCCTGCCATGAAAAAGATTTTCATTATAGGTAAGAAAAACAACAACACGAAAACAATACTAAGAATGAATTGTATCGGTTCTACTAACGACGATGGCGACGACGGTGATGACGAAGACGAAGACGATGATGATGATGACGATGACGATGATATGGAGGATGATTATGACGATGAATGTGACGATGGAAACAGATTAAATGGTACATCAAAACTTCGCAGCAGAAGTTTTGAGAACAATTATCCTGAGCACATTGCTATTCGTAGCAATATTACAACTGTGAATACGCAAGACGACATGGCTCTAATACAAGCCAAACAACTATCACCACGAGATGGGATTATAAACACTTTAAGACAGGAGAAAACATTTCATGTAAACAGCGGCAGTAGCAATCAAGTTATTCCGAAAGCGAGCTACTCAAACCCAAAACCGATGAATAATAAAGTTTACAAAGACTTTATATCATCTGCGACGGTTAATCACCCTAAAGGTCCTAACCAATCAAACACAGCTAACAAAGACACATCATCAAAAAACACAACAACAAATATTAATAATAATACGGAAAACAGCAAGGAGAAAGATAATAAAGCCGTATTCAAAGAAAAGGAAGAGAGGTACGGAAAGCGATCGCGTGTGAAATGTACAAGTAGAAAGGACAAATCTGAGAAAGTTGTAAATGCATCGGCAGAAGAAAAAGACAAAGAAACAAAAGACATAGCGGATAAAGATGAATCTGATGAATGTATCGATATACCGAAGGAAAGAGTAGGTCATACAACACACTCGATCGAGAGAAAACTCTCAATACGCAAGCCGTGGGAGTGGAAACCGAGTCCATTCCGTTGGATCGACAGAGCCTACGTTAGAGAAAGTGATAAACCGTATATCGAGAGGTTACTGAATAGGGGTGAAATTATAGACGAATTCAATTACGATTCCTATGCCAGAACTAAGCCATTAAAGGTACAGAACTTCCCCGAGCATGCTGGTTATAAGGATAGATATGGTGTTATGAGATAGAATTGAAAAATCTGTGCCATTATTATTTTAGCCCGTCCATAGGAAAAGGTTTACGGTTGCATTTCGAAACAGTCTTGGAACTCTATATCAGCATGTACTCAGTCTTATTAGAATCTACACAAGTTGACATAATCTTCTGACAAGCTTGTGTAAGTTATATGAGAGCAGTGTAGATCTTGATTAGAATGTATTATTGCTCGGTCTGATTTGGATCTACACTATTTCCAAAGACCAATCAATAACTTTCCCCGAGACTAACCTCATTGAATGACTTTCTTCAGTGTCCTATAGATGAATTTGAACATTAAGCAGTTATAACGCCGTTTAACAGTTGTCAGTTATTTCAGGGTGCCCAGTGTTTCCTCACTCCCTAGCCCGAATACTCCACACAACATTCGTCGAAGGCTACATATTTAACCCTTTCCCTCGTACAACAATTCTGCAGCAGACGACTTTGAACGTATTTTGTCAAAACATAGAAAATCTCCATAATTGAATGGATAACCTATGACAAAAAGTGGAAAACATTGTGGCAAAAGGAGAAATTGCACGTTTTGTGCAATTTCATCTTTTGTCACTATGTTTTCAAAAAGTTGTCTGCTGCAGAGGCGTCAGAAAGCGTCTATATGAGGGAAAGGGTTAAGCCCATTGGTGGAAGAAGACGGATAAAGCTAGTCACAATGACTTTGGTTGTTGGTTATCGGATAAAACGAATCGCCGAGCCGGAATTCGAAGTCACGACCCCCGGGTGGAAAGCACTCGTCGTTACCGACTGTAGGACTGGACGAGCCTTTAATGAAGCACCACTTCTGTCAAGTCTTTAAAAGCTTACACCTCAAGCACCGATCAATGCTCGAATTTCATTTATCGTTATTTGTAATCAATATTGACTCTTTACGACTAGCTAGTCTGTGGCTCACAGAAAATATACACCGTATTGACAAACCCCAGTCTTGTTGAAACGTTTAATGATATTCCGATTTCGAACCAAACGTTTATATAATTGTTTACTGTATCAAGTTGCCATATTTGTTTTTTTATTTTATGTATTAAAAATTGTGTCTATCTTTAAATAACGGCTTTTCGCAAACAATCCTATTATTATCCTCCGCCAGAGGCGGCTGGTAAATTTGTTTGACGTTGTCTATCCGCCGATCCGTCCGTCCGAAATCATATCTACGGCATTGTATGACAGATTTTATTATAACTATATGGAAATGTTAACCACCATAGGGACATGTCAGACGGCAGGTTCCACTAAGTCTGACTCAGAAACACCAGATGCATGTCCAACTGAACTTATAGTGTATATGTACTGCATATCGATCATGGTTTACATTACAATTACCTCGGAAACACTGTATAGGCCACATTGGTCATCCAATCATCAGAACTTTCATCGTCGTCAAATCTCGGTCAAACTCTTAATGTGGCTCAAGAACTAGGTCACCAGGTCACATTTTAGAAAAATCTAAAAACACTCTAGAATCCTAATTGTTCATCAAATCATCATACGCGTTCATCATAAGAATCGTCAGAATCAAATCCAAATTATTTTCAAATCGGACCTTAACTTTTGGACAAAAACTGTTAAGTGTTCATTATACACACATTCAATTGGACCATGGTGGTCCTAAATCGGTCACCTGATTTGATAGAAATTTAATTGTCTTTTTTGTTTACTCTATACATACAAGTAAGACAAGAAAGGCCACCTTTTGAACCTGTTTTGATGCCGCCTTGGAGCCATGTTTATCAACCAATCAATATGACTTTGGAAGAGGGTCTCCCAACGAACAATTATACCAACCGATCTTGGTATCCGACACATGGTCATAGTATGTACATGTTTCCCCAAACATACTTGTACATACTTTTACCATGTGTCTGATGTTGGTATAATTGATGGTTGGGAAACCCGCTACAAAGGATATTCTTCCCTATAGGTATTGACTGATTGATTAGTGTTAAACGCCGCTTTCAACAATTTTTGATTTATATCACGGCGTTTCCTGTGTTAGTTAACAGTACTACTGGTCCATTTACCCTGACACCAGCAAGTCAGTCGTAATGCTAACCCCGCAACCCTGAGGTCTTATTTTTAAAGTTTTTGGTATGACCTGGCCGGGGGTAGAACCCACAACCTCCCGCTCCCGAGGAGGACGCTCTACCACTAAACCACATAGGCGGTCTCCTTATAGGTAACTACGGAAACAAAATACTACTTGTAAATGCATAATATCAAAATAAACAATTACTATTGCAGAGTAATATGATCCTGGGAAACAAAGTTCTGCTGATTAGGCCAAGGTATTCTGAAACAAATTTGAGTATGACAAAGATTCATCAATAATCATTTGGGTAAACCCATTTCCACATACAACAAATATACAGCAGATGAGTTTGAGTCTGGTAATTTTCTTTTATTAACCTCTATAAATAAAACTTTAATGATTGAATAGAGTTCAAACGTTGTACCAAAAGGAGGAAATGCTCATGATAAGCAGTTCATCCTATTGCAACAATGTGTTCAATGCAGTCAGCTGCAGAAGCGTCAGAAAGCTTCTGTAAGTGGGAAAGGCTTAGTTAAATTGTTTTTTGTCATATTACTATATGAAAGACAACGACAAACGTCCCAAAAACTACATAAATGGGTTTTTACTTTGGTCAAACTTCCAAAGAGGAGTTTTGTTGAATAGTTTGTTATGAAACACTGGAAATAAATTTTCCAACATTCTTTTTACATTTCCTTTAATCCAGAATTAAAATATCAAAATTAAAAGGAAATGCGTGTCTAAATGAAGGGTAATAGATGAATAGAGTTGAAAACATCATAGTAAAAGGATAAGATGAAGGAATTTCTATACTTTTGTCACAATGCTTTCGAAAGCCCTTTGTTGCAGATGCGTGAAAATGCTTTGATTCGTGAAAAAGTGTCTGCAAGCATGTACGGTCACCTAATTTGTAAGTGAACTTTAATTTCTGCAGCCGGCAAGTCCTTGCAGCAGGTATATTTTCCCCCTGAAATAAACCACGGCATACGAAAACGACATTCAACTAGCTAATAGTAGTGTAAACCTGCGCAGCCTGATCAGGTTCTTCCTTGTTCGCCATCTAGTCACACAAGCAAACACATGACGTATTAAAAGAAATAGGACAGTTAAAGTATTAAATTTGAATGTAACTGTCTTTGATTTAAGGAGGTTTGTTTTCATTTAACTTGGCAAATCTACCCGGAGAAATTTCAGCACAAAGTAATTACTCCACTTTGAACTATTTGTTTCGCTTTGGAACTATTTGTTTTGGCGGAGCTTTATTTCGGCGGACCTACCTGTGTTATAAGGAACGTAGTAACTCCGAAAAAAGGTTTATTAATTATGTTGACTCTGGAACGGATATCTGTCAACAACCGTGCCAAAAACGGAAATTCCACAAAACTGCTGCAAACGTCAACAGAAGAAGATGGAAAACAAACTGAGAAAAAATCCCAGCCCTTTTGGAATAGTAAGAACAACCAGGGACACTATATTATAGTGTCCCTGGAACAAGCTACCACTTCACCACCGGCAAACATACGTCACTAAAAACCAGCTTTATCTACATTTAGTTATAATCTATTTTCAAAAACGATTTCTAATTTGTTCTTAGCTTCAAGGAAATTCAATAGTCCCGTGATCGCTGTTTCCGTTATTGCTGCGTTTTAGGTCATTTATTCCTCTCAATAATCTTATTTCGTTCGTGAAAACTAACCCTATCATGATGTATGATGTATATGATAGACTGGTGTATGTGTTGGCGTTCAATAGATGCAGGGAAATGGCATTTGTTTCTGTTATCACATTGAACACCCATGTACACTTTTTTATAATATCGATTGTAAAAGAGATTAGTTGGAAAAGTGTTCTTTGTATATGTAACCCAGGTCCAGGGGATTCAATACAGATTCTCCTTGGTGGGCTGTATTATTTTACTGTCGTATCGTATTTACAATAAACGTAAAATTGAGTCTGTAATGTAATTACATGCGGAGCTCTAAATACAATTCACATTTTATATTCTTCAGAAGTGGTTCTTCATCCTTTCGGATCTAACATTCACTGACACACATAGTATAATTACACAAGATATTTTCTATCAGTGTACATGTACATACATACTTCCTACATGTACCGTGGTTACATATATATATATATATATATATATAAATCCTGCAATTGTTAAAAGAAAATTGTGCATAGGCCTATTGTATTCCGGAAAATACCATTTTGATATGTCATACACTAAAAATTAGTTCACCTGAGGCAGGAACGAGTTCTTTTCAGGCTACGCCAGTGTTTCGGGTAACACTTCGGTAAATTACAGTAACATCGTATTATTGTTCTCTTATCATAGCAAATAACATTTAGTTCACCCTTTCTCTCATAAAGATGCTTTCTGACGCAGACGACTTTTGAAAACATTGGTTATCCATTCAGTTATAGAGATTTCCCATCTTGCTGAATAGAGTTGAAAACAATGAACATAGGTAATATCTCTTGCAACGCCATTGTCTACGCAGACGACGTGGCGGTGTGTGCCTTCAACAATCTAGAAACACAGATCTTACACAATTTAGAAGAGGACTTCGCTAACCAAGAAAGATACACACTGAAACCAACCAAAACAGAAGCCGTGCGCCGGAAACCCAACATTAAGCAGCACCAAAATGAGGAAAAATTCATGTTATACAACTCATCGGTCCCCAACATGCAACAATCAACCCACTTTCATTGAAACATGTGATATAAACGTGGAAAGAAACATTACAAAAGCTGTACAGCCTACAGCCTGATGGCAAGTGGCCTACATGGAGAAAACGATCTTGGTCCAGAAACCTCCCTACAACTGTTACAAACATACGTCGACCCAATACTACTATACGGGCTAGAGATACTTCTACCAGGTCACAAACTACTCCAACAACTAGAAACATTCCACAAAAAGTTGCTCAAACAAGTCCTATTGGTTCCAATAAATACCAATAACTCTGCTATATACATGCTTACTGGAACAATCCCAATAAAGGGTGAAATAGATAAAAGATCCTTAGTAATGTTCAACAGTATCTGCCTACAACCTGTCGACTCAATAGAAAAACGCTTAGCAATACGCCAGGACTTCATGAAATCATCAAAAAGCAGCAGTTGGTTCGTAGCAATTAAAAAACTACTATGGAAATACAACCCTACCTCAACCCGGGCGCTTACAACTAATTCTTAAAATCCAAATTAAATTTATGAGAGATGTCAGACGTCTACCAGTAAAACTAAGACTGTTGACCGGAAGTTATCAACTTCAATCTTCGAAAGCAGCCTGTAACCAAATGAAGCTAACCCAACGTGTAAACTATATATGTGGCGACAGCCCTGAGACTGTGGAGCATTTCATTATGGGATGTCCCCTGTAACAAACAATCAGCTATCCAGCAATTTCTGAGATAGCCTTTGAAGTGTTCAAAACCTTTAATATCCATTTGTGTGCATTGGAAACCAGTGATAAAATCAAAATAGTATTAGACTCTTCCCATCCATTGACTTGCAGATACAACGTACAAAGTATCAAGTCTCACAGACATTGAATTCATGTGCAGAAGACTGGTAAACAATCTACACGTTTCTAGATTCAAACTACTATCAACCATTAATAAGAAACCCCGGGGTCCAGGGTCAACTGAGGTGTCAAGCGCGTTATTATCTTTTAAGCAAAACAAACAACCGTAAATAATAACTGTAAATAACTGCGTATAATAATCTTTTATCATCTGTGCCTGAGTGACGGATACAACAACAATAACACGTCATCAGACGGTTCTCCCTGAAGGGAGGTGAAGAAGAATTACTACTACTACTACTACTGTGGCGAAAAGTGATATTGCAAAATTGAGCATTTTCTCCGTTTTTATGAATGTTTTCTTAATTCGTCTGCTGCAGACGCGTCAAAATGCGTCCGTTAGTTGAACAGAATGATGACGACTTTGACCTACGGAATGGAAACTAGTAAAAATAATGCCTATCCACAAAACAGGACCTAAAAACCTTGTATCTAACTACAGGCCAATAAGTTTAACCTCAATTATAGGGAAGATAATGGAAACAGAAATTAGGGATGCAATTATGAACCACATGGAGTCAAATAACTTATTTACAAACCATCAACACGGATTCAGGAGTGGTAGATCGTGTCAAACCCTTAGAAGTCATTGAAGATTGGACTATTAACCTAGATGAAAAAAACTAAATGTATATCCTAGATCTAGACTTTCAGACGGCATTTGATACTGTACCGCATAAACGGCTATTACATTTTTTAAAAGGATATGGAATAGGCGGAAATCTATATAAATGGATAGAAAATTTCCTAATTGGACGAGAACAACGAGTAGTCCTAAACAACTCACGCGCAAGGTGGGCGCCGTTTATTAGTGGTATCCCTCTAGGAAGCGTCTTAGGACCAATTTTGTTTACAATCAACATAAACGACCTCCCGGATGTGGTATCCAACATAGCCAAACTATTTGCCGACGAAACTAAGATATACTCGGTTGTTAATAATACCAAAGACAAAGATAATCTACTTCAGAAGGACTTGAACGAACTAGCAGAATGGTCCAATACATGGCTTTTAAAATTTAACAATAATAAATGTAAACATCTACATCTAGGACAAGAAACAAACTACACCTATCACATGAGCGGTAACATGATAACAACAACTACAGAGGAAAAAGACCTAGGTATCATAGTTGACAACAAATTAAAATTCAGCCAACACATAATCTCCAAAGTTAAAAAAGCAAACCAAATGTTAGGCATTATTAGACGATCATTTTCGCATATGGATAAAGATATGCTACTAGTCCTTTACAAAAGCCTAGTGAGGCCACATTTGGAATATGGAAGCTCAGTTTGGTCGGTAATAAACAAAAAAGAAGATTTAATTCTAGAAAATGTTCAAAAAAGAGCTACAAAATTAATACCATCACTCAAAAACAAAGAATATCCACAGAGGCTAAAATAACTTGGATTACCAACACTACAGTATAGGAGATTAAGAGCTGATATGGTGGAAACTTACACAATTTTAAACAACATTGACAAAGTTAATATTCACAAGTTATTCTACTTTCATCAGACAAATACCAGAGGTCATAAACAGAAATTGTTCAAATGCCACTGTAGATTAAACATTCGAAAGTATTTCTTTTCACAGCGAATCAGTGTACCATGGAACAATCTGCCTGAAGACGTCATAAACGCAAAAAATGTAAATAATTTTAAAAACTTGCTAAACAAGGGTTTGAATGATTCAGTTTTTAAATTTGTGCCATATTATGGAGGACCGGAAGCGGCACAAGTAAACGCAAATCCAAAATGGACCAGAGAGACGGAAGCCTAATACGGTCTCGATACCAAGGTAAACCAAGGTAAGTATAGAATGAGTGTAGTGGAGCAAAATTATTATATTCTGTTCTACGGAACGAATGTCTACACGGCTATTGTGTCACAATGTGTACGAAAATTCAGCGATTTGAGGACAAAGAAAACGGCTCCAAGAATTTCGCTGAAATTCCCCACACTTATAGAACTCAATGTGATCTAGGTCTGGGCATGTTCGTTATATCTGGGGAAAAAAAATCTAGTTTCAGAGATTTTTTAGGTTAAAACCCGAAAAATCTACATTAACCTGAAATTAAACCCAAAACTTGACCGAGATCCAGTGCAAACAACGGTGTTTTTAGATTGTTCATACATTTAGTTTGGATTCTTGGAGAAAGCTTTTAATAGGGGTTCTTGACTTAATTTTTTCTGTGAGCGTGACGTCATAACTTTACAGTGTTGCAGAGGTAGAGCGTCGGCCTCTCGTATCAAAGGTCCCTGGTTCGAGTCCCGTAATGAGCGGGTTCTGACTTTGAGATTTTTCCACACAAAACGGCACGAGTACTGGTTGAGTCTCCAGGAAGCAGACATCGAGCGTGATTAATCTGAGCTGAAAGCTTGTTTCGCAATCGATGTAAAATAAATAAGTTTAAACTAAACTTTGGCGCCAAATCCCGATAATAATGTTCTATTTATCTTTTAGACTTACGGAGATGATTTTGGTGTTGCAAAATACTTCAGTGTCATCAATTGTTACGTTTTGTATCATGTTAGAATCTAAATAATATATACATTCAGCATTGTGTGTGGTCGGTTCGTAGTTCGTATTCAATTCTGCTCCTCTCCACTCATTCTATCCCGCGAAACCCTTAAGGTGTCGCCTTTCTAGTATGAAAAATGTAAAAGCGGGATGCACCGGATAATGGATACCGGCTTCTACCGGAATAAAACAACAATAACAATAAGAAACCGACGCATGCGCAATAATCAATATTTTTGAAGTAAGAGCGGGATGGAGAACGAGTGGGAACTTAGCAAAGAAAACGTCCAACCCCTGCGACAGGGACGACAAATGTCCTGTTTGACCGCTGGTTTACAACCACAAATGCAGACAATAAGGGACGAAAGACAGTACGTATTCGCATTCTCCTCAACCTCGGGTGATCAAACCTACGAAAAAAGCATATTCGTTATCGGTCTTGTCAGGGGTTCTCAAACTTTCAAAGGCTACTATCCGTGTTAAAATAATTGTAGTTGACTTGAAAATGCGATTGCCCTCATCCAAAATTCAATTGTCTTGCTTAAAACGTTGATATGCAACTCCCTTTTTTACTGTTTTTAAATTAATAACACAATGCATGCAATTTGTTTTGTGGTCAGTTAGACAGGGTAGTCTAGGTTGCTGATTTATATTTTAACTGTTCGCATCCTACAATACAATATGTAACGGCGATATATCGAGACTATTCCACAGGGTAACTATTTGACACAATTTGAATCAAATCTTGAAATAATGAACCAGTTAAATCTGAATATATGACAAATTTAATTATGTCACATCAAAGCGCTCTTTAAATATTACAGAACCGAGATTGTTCTAGATGAATATAGTGTAATGTGTATGGGTTCATGAGCAATTATACATTTTAACAATTATTAAGAATTAACGATGCAAACAGTCAAAATAAAAAATCGCATTTACTAGTACAGAAACCTGGACTAAACGTTTGGACTGCATTGTCGGAGTTGTCTGCTGCTTATAAATTTGTTTGCAAAATGACTGGTTAAACAACTGGAATTAATATGAATTGGCTTGATTATAAATAATGTGCACATTTTTTAAATGATCATGAGCAAAGGTCCCTAGGCTAAACAAGCCTATAAAACTTCCGCTCAGCCTATAGCAATTTAACCCAGCTATAATCTGAATCTTCTCTGACCCTAAAAGCAGGGCTCTCACGAGGGGGCGATTTGGGCGAAGTGGTCGCCTAAAAATGTCTGACTTCGCCCATTCACTCGATCAAAGCGAAGTCGACTTCGCCCAAAATGTCAAAGCGAAGGTGACTTCGCCGACAATTTTGTCCTATCATCGGACACTGTTAAAATGATCACGGTCACGCACCATGTCGAATCGATGTATACAGTTCTCGATATACACAGTTGCGTAATCAGTTATTTGACAACTGAGAGTGTATATCCATTAAAAGCTGAAGAATCGAATCATTCAACACACACAATGACGTGAACCAATCAAAATCGTGCCCTTTAATCCAATTTGCATAATCAAAGAACTTATTGTCATATCAAATGTTATGACGCCCCCTCCCTGATAAAACATTAAATACGTAACGGATGTAAATGAGATGGAAGTCGAATTATGTTTTAACCCTTTCAATAGTATAAATGATATTGTGAATCTATTCATGGTTTAATGAGATAATCGTCTTAAATAATTGAGAAAATGATATTTTTTAGATATTTTTTTTAGGGGTTTCATAATAAATGCTGTAGCATGGGGGTGTCATAATATTTGGAATTAACCAATCAAAAGACAATACCTCAATTCTAAGTGTGTATGTTTGGCCGATACAAATAATTTACGTTGTTTATGACACTGACGACAGACTTCTTTACAAAATGCCTGAAACCTTTACATGGCGAGTAAAATGTAGCTTCATTAATTATATTTCGGCGACTTTAGAGTTTATGACACTTACGACCAACTTCTTTACAAAATGCCCGACACGAATGGACGGCGAGTAAAAGGTAGCTTCATTAATAATTTCTGCGACTTTAGAACATAATGTTCGGATCGCAACTACTCTTAGGGAAAAACAATTTTAGAATTTCATGTGATAATCATAATTAAAATAAAATAATAAAACATTCATCTTTATCCCAAACGATGCGATGCGGTTACGACGCGTAACGACACTTCTACCTTAAGTCTCCCCACTTCTCCCTAAATTGCCCGGAGGGAGAAGTCACTTCTCCCTAAAATTTAAGCCTAGTGAGAGCCCTGTAAAAGCCTTCTTTTTTTTCGCGGCTTATCTACACAGCAAGATGAAATGTCAAAAATCGTAAAAAGGACTGTTTAGGATCAGAGAAGGCTCGGTTTAACCCAGCTATAGCTCAATAGCACCGGCATTGGAATATTGTATCTCAGTCGGTGGAGTGTCTGCATTCTCTACTTTTCAAGGTAAGGATAGGTTACTAAGATGAACTTGATCACTGTTCGCCTAACCACAACACTCATCTACCAGTCTTCGATAAATCATAAATGGTACCCCGTGATATGGGCGCAAATTAAGTCTGTTCCTTTACATTCATACCACTCTAATTTTGCCACAATAGTGACTAGTGTCGAACATGCCAGCGTTCCTATATATAGTATCCTAAGGTAGTAGAAAAACCGGAATGCACTCCAAATAGTCTTTTGTCATGCAATCAATTATCAGGGCCTGCTCTGGGTTGAATTTTTCTTTTGCCACATTGAAATAAAGTTCGCCACTTTTAAATTTTAGGAGCCATTCATTTTCGCCAATCTCATCAATAGGTCCAATAATTGTTTGTACTCGCCCATAATTAAATAGATTTTTCCCAATCAAAAATGACAAACTTACATTGTCATTAAATCGTGAAAGGCCTACGTTGATCGTCGAAACTTGCTTCAAAAAAATGATATATTTAATGCATCTATAATTGCCAATTATTGCCAATTATCATATGTACGGCCTTTAATGTATCAATATCGCTCAGAGTTCAGGGGTGGCCAAATATCAAAATAGTTCACTTGTCCATGGACAAGTTATCAGAAAAAATCACTTGTCCGTATGAATTGACTACTTGTCCATATTTTATATGCATGTTCTATATTTATATGGTTTTAGATTGAAAATAAAAGTATTAAATTTCCATAAATCCTTAAGGACTCCCTGGTGCTTGGTGTAGGGTTCATATTCCTCCAACCTTTAAGGGAGTCCTCAAAATAACTGTATTTATATCTATTTAAATGAAAACAAAAAAACAACAACATTTTTGTGACTTTTTTATTATATTCATTTAACCAGGTTACATTAAAATTAGCATCATTTTCAGAGATCTGCCAATATTTTGAAAAAATTGGGCCCATCGCCCACTGATTCTGAAAAAAGTGGGCCATTTTCAAAAACTTTAGGCCATTGTTTAATATTATTTAGCTGACTGAATATGGACACCAACAATGTGGCTCTGCTCCAGCTCAGGATAACATCAAACACATTCACATGTTAAAGCAATTGGAACAGAATATTGTTTAATTAAGTCACCATTTAATTCTGTTTTTTAACCAACATTGATCATTTCATTAACTTTTAGTTCAAGGCTTAATATATCAGTTATCTTTCTCTTAACTTGAAAACATATATGATGCTTTCAATGTCTGCATCATTCAACTGTCTATGATGCATAGTGAAATTTTAAGAATCCAGTGTACATTACGAAAGTGAAAGTCAATTTCCGGAAACCCTCCCAGCTAAACCAAAACGAAGTCAATTTTTAACTAGTTCAAATCATTTAGACAAGTACTTGCTAGTTTAATCATCTGTTATTCATATTATAACCGATGTCTAAACATATGCAGCTTACCTCTTTACCACTTGAATACATCGAAAATCAATTTCACATCAGCGAAACATTTGAAGTCCGCCATTGTTTTTTCCTTTCAACACGTGGTTAAATAAATTTTGGGTAAAAAAAAATTAAACGAAATATCACTCGACTCACTTTACATTTTGTATAATTAAGATATATAAATATTTCGTTAAAATTTGATTCGGATAAATATCATATTCGGTATACAAGCTACACCTGTATACGGGTCTTAAACAGTTGCTATTTGTGTTTTATCGCTTGTAGGTTACGAAAAAGCGAGGGGGGAAATGAAACCGGAAATGCAAAATTCTGGGTCATTCTTATTATTGTTTATCGCATGTAAACATCCGCTTTTAAAAGCGTCAATATTGACGAGTAAGTTTAGGCTTTAATATTCATTTTCATTTATTAACCAGAAAATTTTACTTGTCCACGGACAAGTGGATTGAAAAAATACACTTGTCCAGACGTATAAATGTACGGCTCGGGCAACTCGGACAAAGGATTTTGCCACCCCTGGTCAGTTGTTGGTCAGTCGGATTAAAAGGCTGAATTAACACTTCACAACAATAACACAAGTGTGCAATACACAAGCTGTCAAAATGATAAAAACGGGTGTCGTAAAAATGTCGTTAAGTGGTCACTGGTTCCCGACATTGAATCAAATGGCAGTGCATTATCTTAGATTAACGGAAACAGTCACTGTATGTCGTAAACTGATATCCAAATCAGGTAAATGTTGATGATAAAAATCTTTCTCCACTTACATTCGCCACTCATGAAATAACTTCGCCACTTTAAAATAATCTTCGCATAAATTTGGCGAACGACAGCGCAGGCCCTGAATTATCATCTGTTAATGATATTTACTTGACAAGAGAAATCTAAATCCTCCTTTGCAATTTCATTGCCAATTTATTCGATCAATACTAATTTGAGGAGATTAATAATTTTTAACTTTGAATTAATCTTAAAAAATTTCCAACTTGCCACTTTACCAATTCAATCCAAAAAATCCCATCCAATCAACTCAATCAACTGTAACATTTGAATCCATCACCATTTTACTTCCAAAAATTAAAATATATATACAAAATATCGCCGCAACATATGAATACAATCTATATTTATTTCATTAGATATTTGAATGGGTAAATTTTGGTTCAAATCAACAAACTGTGAGACATTTAGGTCAAAAACATAACAGAAAGTAATAACTAATTAAAAGATGGATTAAAACACACACAAACATGAGTCAGATGATTTGTGTTTTACATTTTACGCTAGATAAATGATTAATATTTTGATCATACTTGAATTTAAGTGTGACAAAACATTGCATTTGAAGGATTTGAATCTTGAAATGGTCAGCTTATGTGGAAAAAAAGAGAAAGATGTGTATGCATGAAAAAAAAAAAAAAATGATAATAAATATTTCATATGCGAAGGCTTTTATTATGAAAGACTAGCTGTTGTTATGGTTGGTTGAATTTGAAACCAATTCCTACAAGAGAACAGGCCAGGTGTGCTGGAATTTTGGTGAAAAAGCATGGCCTACCTCTAGCTAGGCTTTTTTCTTTTTTTATGCCCCGGCATACGAAGTATGAGGGGCATATAGTTTTCCGGTCTGTTAGTCCGTCCGTCCGTTCGTCCGTCCCGCTCAGGTTAAAGTTTTTGGTCAAGTTAGATTTTAGTGAACCTGATGTCCTATCATTATGAAACTTCACACAAATGACAATCAACATATCATTGTTTAAAAAATTGTATCAATTTGAGGTTGGACCAACTGTTCATCCGTCTGTTCGTCTGTCTGTTCGTCCATTCCATTCTCAGGTTAAAGTTTTTGGTCAAGTTAGATTTTAGTGAAGCTGATGTCCGATCATGATGAAACTTCACACAAATGACTATTAACATATCATTCTTTAAAAAATTGTATCAATTTGAGGTTGGACCAACTGTTCGTCCGTCTGTTCGTCTGTCTGTTCGTCTGTCTGTTCGTCCATTCCATTCTCAGGTTAAAGTTTTTGGTCAAGTTAGATTTTAGTGAACCTGATGTCCTATCATTATGAAACTTCACACAAATGACAATCAACATATCATTGTTTAAAAAATTGTATCAATTTGAGGTTGGACCAACTGTTCGTCTGTCTGTTCGTCCATTCCATTCTCAGGTTAAAGTTTTTGGTCAAGTTAGATTTTAGTGAACCTGATGTCCTATCATTATGAAACTTCACACAAATGACAATCAACATATCATTGTTTAAAAAATTGTATCAATTTGAGGTTGGACCAACTGTTCGTCCGTCCGTTTTAAAATATAGTTAACAACCGGGGCATCCGTGTTCCATGGACACATTTTCTTGTTTCCCTCAAAGTTGCATCTCCGTGATAGAAGACGAAACGCAGAAACGATCTTGAACTTTACTTGATTATAATTGTGCATCTGACCATTGTTGCTAAGCATTATTAATGAATGATTACTTCCATTTTCAGTGTGTTTGAAGCAGAACTGAGGACTTACACTGGTGATGACCCATTAGATGTATGGTACAAGTATGTAATCTTTCAGTTCATTCCTCTTGTTTCATGAGCCGAGCCCCTGTAGCTCAGTCGGTAGCGACGCAGGCTGTCAATCCAATGGGCTGTTTGACAGTCTATGTGGAAAATCAGTTGCTTGGAAAAAATGTTGTGTGGTGTACTGGTGAGGGAAAACCAGGAAATGCATGAGTAGGTGAACAGGTCGCCCTGATATGACTGAAAAATTGTTGAAAACCGCGTTAAACCCCAAACAATCAAATTTTGTAACCATGTTAGCCAAAATATGGAAAGTATCTATGAAAATACAAATATAAATTGATTTAATACAATTGAAAATATTGTGAAAAAAGTTATTCTTTTGCCACGGCCCACAATGTTTTCAAAAGTTGTCTGTTGTAGAGGCGTCAAAAAGTGTCTGTATGAGGGGAAGGATTAATTTTGTACTAAATAAAGACATTCATTTACACCTGGTAGATGACATGAAATATTTGTGAAAAGAGTTGAACTGATGGCTGCAAACAATTTCTATATATATATATATATAAAAATATTTTTTTCTGGCGTTTCCAAAATAGAGAGAACACTGAACATTACAAAACTGGTACAAATTTAAACCTATGGTCACTTTCAGATACATAAGATGGGCTGAACAGACCTTTCCTAAAGGGGGCGCAGATTCCATTCTGCTAACTATTGTGGAGAGATGTTTACGACAGTTTCATGACAACCAGACATACAAAAATGATGAGAGATATGTGTATATTTGGATGAAAATGGTATGTAAACAGTTTATCATGTTAGCTTGGCGCACTGTGTCCAAGTGGAGCTGATGGAAAAGCAGCCAGTTGCTTGGGAAGATTGTTGTGTGGAGTACTGGTGTGAGAAAACCAGGAAATGCATGAGTAGGTGAACTGGCCGCCGTGATATAACTGAGAAATTGTTAAAAAAGGCGTTAAACCCCAATCAATCAATTAACCAAGTGGAGCTGATGTTGTCACACTGTCCATGGTGGCCTTTAACCTTTTACCACATAGAACAAATCGGCAGTAGACGACTTTGAAACAATTTTGTCAAAAATATGGAAAGGCTATCAATTTTGACCTTCCTCATTTGAAATTTATTCATCGTCCACTAATTGGCTAAATACGTGGGAAGGAAGTTAATGGTCCTGGGAAGAATTTTGTGATATCAAAACACTAACAGCAAAGGACTTACTGCAGATCTTGGTTGTCACTTGGACGTTCATTTAAAATGAAAGTCAATACCCAGGCTCAAATGCAGGGCTCACACTGTCGTTCGTCATTTGAGCTCAAACTTCATCAAGCTGTTTGTCACATGTAAAATAAACCCTCAGGAGATTGATAGATAGCGATTTACGCAATCAGTTAAAGAAACTTGTTGATATGTATTCAGATGCAAGATTAATGAAATTGCTCTCTAATTATTTAATCGTGAGTTAGTGAGCAAGGTGGAATGTCTTTAATAATTACAATTAGTGTTGATTGGTTTCGCTCGGTTCTTTACAAAAACAAATTTGAGACATTTTCGCATTGATTTCGTGCGCACTTTTAACGGCCAAAGCAAACATACCAATAAATAGCTTATTCAATAATATATCCAAATAATTCGATATGTGTCCATCTGTCTGAGGGCTGTTCCAGAAAAAAATGTCTGGGGGGGGAGGAACGACAAGCTATTTAAATTCTGTGGGTGGGGGGGTATTTTTTAAATAAAATTCTCTAGGTAGTGGGCAAAAGATGTATTTTAATTCTGTGGGTGGTCGGTTTTTTTAATGTATAAAAAACCCGTAATAAATTCGGCGGGAATTCAATGTCGAGCGTTTTCTAATTTTTAATTGTTGGATACGAGATCGTTTTTACGACACCGGACACCGGTTACAAGATGGCTTGAAATACATGTTCATTATTTCATCTAGTCCAAATTACATTTTGTGGATTTCTCCATACTAGACCAGTTTGCCACACTATTATTTAGCATTGGCATATCCGTTACAAACTTGGCCTCATATTTTAGCCAATTGTATTATAAATATGATTGATTCAAGTTTAACGCCGTTTATCAGTTATATCACGACAGCCAGTTACCTACTACACTGGAATGTGGATAATTCGCGCACGGGTACAACGCGATATTCAGTAGAACGCAATGGCGACTTGGCTCCCGTTGCAATCTTGAAAAAAGAGCCTATTTTCCTATTTAATTTGAAAATTGAACCCCTCAAAAATACAATTTCGAATAAAAAAATGACATAATTCTGTAAAACATGGTACTCATTGCAAAACTGGAGAAAGAAACCATTTAGATAAATAGAGCACAAACCTGATTTTATAAATCCAAAAATAAACAAAAACAAATGATTATTCCAAATTCAAAAAAAATATTGCTCCTTAATATTTTCTTATAAAAATAAAAGCGCGAAAATCGAACAAAGGGTTTAGTGGGGTGTCGGTGTTGTTTTTCTAAACCACGTGCCAGTATCAACCATGCAATAAACCCTTGAATCAAATTTGTCCGATTTCACACTGATGCATGCATGAAATAGGCCATTACAGTCATGTTTCTCCTTTTCTGAAAATGTTTTCAAAAGCTTTCTGCTGCAACTGAGTCAAAAGTAATTGCATTGTTGAAGCCTATTAAAATTGTGTGTAATTTACACAGAAGTAAAGATATGTTACGTGGACTGGTCCAGATGTAAATGTTTGGGAAAATCCATTAAGATTACATAAGCATAAGGTCACGGTCACCTTATAATCACATGGCAAGATCTCAGTAAAATTACGTCATACCTAAGGACCCTTTTGTTCTATTTACTGGACGTATGACGTAGCTCATTTGTGTGTGGGGGGGGGGGGGGGGGGGGGGGGAAATAGTTCTACCGGGGTCAATGATTTACGGAAAATTGATTTAATCCTTACCAATTTGCACACGCATTTTGACGCACATGCAGCAGACTTCTTTTTATAGCATTGTGACAAAAAGAGATATTACATCATTTTGTTTGAAATTGGATAAATTAACTTTGAATTGGAAAGGATTTTAAAGGGTATGGAATTTTATTTTCCCTTGTTTAACAACTTTGAAACTAGAACAAAAAATGTAGGGAAAGGATGCATCGCTAATAATAAGCAGTTTCTCTTTTTCTCACAATGTTTTCAAACGCTGTCTGCTATATATGCATTTAAAGCTATTAATAATGGTTTGTGAATTGTTTTTTCTTTTAAATAAGAAAAAAAGAAAAAAATGTAAGGAAAGGAGACATTGCAAATGGCGGTTAGAAAGAGTTTGTTTTACATCCCTCAATATTAGCCAATTTGGAATGTGTTAAAAAGTATAAAACATGAATAAAATTGCTATGAATGTGATAATTTAAATTCTCTAGGTGGGGGGTAAAATTGAAATTTTATTCTATGGGGGGTGCCCAAAAAATAATTAAAATTCTATGGGGGGTACCCTCAAAATTGCTGGTCGTTCCTCCCCCCCCCAGACTTTTTTTTCTGGAACAGCCCTGACTGAATAAAAGGAAAAAACTAATTTAAAAATGGCAGCCCTAAACCAGTTTAAATTTTGCTCTGATGATGACCAAGTAAGCCAATTCGGTAAGTCAGATGACAAGAATCCTATTTATAGAACTGAGGTATAATAACACTATATTGGATGTTGTACTCATACTTCTGAAATCAATTGTGAATGGTAATTAAAAAACAACAAATACATTTTTTTAGTAAAAGGTCTATTTTTATGTAGACAAAAAAATGTTTACCGTATAAAAAGATCAGTAAAAAAGATAATGTTATCTTCTGTTCGTCACCAATCATTTTCTAGTAAGTACTATATTGGAGTTTGGGTTGAATATTCTTTAGTACGAGTGAGCAATGTAACCATGCGTTGTTATCTTCGTCTGTTATGATTTATATTATAAAGTATTTTGCATTGACATTATCAAGTGATGACACTGTTATGCAACCATCTATTCAAGGTAACCTGCAATAAACATGAAGTTTGTGTTTTTGCAAAAGTTCCAAAATCATATGTTTCATAAAGGAGGTGGGGGGGGGGGGGGGGGGGGGTAACAATTTCATCAGACCGATTGAGATTTCAAAATTTCCGGAGCACTGATATACTGATATATATTCATGTATTTTCTTGAAAAAACGGGTCGATGTCTGTCCAAGAAAATTTTGGTTCAGTGTGACCCCTGAAATGTGAACTGTTCGGAGGCTCCCTAGGTGGATATTCTAACCACTGCCCTACAGGAACATAACACTCCGCTTCGGCTACAGTAAACTTATATAATGGTACTAGATGGTGTAGGGCCAAGTCCAGTCATATGTTACTGATCAGTACTTGATTTCATCAGCGGCCTAGAAATACACTTTTTAAAATTATGTAATTGCAATACTTTGACAACATATTTCTTTGGGTTTCTTTCTTATGAGTAAGTTCTGTCACTTGAAATCCATTTCGAGCGGATATCATACTGATTGCTGCTATTTTTGTTGTTTAACAAGAATAGCTTCCTTTTGTGGTGGTTCAGGTCTTGAGGCTTTGGATTTCTTAAGCGTCTTTTGCTAATAACTGTGTTAATCTCCAATTAACAAATCCTCATCTATGATTATTTTAAAGGCGGACTCATGTACACAACCATTAGACATCTACAGCTTTATGTACGACCAGAACATTGGATGTGAACTAAGTATTTTCTACATTGGCTGGGCGACCCTCTATGAACAGTTGGGCAATACCAAAAAGGCTGATGCAATTTACGCAAAGGGTATGAGTAAATATGCTCATCCTTTAGAAACCCTGAAATGTAGACAAGAGTAAGTACATGTAGCTTCTTATATTTCCTCGGGCTCCTTGAAACAGCTACAATTAGACATATCTGCAATAGGCAGTACTTAGCAACTCTGAAAGAACACTTCCCCTCCTGCTGTTCTCCAGCAATGATATTTGTGTTGCCAGCCTTTGTAGGAGTTGAGGGGATAACAAGAGCTCTAGATAAGGAGCGTTTTTCACGCTCTAAAATCCTTATTTGATCTCCAAAACCTATGTTGTGGATACTCAAAGAATCGTCGCCGTGAGATGATTCTTTTGAGTACCGACATTATATGTTTTAATGAGTGCATGGAGAGATATTATAGACGACCTATTTACTCCTCCTTATCTAGTCCTCTGGGATACATACATCTTGGGGTCTATCTGTCATGCTTTCACTGACAGACATATTTGCAGAAAACACATGTGTTTCATTGAACACTCTTACAGTTAAACACCTTTCCCTATTTCTACATGCAGACATATTTTGACATACCTGCAGCAGATGACTTTTGAAAGTATTAAAAGTGGCATATTAGATAAACGCCTATTAGTGGCTAGTCTCTGAGTGATCCAAAAGTTGATTCAACACTGTCTGTTTGTCTGTCTTTCTGTAGGAAGATCAAAGGCATGGCTCGGGTGATTTGTTAACCCATTCCCTCATGTAGACGCTTTCCGACACGTCTGCAGCTCAAAACTAGCAATTCCTCCATTTGCCACAATGTTTTACACTTTTAGTCATAGGTTATCCATTCAATTATAGAGATTTTCACTTTTTTGACAAAATATGTTCAAAGTCATCTGCTGCAGAATTGTAGGGAAAGGGTTAACTCTCAGTGCTGAATTTCTGAAAGAAGACTCTTCCATGCTTACAATGAGTACAATTATTGCAGAGAGTTCCATAAACGTATAGCCCGTATGACTGTCGAGGGACATGAGTTTATGAACCAAGAAGAGCACAGTCTCCCCGAGTCATTGGGGCAGACAGACGCGCAGGGTCAGGGTCAACGACAAATTCTCTCCCAGCTTCGAACAACAGGAAAGAATCATGCTGCTCCTATAAACAGAACGGGCAATGCTATTGCAGGTAATTGATATGAATTTTCTATTGTTAACCCTTTCCCTCATACGGCAATTCTGCAGCAGACAACTTTGAACGCATTTTGTCAAAAAACAGAAAATCCCGATGGATAACCTATGACTAAAAGTGGAAAACATTGTGGCAAAAGAAGAAATTGCTTGTTTTGAGCAATTTCTTCTTTTGTCACTATGTTTTCAAAAAGCCGTCTGCTGCAGAGGCCTCAGAAAGCGTCTATATGAGGGAAATGGTTAACCTTTACCTGATACAGATGACTTTTAACACCTCTGCAGCAGACGATCACTATTGTTGAAATTATGTCCCTGGGGTCTAAAATGGTTTCACCTAATAGACACGTGTTTTTATGAAGAACATACATTTTCTATATAGTTAACTTATTCTAGCAAATGAAAATTCACATTTTATTTTAATCATTCAGGAGGTGCTGGGCAGTTAGCTGGTGCCAGGCCAAAAACCTCCCAGCAGAATCCTAAAACCATCCAGATATTTCAAGATGAGAACCAACCTGGGTCCATGTTACCTCCACAGACCAATGAATGGAAGGGAATGCCAAAGCGTGATGTGACAAACAAGGAAAACGAAAAAAAAGCTGGAGTTTGGACAAAACAAAAGGTTTGAATATTGTTTTAATTATGCCCTACTGTTGTCTGACTGTTTGGCAATGCATTTATTTTTGTGTTGCTTTCTGTTCTCTTGTGTCTGTCTGTTTGTTTGGATGGGTATACAGAGCTTTTTCTACAGTGGTTGCTTAAACTGACTATGTTGGTTTACTCTTTCCCACTTGCAGACATAACTGCAGTAAACGTCTTGAAAACATCTTCCAATTTCTCCTTTTGTTGCAACAATGTTTTCAACTTGATTCAATAATTATAGTTTCATTTTAAGAGATTTCTCATATTTTTGATTGGACATTTTCTAAGTTGTGATACTGTTCTGGCATTCATCTGTACATTTCAGTGAGAGAAGTGTCATATCGATGTCTATCGGCTGTGATAATTGCATTATTGAGATGTCAGTTATACAAAAACCATTACAAAGTCATAATTGTTAACTCAATTATCAATATCAAGATATTTTTTATTGAAAAAGACAATGAATTTGCAGACTCCATGATGTAATTATAGCCTTGAGACCAGGATTCAATATTTGTTTGGGTCATTCCTAAGACTTTTTTTTCTTCAGTAATGATAACTTTGTTTACAAAGATCGTTCATGTTTTTGTCTGGACGTTTTCAAAGTTGTCTGCTCAGGGTTTTGGGGATAGTAATTTAGTATTAAGACTGATGTATCTGTCAGGATGAATAGTACCAGTGGTACTGGAAACTTACCTTAGATGCTGTGCTGTTACTAAAATACTGCTGAAAGTCATATAAAACATTGTTCAAACAAAGACAATTGATTGATTAATTGATTGGGGCTTAACGCCGTTTTCAACAATTTTTCAGTCATATCACTGTGGCCAGTTCACCTACTCATATGTTTCCTAGCTTTCTCACACCAGTATTCCACACACTTCACATAGTTCCCAAGCAATTGGCTGTTTTTCCACGTAGACCGTAAGCCCATTGGTGGAATACGAATGACACTTGTCACAGTGACTTATGTCAAACGTCAGAAAGAATGTTGGCCGAACTGGGATTCGAACTCGCAACCCCTGGATTGACAGCCCTTGTCGCTACAGACTGGGCTACCGGGGCTCAAACAAAGACTAAAGATACCCCATGAAAATCTGTACATTGCAGCTCGGGAAGTCGGGCATCAATATCCCAATATCGGCTGTTAGCTCCTACAGACAGCCATCCTATACAGTACATGTTGATGAAGATGCGGATCAGTCCATTAGGTAAAATTGTATTATTTACACTTTCCCACATACACAGACGCCACTGCAACAGAGGACATCGAAAAACATTATGACAGCTGTGAGAAATTGTTCTAATGAGAACTTTCTTTTTGTTGCTGTAATTTTTTCAACTCCTTTCAATAATTATACTTTTATTTAATGACAGTTTTAATGCTTTTGCTTCACTATTTTCAAAGGTGTCTGCTGCAGATTTGTTGTATGTGGGAAAAAAGAATTTACAGATTTGAGTAATTACTCTTTTTCCAATAGCTGAGATTTATGGCATATTTAATGTTCTGAAAGCCCATACTGTCTCAATGAGAGGTTAATTTGGTGTACCACACCATAGGAGATAATTTGGTATTAAACCTTTCCCACATATTCCTTCTCAACTTTATTCAACTGTTTAAGTGGTGTAGTGTTATAGCGCCCACCTTGGGTGCGGGAGGTTGTGTGTTCAGTCCTTGGCCAGGTCATACCAGAGACTTTAAAAGTGATGAGAGTAATGGCTGCCTCTGTGGTGCTCAGGGTTGCAGGGCTAGCTTTAAGACTGACTGGCTGGTGTCAGAATAAATGGACCAGTAGAACTGGAAACCTACCCAGGAAACCCCGTTACTTGTTTAAAGTGGCGTAAAACATTAAACAATCAATCGGCAGAAATCCTTTCATAAATTTATAGACAATCTTGTATTTTCCATATTTTTGATTAATTGTTTTCCTAAGTTGGCTTCCGATGATTTGATGATTTGATGTATTTGGGAAAGGAGAAGGAGAATGATTGTATGTAGGCCCCGGTAATGTATCAATTTATTTTCCCCTAACTTTTCCAGGATTAACATTTCTTTTTCATGAATGCTTTTAAATACTTTTCCACATACACCAAATATTGACTTTAATAGTAAATATCTAAGCAAAAGTAGGGAATATATCTGTAAATGCAAGTATTATTCTTTAATAGAGTTGAAAACATTGTGGCAAAATGAGAAATTGCTCATTATGAGCAATTTCTCCATGTACCACAATGTTTTCAAAATCGTTTGCTGCAGAGGTGTCAGAAAGCATCTCATTCTGTATGAGGGAAATGGTTAATGACATTATATCAAGTTTAATGAACAGGGCTGTACACAAAAAAAATTCAGCCACTTGTCCAGGACAAGTGACTTTCAGAATGCCACTTGTCCTGCTAAGATTCTCACTTGTCCCACTTTTCTGCAAACCAAGTTTAACATGCGACAAATTTAAGAATTGTGTGTTAGCCCGGATCGCGGTTTCTTGAGTGTTTTATTTGTTTTTTAGTTGGTTATTTTCTAGTTCTGTATAAAGATAACATTAAGAGCACACACTGTACATGATTTAAGGGTAGTGACCAATTCAAATAACATTATTGCAAAAGACCTGTAGTGCAGCATTCAGTTAAAAAAAATGAAATTTGGAAAAGAGATTATTTTTCACTAGCTAGGTTATTTGAAATATTCTGCATAAAATTTATGTATTTTATCCATATTTACAAAAGATTCAAAAGCTATTGACATAAATGTTAAACTTGAGACAACATAGTCAAAAGATGCAATAGCACTTCAAATTGAAGATAACAAAATAATAAGGTCACCGATTTAGGTCCCTCACCGAAACAGGGCAGTGTTCGATACCAGGGTCAGTTTTACAAATAAAGACATTGATAAATTCAATTTTATCAACCAAAGGTCAAATTTATCAGGTTCAATGTAGTTATTAAATCAAAAAATCTTGTCAAAAAAAATGAAAGACAACAAAACGTTAAATTTGTTTCATGTGTTGCGGTCAATCTCATTAAAATCATCTCCTATTAACGCTACGCATTTACATTTAGTCAGATCGTGTACTTTAGTCAGATTGGTGTTGCGGTATTATTCGCAGCATAACCGCCATTTTGATGATTGCGCAATGTTAATCATGGTTCCCTACTTTGAGAATTAGAAATCGGTAAACAGCGTTGAATGTAAACATCGGGGTCGTCAGGTCGCGAATGTCATTCACCCAATGAAATCGCAACTATTAAGTCATATGATTTTTTTCCCGCCATTTATGCTAATTAATTTTGGTAAACAAAGCCGTGATTGGGTAATTATCATACTCGGGGGGAATCATTTATATATTTCATTCCAAACAATTTTCTTTGTGTCCCTGATATTACAAATATTATGTTGATCTTGAAGGTATTTCAAATTGATAAACGGCAAGATAATTTTTAGCAGTTGTCGTATTGTCTTTAATTTGGATCGAATTTATTTTATTAACTTCTGCATGGCGAAAATTTCTTACAAGTCTTTCTGAACCGGTTTGCACCAGTTTGCAAACATCGCATACCGAAAGTAGAAATATGGATCAAAATACATTTAAGGGAATATTTTAATGAGACCGATCCATAGGTAATTCCCTAGCTTTTATGAAATAACACAGCCCAAGGAACAATTGTCACTTATGATTGGACCGCCTTATTGGATATATATACCTCGTTAATCGACTATTACTGACGCGATTCGGTTGGCTGAAATCACTCGATGTGACAGGTGGGTAACTCCGCCTACTGTTATTGATTTGTTATGGTCACGCGCGAGTGGTTTTTCCCATGTAACATACAGTCAAATTTATACACGACAGACATGTGTGTTAGTAATTAAGCCGGGCTACCAGACACAGTAATTTACATTCACTGTTACGTAAATGAGTTGATATAATGGGACGTGGATTTTTGGAAAATGCCACTTGTCCGGGACTGAGATGTTGCAATTAGCGACTTGCCCGATGCGATTTATGACTTGTCCCGGGCGTCGGGCTATGGGATTTGTACAGCCCTGATGAACCCAGGGAAAAAGTACTTTCGCCAAAACTGTTGATAGCCCTACATGCAAGTGCCTTATCACATGTGTCACATGATCACTGGTCAATGTTTATAAACAGCAAACCTACCCTGGGCATATAATGAGTTACAAAGTATTATAACCTTTCCAACTTGTAGTTCTAAGCATTTGCTGCAGATGACTTTTGAAAACAATGTGGCAAATAGAGAAATTGCTGCTCATAACAAGCAATTTCTCCATTTGCCACAATGTTAACAACTCTGTATTCAATAAAAAAAACATTCATTTAAAGAGATTATTCATAGTTTTGCATAGATGTTTTTAAAGTCGTCTGCTGCAGTTTTGTTATATCTAGGAAAGAGTTTATTTGTGAACCTGAATTCTTGCGACTTGTATCATCACCTTCTACCCTTTTCATGGATTGTTATTGTGTCTTCTGCCTTGGCAGGGAGACCATAGGGATCTATTCTCTGTCTATCTGTCAGCCACTCTTTCGCTTCACTATTTGTAGGTACACACCATACATGTGTTTATATTATTTAGCCAGAAACACAGCAAGTGTTTAAAGGCTTCTTTGGATTTAAGGAAATGTTAAGGATTTTGGTTTCTTTTAACTCTTGTTTAATGAAATGTAATTTAGTCTAGGACTTGTCTGCATGATTGCTGAAAATGTTGCGAAAAGCATTAAAATTATTGTCATTTGATATTTGTTGCAGAACTCCAATGAAGAAACCAGAAATGGGCCAGCAAGTGTTAAGGTGAGTTTGGATAAGAGACAATTTATCACCTGTGGCATAATTTATTGTTATTTTGAGAGAAAAAACTAAATATCCGAGTCTAACTCACATGTCAAATAATGGTGACCAGGTTTAGCTATGTTAAACATTACTAGAATTTGAAGAAAAGCATGGGGGAAAAAGACTTAAATAATTGTAATTGCCGCCTTTGAGTCCATCCTCGTAAAGACGTACAAGTTGACTTAAATGATATGCGTAGGACGAGATGTTTGTACACTGTTCAAAACCAACGAAGGTTATCCGGAGCGACACTTTTGCCGCTTTGGATTTTCTATTTCAGGAGTCATTATCCTATACCTCTATGCTCCTGAGACGGAATGTGGCGGCCTGGATTAGCCTGCAAAGGTTGATCCGGATCGATACATTACGCAGATTCCATAATGTTGGTTTTCTGGTGGTACGGCTCATATTACTTTCATTAGCTTGTTAGAAGCTTCTGACAACTTGTACAGATTCCGATGCAATACTATGAAAAATTTGTTGAAAAGGCATTAAACTGTGATCAAACATTATTACAAACAGTGCTAGAAAGGAGAAACCAACAAGTACAATAGACTACCTAAGGAGCATGACTTCGAACCAGAACAAGAACGAGAGGCCCATGTACTGTAAGGAGAAGATTTATTGTGGGATTGATGAGTTCACATTCGAAGAATTGCGCGCCTTTAAATGGAAGAAAGATCAGGAACAGAAAAAGCAAGCAGATGACAAAAAGGATTTAGAAGGTAATCATGAAGAGATTAAACCACGTTTTTACATATGCCACAACTCAGTTGCAGTCTACTTTAAAAGACATCTAGGCAAATTGATGGAAACTCTCCGTAAAGGATAGTTTAATTATTAGCAAGAGTTGAAAACATTGATGCGAAAGGAGAAATTGCTCATTATGAACAATTTCTCCTTGTGCCACAATGTTTAAAAAAAAAAGTCTACTGCGTAGGCAAGGCATAAACAGACATCTGCATGTGTTGTTTCCACATAGAGCAAATCTGCAATAGACAAGGTAAAATATAGAAACACTTTTTTAATGAATGTAAAATTATTGAAAAGCTTGTTCATTATGAGCAATTTTTACTTCTGTCCAAATGTTTTAAAAGTTGTTTACTGCAGATGCATCTAAAAGACTTTAGTGGAACAAATTGTGTTGGAAGAAATAAAATCCGCATAAACTGGGTTGCCTTTTCTGCAAACTGGTTCAACAATACAATTGACTTTGTCCAGAATACTACAACGGCTTAATTGTAACAAATGTATAACTTTGAAATTAATGAATATAGTAAGTTGGTGTTATATGGAAAGAATTTCGAAATTTACATGAGGCATTTCTTTTGACCAGCAGTAAAGAATTTTTTACATTGGATAAGTTTTTTCTAGAAATAAATCTATTGCTAATTTCAGATGAAGGAACTACTTTCACCACTCGGAGAAACCCTGTAACATTTATTTAACCCTTTCCAACAATAGATATGTTCTAACGCCTCTGCTGCAGGCACCTTTTGAAAACACTGGCAAATGGAGAAATTGCTTGTTAAGGGCAATTTCTCGATGTGTCGTAATATTTTCAATTTTACTCTATAATTGTTCTCTCATATATACTCTTAGAGAGGTTCAATATGTTTAACTTAATGTTTCAAAGTGGTCGGATGTAGATTTGATGTATGTGGGAAAGGGTTAATGAATATCATTTAAATGAAGTTTTTATAAATGATTCATTTCACTCTAAATAATCATCAAAGAATGAATTGGAATTAAATTTCTATGAAATCTGCAGTAAACTTTGGGCAACAAAAAGGAAAATTGTAAATTATTGAATTGAGTTAAAAACTTGCAAATGGAGAAATTGCTCACTATTATGTAATTTCTGTTTATGCTTTATCAATTTCAAAGGTCATTTGCTGTTGGTTTGAAATAAAACTTATATTCTCTCATGTATTGCTTTGTGTGTAGATCAACGACAGAAACTCGAATCAGAGAGGCAATTATTACTCGAGCAAACAGAGAGAGTGAGAATTGGAAGATTGAAGATGCAGCAGGAGGAACAGGCGCTGATAGAAGATACCAGGAGAAAGCTGCAGGAACAACGAATCAGAAGCGAACACGAAATGTAAATAGGGCGTAAACTAACATTTGATTGTCTATTCGTAATATGAAAATAAATATATCCTCTGTTTAGCCCTTTCCCTTAAACAGGCGACATATGACGCCTTTGCAGAAGATGACTTTTGAAAACATAATGAGCAAATTCTCCGTTTGCCAAAATGTTTTCAACTTTATTCAATAATTTAACTTTAGTTTATAAAGGTTTTTAATATTTTTGCCTCAATGGCTTAAAAGTTGTCTACTGCACATTTGCTATATGGGGGAAAGAGTTAATACGAGTATTAATATTTCAATTAACTTGTCAACTCTCTAGAGGCCACATTTTATATGCAATCTTCATTAAAGTTTGTTTGACAGAACATTCATCTTCATTAAACAAGCTGGGTCATGTGGGTTAAAAATTCAAGTTTTAGAAACCCTTGTGAACGTTCCAGAGGCCATATTTGTCATCAAATCTTCATGAAAGTTCATCAAAGCATCAAGTCTAGTATATGTTTGAAACTGGGTCATGTTGGATAAAAAACTAGGTCACTCTGTCAAAGGAGGCACTGTAGAGAACCCCACATAGTAAATAAGTTTTAAAATATATTTGTTTAGTAACTGGTATACCAAGAAGATCCAAGCATTCTTTTACTAATCTTTTTGCAGGGGATCTCGGTACAACAAATTAACTTGTGTTACTTCAACTTGTTCACCTGTACTTCTTATTTTATAGTAAAACAGCATTGGAGAAACAACAGGAAGTGATTGAAAGATCTATAGAGCAAAGGATGCGAGAACAGATGTCCACTTCTAATAGTTTGTAAGTATTTAACTTTTAACTTTAACTTTAACACTCCCAAGGTTTCCGCTGTTGTAAGCAGTGTAACTGTAAAACACAAAGATAAACTTTCAGAGATTTTAAGAACAAAAATGATGAGCATTTATTATCAATGGCCATTGTCGGCATCCGTGTTACAATCTTGGGTTAAGTTTTGTGTTTAGGTCCCCCCCCCCCCTTTGCTCTTAAATATAAAAGATGTGGCTTTGAAATTCAGAGCACTTATTTATCATCAAAAGGGACTGTGAACTACAAGGTCTATACCATGTATTTTACTTTAACCCTTTCCCTCATACAACAATTCTGCAGCAGACGACTTTGAACATATTTTGTCAAAAGATAGAAAATCTTTATAATTGAATGAATAACCTATGACTAAAAGAGGAAAACATTGTGGCAAAAGGAGAAATTGCTTGTTTTGAGCAATTTCTTCTTTTGTCACTCTGTTTTCAAAAAGCCATCTGTTGCAGGGGCGTCAGAAAGCGTCTATATGAGGGAAAGGGTTAATTATGGCCATTTTCCACTTACATATTTGGTAAAGTAAAGTTTTGTGTTAAGGTCCCGATTTCCTCTGAACTACATATTAAAGTTATACCTATGAAACTGGAACACTAACCTGACATGCGGCATGTGTATACTGAATTTAAAGAAACGTAACTACCATATATTTTGCTTGAAATATATGGCTTATTTTCAACAAAGAATACTGGATTAATATTTGCCATTTTGGAATACCATAGATCGAATAAGCAATAGCATCCACCTGGAATGCTCTTATAATTCTTTCCCACATATATATATGCTTTTATGACGCTTCTACAGCAAACTAATTTTGAAACATTTGTGATAAACGGTGAAATTGCTCAAGGTGAGCCATTTCTCCTTTTGCCACAATGTATTTTTCAATTTGTTCTTTCATTTATTATTTTATTTATAAAGTTTCTGTGTTTGTTCCTAGATGTTTTTCAAAGTCGTCTTCTGCAGATTTGTTGTAATTGGGACAGGGGTTAAATAACCTTTACCTAATTTTGTATGCACATACATTGTGGGAATTGGGGTATGCTGTTTACAAGAATAAAGTCACTCTGACATTCACCTTTGAGCCTCGATGTGATCAAATGTGAAGTCTACTACCCTTTTTCTTGTTCTTTCAACAGTTCTTCAAGGGGACAGCTGTTTGAAGGTGGTCATTACGGTAGCACAGAAAATATCCCAGCAGAAATGACCGACCGTATTCACACCTCCCAGACCAGACAGGATAGCCTGAACACCAGTAATAGAACGCCAAACAATCAGACAAGGGCAGCAATCAATCCTAGCTCTGGAGAAAGATCTGGTTCTGAACAGGTGCGTAGCTTAACCCTTTCCTTGATACAGACCACTTTTAACACCTGGATTTACTTTTGAAACATTAAAAACAATGAGGGAAAAGGATTAATTGCTCTGAATGAGCAGAGCAATTTATTATTTTCTCATAATGTTTTTCAACCCTATACATCTAACTTCCATGAAGTGTTTTCTTTCTAATTATGAGCCATATCTCCTTTTGCCACAATGTTTTTTAAAAAATGTCTGCAAAAGAGGCGTCCGAAAGCAACTGTTTCCTTTCCCACATTCGATAAATCTGCAGCAGACTTTTAAAATATCGATACAAATAATTATATGGGATATTTTTATTAATGAAAGTATAATTAATGAATAGAGTAGAGGTGTTGGAAAGAGTCGAAAAAGGTTTAATGCATCTGTGTACAGTGACGACACGGACAAGCCTTTGCTTCACATAGTCTTTGCCAACCGAATATTTGTTGGATAGACTAAATCGCATCTTGTGACAAAATACTGGTATATGTTCTTAAATGATGTCAAAGCGGTGTCTCATTAACCCTCTCCCTCATACGACAATTCTGCAGCAGACGACTTTGGACGTATTTTGTCAAATAATGGAAAATCTCTATAATTGAATGGATAACCTATGACTAAAATTGGAAAACATTGTGACAAAAGGAGAAATTGCAATTTCTTCTTTTGTTACTATGTTTTCAAAAAGCCGTCTGCTGCAGAGGCGTCAGAAAGCGTCTATATAAGGTAAAGGGTTAAGATCCCAAATCTTTTCCAGTCATTTTTTGGATCTGCCTCTCCCACTGTGAATACCAAAGAAGCTATGATGGTCGTCAGGGGGATGTTTAACTCGTCCCTTGAAAGAAAAGGAGCTGGAATAGAGGAAGAAACGGACATGGTCCAACCAAACATAACGCCCAGATCCCCTGCTGGTAAAATTTTACTTAACCAATTTGTGTGAAAATTAAATGATCACGGACATGTGAATACAACACTTGTGCACTCGAAAATATACTGTATACCTTTGTCAGCCGCTATGCATCTTATAATTCTCCTCTTCTAAGAGACAATAATTATGTATGAATGATTCAGTTTCTTTGAACCTAGCCTCATTTTACACTCATATTTGACTCACTTTTGACAAAAGTCATTGTGACCTGCGTCATTCGTCTTTCACCAATGGACTGTTTAACAGTCTATGTGGAAAAGCAGCCAGTTGCTTGGAAAGTATGTTGTGTGGTGTACTGGTGTGGGAAAACCAGGAAGCGCATGAGTAGGTGAACTGGCCGCCGTGATATGAAAAATTGTTGAAAACGGCGTTAAACCCCAATCAATCAATTGCACTCATATTTAAAGTCTTAAGAAAGGTATTTATACTTTGCAACATTAATACAGCAATGTTTAATGCCTCAGAGGCCAACTACTTTTGAGAACTTTACTTAACCCTTTCCTTCATGTCTGTATGTTGAAAAGGGTTCTGTTTACCGCTCTTTTTATTTCAAATCCTTTGTTCTTCTGATATTTTCAATGCAGACATCTCTTTTAAATCATACCTGGTAAAACCCAATCTCATTAAAACCAGTCCGATGCTATACTGAAGTAGCAAACATTCATGTAGATCTGATGACTGACTCAAACAGGTCGTCCTAGATTGACCTTTGTGTCGGCCAACAAAATCATTAGGTCTCAACAGGGGAGTTAATCCATATAAATAAATGAGACAGAAAAGCGGTGATTGCCAAGTGTTCTGACTCTATAGTAACCATTTGGATAACCCAACCAAATGTTGGTTGATACAAAAAAAAAGCGCCTGCTCATGAATTATTTAACACATTCCCTCATACGACAGTTCTACAGCAGACGACTTTGAACATATTTTGTCAAAATATTGAAAATCTCTATAATTGAATGGATAACCTATGACGAAAAGTGGAAAACATTGTGGCAAAAGGAGGATGGCTTGTTTTTAGCAATTTCTTCTTTTGTCACTATTTCTTCAAAAAGGCGTCAGAAAGCGTCTATATGAGGGAAAGCATTAAATGTATAGTGTGAATTTTGAGACAATCTTTTATAAAGTGTCATCTGATTCAATATACACACAGCATAGTATATTGGTCTGATTTCAAAGAGATTGGGTAAAAATCTGAACAATGGTTTGGCTGCCTAGGACCAACAAACATTAATTAACCCTTTCCCTCCTGCAGACGCATGTTTACGCCAGCAGACGATAATTGAAAACGTTGTGGCCAAAGGTGAAATTGCTCATGATGAGCAATATCTCCTTTGGCCACAATGTTTTCAACTTTATTTTAGCTAACAATTAAGCTAACTTTAATGGAGATTATTCAGGATTTTATACCCTGTTTGAAAAAACGGATCATATTATAGTTTTACCTGCGGCGTACCGGAGGGCGGCGTCCAGTATGTTGTTAGCTAAATAACTTGAGAAGCCTTTGTCCCATCATCACCAGTTAGTCAGAATGTGTATTGGCATAATATCTTTGACAAGTTCGATAACTAGCCATATCGCTTAAGTCAATCAAGAGTTATCGCCCTTTGATTATAGAAATTACCTAAATTTGGTCTTGTCAGCTAAATAACTTTAGAAGCTGCCATATCACTGTAGTCAATGAATAGTTATTGGTCTTGTCAGCTAAATAACTTTAGAAGCCTTTGTCCAATCATCACAAAAGTTATTCAGAATGTGTATTGGCATAATATCTTGGACAAGTTTGATAACTAGCCATATCGCTTTCGTCAATCATTAGTTATCGCCCTTTAATTATAGAAATTACCTAAAATTGGTCTTGTCAGCTAAATAACTTTAGAAGCCTTTGTCCCATCATCACCAAATTTGGTCAGAATGTGTATTGGCAGAATATCTTGATCAGGTTATCTTGGTCACTCCACACTTATATCCCTTAAAATGGCCAAAACTATATCAACAGTGTCCGCTCTCTATATTTGCCTGACGTACAACCAATTATCACTGTACTTTGTCTCAAAAAAATAGGACGGGCGTATTTTGTGACATTTGGCGATCTTGTTGTCACTGTTTTTAAAGTCGTCTGCTGCAGATTTGCTGTATGTGGGAAAGGGTTAACATAATGTTTTTGTGTTTTATAGGTCAGGGAAGTGGAAGCAGGTTTTCCTTTCAAATATTCGATGAGAATCAATCTAGTTCACAAAACAAGAATAGCAAACCTTCAGCAATGCCTTTTGCTATCTTTGATGAAAATCAAGGCAGGCAAGAAAAACAGAATGCACCAAAAACTACAGTGCCATTCACTATATTTGAAGAAAGTAAAGAAAGCTGTCAAACCAAAAAACCCAATGCAGTACCCTTTACAGTGTTTCAAGATGGGGAAAATGATACTAGGTAAGAATGAGCATAGTTAATTCAATGCCTTTAAAGCTTGATTGGCATTATAGCACATGTCTGTTGTCTGTCCATCACAGTGTGCAGACATTTTGGCTGGGAGTCTGTTGTCTGTCTGTCAACAATCTGTCATTTTCATTTACTGACATATTGGCTGGGAGACACCCATAGGGAACACTTGTCTATTGTCTGTCCACAGCAGTATATCATTTTCATTTACTGACATATTGGCTGGGAGACACATAGGGAACACTTGTCTATTGTCTGTCTTCAGCAGTATGTCTTTTTCATTTACTGACATATTGGCTGGGAGACACACATAGGGAACACTTGTCTATTGTCTGTCTATCAACAGTCTGTTATTTCATTTACTGACATAATGGCTGGGAGACGCACATAGGGAACACTCGTCTATTGTCTGTCTTCAGCAGTATGTCTTTTTAGATCACCTAGAGCCAAAGGCTCAAGGTGAGCTATTCTGATCACTTTTTGTCCGTCCGGCGTTAACATTTAGACATTTAGATCATCTCCTCCTTAACCACTTGACCAATTTCAACCAAACTTCACAGGAATGTTCCTTTGGTGAACCTCTTTCAAAATTGTTCAAAGATTTAAATTCCATCGAGAACTTTGGTTGCTGCGGCAACAGAAAAGTGGAAAATTGCCAAATCTTAAAAAATCTTCTTGTCCAAAAGTACTGGCCCGATTTGAAAATTATTTTGCACAAATGTTCCTTGGGGCACCCTTTACCAAGATTGTTCAAATATTTCCGATCCGTTAAAAAACATGGCCGCCAGGGCACAGAGCTTGTTTTCCTTATATGTGCATTGTTAAAACTTAAAAAATCTTCTTGTCCAAAAGTACTGGCCCGATTTGAAAATTATTTTCCACAAATGTTCATTGGGGCACCCTTTACCAAGATTGTTCAAATATTTCCGATCGGTTGAAAAACATGGCCGCCAGGGGGCGGAGCCTGTTTTCCTTATATGTGCATTGTTAAAATTTTAAAAATCTTCTTGTCAAAAAGTACTGGCCCGATTTGAAAATTATTTGGCACAAATGTTCCTTGGGGCACCCTTTACCAAGATTGTTCAAATATTTCCGATCCGTTGAAAAACATGGCCGCCAGGGCGCAGAGCTTGTTTTCCTTATATGTGCATTGTTAAAACTTAAAAAATCTTCTTGTCAAAAAGTACTGGCCCGATTTGAAAATTATTTTCCACAAATGTTCATTGGGGCACCCTTTACCAAGATTGTTCAAATATTTCCGATCGGTTGAAAAACATGGCCGCCAGGGGGCGGAGCCTGTTTTCCTTATATGTGCATTGTTAAAATTTTAAAAATCTTCTTGTCCAAAAGTACTGGCCCAATTTGAAAATTATTTTGCACAAATGTTCCTTGGGGCACCCTTTACCAAGATTGTTCAAATATTTCCGAACCGTTGAAAAATATGGCCGCCAGGGGGCAAAGCTTGTTTTCCTTATACGTGCATTGTTAAAACTTTAAAAATCTTCTTGTCCAAAAGTACTGGCCCGATTTGAAAATTTTTTGCACAAATGTTCCTTGGGGCACCCTTTACCAAGATTGTTCAAATATTTCCGATCCGTTGAAAAACATGGCCGCCAGGGGGCGGAGCTTGTTTTCCTTATATGTGCATTGTTAAAACTTAAAAAATCTTCTTGTCCAAAAGTACTGGCCCGATTTGAAAATTATTTTGCACAAATGTTCCTTGGGGCACCCTTTACCAAGATTGTTCAAATATTTCCGATCTGTTAAAAATCTTCTTCTTTGAATCTGTGGCTTCGAAAGAATGTTGTGTAAGTACTGGTGTGGGAAAGCCAGGAAAACATGGGTAGGTGCACTGACCGCCGTGATATGACCAAAGCTGTTGAAAGCGGCGTTAAACTCCAAACAAACAAACAAAACAAATCTTTGAATCTGCATGTCTGATTCCATTATAGTTTGGTAGAAATGTTCCTTAGGTGAGCCGCTACAAAGATCGTTCAAGGCATACTGTTTGGTTGAAAAACATGGCAGTCAGGAGGCATCAGAAAAGGGGCAAAATGACAAAATTTGAAAATTCCATTTTTTTTAAGTTCTTGTCTGATATTAAGGAAATTGAATATAAATCCTACTTCAGTGATCCTCTACATTTAATCTGTTCAAGCTGTTTTGATTAGTTACAAAATCATAGCAACCTGGCGTCATCACAAAAGGGGTAAATTGAACTTTTAGCTACAAATGACAATTAACTCCTACCATTCCACTTGACCAATTTCAACGTTACTTCACAGGAATGTTCCTTTGATGGTCCTCTTTCAAAATTGTTCAAATACTTGCATTCTGTGTAGAACCTTTGTTGCTGCAGCATCAGAAATTGAGAAAGCTCTTGTTAGATTTCAAGATAAAGATGGCTGTTACTGATAAACTATTTCTTTAACTGAGTGTCCACTCCTTGCAGTTTCATTTGAACTCCTGATCAAATTTTCACAGATATTTGCAGTTAAATATTTGCTTCTAATTAACTATCATTCAGGTGATTGATTTTAGGGCCATCTTGGCCCTCTTGTTCATTTACTGACATATTGGCTGGGAGACACACATAGGGAACACTTGTCTATCAACAGTGTTATTTCATTTACTGACAAATTGGCTGGGAGAGTCACATAATGAACACTTGTCTATTGTCTGACCTCAGCAGTATGTCATTTTCATTTACTGATATACTGGCTGGGAGACACACATAGGGAACACTTGTCTATTGTCTGTCTTTCAGCAGCATGTCTTTTTCATTTACTGCCATATTGGCTGGGAGACACACATAGGGAACCCTAGTCTATTGTCTGTCCTCAGCATTATGTAAATTTCATTTACTGACATATTGGCTTGGAGACACACACATTGGGAACACTTGTCTATTTTATGTATGTCAACAACCTGTCATTTTCATTTACTGCCATATTGGCTTGGAGACACACATATAGAACACTTGTCTATTGTCTGTCTTCAGCAGTATGTAATTTTCATTTACTGCCATATTATTGGCTGGGAGACACACATAGGGAACACTTTTCTATTGTCTGTCTATGTTCAGGAGTATTTAATTATACACGCTCCGAAAAGAGGGGGTATATAGGCGTCACTGTGTCGGTCGGTCGGTCAGACGGAAGCCATATTTTATCTGGCCTATTTTTTACAAACCACTGTGTGGAATTCAATAAAATCTTACATGAAGCTTCTATACCAAGAGAAGATGTGCATATCATAACGGGGTTACAATTGCAAGTTATTTTACAGAGTTACAATTGCAAGTTATTTTACAGAGTTATAGCCCTTTTACTTATTAAGTTATGGTGAAGGTCAAGGTGCTGTTAAGGGGGTATTTATCATCTTCAGTGATAGTTCTAGTTTTCATTTACTGCCATATTGGCTGGGAGACACACATAGGGAACACTTGTCTATTGTCTGTCTTCAGCAGTATGTCTTTTTAGATCACCTAGAGCCAAAGGCTCAAGGTGAGCTATTCTGATCACTGTGTACGTCGTCGTCCGTCGTTAATTTTTAGCTTTAAACATCATCTCCTCCTGAACCGCAAGAACAATTTCCACCAAACATCACAGGAATGTTCCTTTGGTGGTCCTCTTTCAAATTTGTTCAAAGATTTAAATTCCATTGAGAACTTTGGTTGCTGCGGCATCAGAAAGGGGACAAAATGTCCAAACTTTAAAAATCTTCTCCTCCGAATCTGCCTGTCAGATTCAAATATAATTTGGTAGAAATGTTCCTTGGGTCATCCTCTATAGAAATTGTTCAAGCCATACTGATTGGTCGAAAAACATAGCAGACAGGCGGCATCAAAAAAGGGGCAAAATGACAAAATTTGAAAATTCGATTTTTAGCTCGACTATTCGAAGAATATGAGAGCTATACTACTCACCCTGGCGTCGGCGTCGGCGTCGTCGTCGGCGTCGGCGTCCACGTCACACTTTGGTTAAGGTTTTGCATGCAAGTTCTAAAATACTACATGTATTGCATTGAAACTTTCTACAACCCTACCAAACTATCACACCAATGTAGATTATCAAGTTAGATAACTCTGTCCTGCATTTTATGCAAGTTATGGCCCTTTTTTACTTAGAAATTCTGGTTAAAGTTTTGCGTGCAACTAAAGTAAGAGTCCATATCTCAGTATTTACTTGATGCATTGCATTGAAACTGTCTACAACCCTACCCAACTATCCCACCTGTGTAGATTATCAAGTAAGATAACTCTATCCTGCACTTTATGCAAGTTATGGCCCTTTTTTTACTTAGAAATTCTGGTTAAAGTTTTGCGTGCAACTAAAGTAAGAGTCCATATCTCAGTATTTACTTGATGCATTGCATTGAAACTTTTTACAACTCTACCCAACTATCACACCTATGTAGATTATCAAGTAAGATAACTCTATCCTGCACTTTATGCAAGTTATGGCCCTTTATTTACTTAGAAATTCTGGTTAAAGTTTTGCGTGCAACTAAATTAAGAGTCCATATCTCAGTATATACTTGATGCATTGCATTGAACCTTTATACAACCCTACCCAACTATCACACCTATGTAGATTATCAAGTTAGATAACTCTATCCTGCATTTTATGCAAGTTATGGCCCTTTTTTTACTTAGAAATTCTGGTTAAAGTTTTGCGTGCAACTAAATTAAGTCCATATCTCAGTATTTACTTGATGCATTGCATTGAAACTTTCTACAACCCTACCCAACTATTACACCTGTGTAGACTATCAAGTATGATAACTCTATTCTGCATTTTATGCAAATTATGGTCCTTTTTTTTCTTAGAAATTCTGGTTAAAGTTTTGCGTGCAACTAAATTAAGAGTCCACGTCTCAGTAAATACTTGATGCATTGCATTGAAACTTTCTACAACCCTACCCAACTATCACACTTGTGTAGATTATCAAGTATGATAACTCTATCCTGCATTTTATGCAAGTTATGGCCTTTTTGGACTAAGAAATTCTGGTTAAAGTTTTGCATGCAACTACATAAAGAGACCATCTCTTAGTAACTACTTGATGCATTGCATTGAAACTTTATACGGCCCTTACCAACCATCACATCTATGTAAACAATCAAGTATGATTACTCTATCCAGCATTTTATGCAAGTTATGGACCTTTTTGGACTTAGAAATTCTGGTTAAAGTTTCGCAACTACATTTAGAGTGTAATCTCAGTTACAACTTGAAAAATTGCATTGAAACTTTATACAACCTTTCCCAATTGCACAACTATAAACACAACCAATTAAGATAACTCTATCCTGTATATGGTGCAAATTGTTGCCGTTTTTTTACTTAGAAATTATGGTTAAAGGTTTGCGTTAAACTACATTAAGAGTCAATATCTTAGTAACTACTTGATGCATTCCATTGAAAGGTTATACAACCCTTTCTAACCATCACACCTATGAAAATAATCATGTTAAATAACACTATCCAGCATATAATGCAAATTATCACCCACTAAGAAATTGTGGTTAATGTTTTGCATGCAACTACATTAGAGTCCATTATCTCAGTAACTTAAATAAGCGGTGGAATAGTCGAGCGCGCTGTCCTCCGACAGCTCTTGTTATGAAAGTGTTTGTCTGATTTTAAGAAAATATAATACGAATCTTTCTGTAATGATTCTCTATTTAATTTGTTTAAGCCGTTTTGATTGGTTACACTATCATAGCAACCAGGCGTCATCACAAAAGGGGTATATTGAACTTTTAGCTACAAATGACAACCAACTCCTACCATTCCAATAGACCAATTTCCATAAAACATCACAGGAATGTTCCTTTGGTGGTCCTCTTTCAAAATTGTTCAAAGATTAAAATTCCAATGAGAACTTTGGTTGCTGCGGCATCAGAAAGGGGACAAAATGTCTAAACTTTAAAAATCATTTTCCTCCATAATCTACTTGTGCGATTGCAAGATAATTTGGTAGAAATGTTCCTTAAGTGACCCTCTAAATAAACTGTTGAAGCCATATTGATTTCGTTGAAAAACAGGGCAGCAAGGCGGCATCAGGAAAGGTGCAAAATGACAAAAACTTTATAATTCCATGCTTATTAAAGGGACTGAACACCATAATGGTCCAAAATCGTTATATTTTATACTTATTCTAATTAATCCAAAATACGTCTATATATATGTAACGGAATGTTGTAGAAGGTCGTACAAGTCTTGTTTTTCATTATTTCATAGGAAAAAATAAACGTCCGCTCCGTGTTTTTCCGTTCAAAAATACCATGGAATTTCCTCTTGCTCATTTGAATTTGTGGATTCAATTCGGCATTCTCTAACACTATTGACTCATTACATTCATGTATGCGTGAGTGTAAGGAACAACAACTCTGGGAAAGAGATTGTCAATTCGGTTGTAGTGATAACGTGATAAATATACAGCGATATTTTTAGATTTACTGGGTTACTAACCCGGTAGATTTTACAATGCAAAATAACGAAAAATCTCCGCAATATTAATAGTGTGCATATATTGTAGTACATCAGTCAGCAAATATCAATGCCTTACATGCAAAAACATCAAGGTAATAGCAATTTTTAACAATTTTCTTTTTTTCCCTCTTTTTTCTCATATGGGATTCAGTCCCTTTAAAGTTCTTGTTAGATTTCAAGATATAAATGGCCTTTACTGATAAGCTGTTTCTTGAGAAGTGTCCACTCCTTGCAGTTTCATTTGCACTTCCTGATAAAATTTTCCCAGATATTTGCAGTTAAATATTTGCTACTAATTTACTATCATTAGGTGATCGATTTAGGGCCATCTTGGCCCTCTTGTTTATTAACTGACATATTGGCTGGTAGACACACAAAGGGATCACTTATCTATTGTTTGTCTGTCATTTTAATTTACTGACCTATTTGTAGCAAGACACACATCTGTGACATAGGGATCACTTGTATGTTTTCTGTTAGTCAACAGTCTGTTATTTTCATTTACTAACATATTGGCAGCAAGACACACATAAAGATCACTCTATGTCCAGTTTTAAATTTATTTAACCCTTTCCCACATACAAGAAAATCTGCAGCAGACAACTTTGAAAGCATTTCAGTAAAAATATTCTGCTTTTTGTCTAGCCCACGATAATGGAGCGAGACATAGCAGTCACTTTTCCGGCGACGGCGGCCGCTTTTACAAATAGCTATATCTCGGTAACCCCTGCTTGAATTTTTCTGAAACTTTGTTAGATGTATTGTTTGGTCATGGGACATCTGTCAACGTCAAAATTTTCAGGGTCAAGGTCATAATTGTCCAGAACTTGACCTTTGTTAAAGTAACTTAACCTCAAAACTTAACCTTTCTTATATCTCAGCAACCCCTGCTTGAATTTTTCTGAAACTTTGTCAGATGTATTGTTTGGTCATGGGACATCTGTCAACGTCTAAATTTTCAGGGTCAAGGTCATAATTGTGCAGAACTTGACCTTTGTTAGGTAACTTAACCTTTCTTATATCTCAGCAACCTCTGCTTGAATTTTTCTGAAACTTTGTCAGTTGTATTGTTTGGTCATGAGACATCTGTCAATGTAAAAAATGTCAGGGTCAAGGTCATAATTGTGCAGAACTTGACATTTGTTAGGTAACTTAACCTCAAAACTTAACCTTTCTTATATCTCAGCAACCTCTGCTTGAATTTTTCTGAAACTTTGTCAGATGAATTGTTTGGTCATGGGACATCTGTCAACGTCAAAATTTTCAGGGTCAAGGTCATAATTGTGCAGAACTTTACCTTTGTTAGGTAACTTAACCTTTCTTATATCTCAGCAACCCCTGCTTGAATTTTTCTGAAACTTTGTCAGATGTATTGTTTGGTCATGAGACATCCATCAACGTCAAAATTTAATGTATTTTATTGATCACTCTTTACTTCATGTGTGAATAAATATATTAAGATATATACACACGTAGTGAGTTTATTATTAATCATGACATGTTGATAACAATGCATTGACAGACACTTACTTTTTCACATTTTATCAACTTTACTTTCTTTTTGCATAGTGATACCATTTAATATCTGATTTTCTTAGAAGGGCGAGACACCCTCAGCCCGAGGTCTTGTTTTACAATGTATCCAAAAGTAGTTTGCTGCAGAGGCATTGGAAAGCATCTACAAATGGAAAAAGGTTAAAACCTTTTTGATCCATGCAGAATATGGCTTTAGTGAAAACTTCTTCCAATGTTCCATATGTGTCGTTACCCTCATCCAGATTCCTTCAAGCCATGTTGTAAGAAAAAAGAATATGGCTGCTGGTGGATTTGGCTGTTTTATCCTTGAAGCCTGAAATTAAAAGATCTTCTAATCTATATGAGAGTATAAATAATTGTGGACTATACAGTATACTGTCTGATCTTTATCTTTGTTACTAAGGAAAACTCCATTCAATAATTATACTATCTGTTGATGATTTTTTGTTTTAATGTGGGAAAGAGTTAAACTTCATTTAGAGCATTATAGGTGTTTTATTCCTTTCCCTCATGTATCTGCATTAGACACCTTTTGAAAACATTGTGGCAAAAATAGAAATTACTCAGTGCCACAATGTTTTCACACTATTCAATAAATTAAGTTACATTTATAGATATTTTTTAAGTTTTGCCACTTTGTGATAACGGTATCATTGTTTACCCTTTTCCATATACATACACTTGCTGACGCTTCTGCACTTCTTTTGAAAACATTGTTGCATAAGGAGGAATTGCTGATAATGCTGATATTCATAATTTGTCACAATGTTTTTAACTTTATCCCTTTCCCTCATATAGACGCTTTCTGACGCCTCTGCAGCAGATGGCTTTTTGAAAACATAGTGACAAAAAAAGAAATTGCACAAATCGTGCAATTTCTCCTTTTGCCACAATGTTTTCCACTTTTTGTCATAGGTTATACATTCAATTATAGAGATTTTCTATCTTTTGACAAAATATCATATGTTCAAAGTTGTCTGCTGCAGAATTGTTTTATGAGGGAAAGGGTTAATTGATACTTCATTAACAGACAGTTTTCATACCTATCGACTCAATGCTAAAGTTGTCTGCTGCAGATTTGTTGTATGTGGGAATAGGTAAAAGCAAGGAGAAACATGTGCTCTAGTTTCTGTTTTGATAGGTCTCCCTCCAAACAGTCAAATACACCAATGTTGACGAGTCCAGTTCATAAACCCTTCAGCCAATCAGGAATACAACCTCATGTCCAACCGAAACAGGTAGGTACTTAACCCTTTCCCACATATAGATACTTTAAAAGTCTTCTCTGACGAAAGTATCTGGCCAATTTTCATATAATTTTGTAGAAATGTTCCGTTGGTGATTCCACCAAGCCATGTTGATTGGTCTAAAAATATGGCTGTTAGCCTTATGTTGACTTTAGTGAAAACTTTAATAATCTTCTCCCAAACTATTTGGACGATTTTCAAATAATTTTGCAGAAATGTTCATTAGGTGACACTACGAGATTCCTTCAAGCCATGGTGATTGGTCAAAAAACATGGCCACAAGGGGGCGGGGCTATTTGGAGATTTAGTTTTTGCCATGGCAGTGGAGCGCTATTGGCCCTCTTGGGCCTCTTGTTCAGTCATATCACGACAGTTCACTAACAGCCACTTGTTTATTTGCTATGTTTTGCCTTTACAGTCACATGTCTTGTTTGAAGAGGAGAACACTGAGAGTATCGAGTCACATGCTCGAAACGACATCACACTGGCTCCCATCGGCTCGCACCTAAGTTTTGCAGAGTCGGCTAAATATGCATCGACACCGTTTAACAAGATGAGACTCCGAGGGGAACAGCCCAAAGCAGATTCATCTTTTGAAATGATGGACGATGGTAGTAATATAGCTGCTGCAGAGAAAACTGAAAATGAAACTAACCCATCCCTGACCTCCAGTAATGCTTTTCATACTGGTCTGAGGTAAAAGACAATCACATAAACCCTTTCCCACATACAACAAATCTGCAGTAGACGACTTCAAAAGTATATTGGGAGAAGCAGCGAAAGGCGCTATAAATGTATGTTTAATTACTGAAAAGAGATGAAAACATGGTGGCAAAAGGAGAAATTGCTTGTTTTGAGCAATTTCTTCTTTTGTCGCCATGTTTTCAAAAAGCTGTCTGCTGCAGAGGCGTCACAAAGCGTCTATAGAAAGAAAACGGTAACATCAGACAAAAATACTTCACTGTACCTTTATTGGATCTGATCGTTTTTTTTTTGTCCAATGAAGTCGCAAGATATAACCAAGGCTAGCTTCTATACAATAGGAAAATGAGACAATCATCGCTTCTCTATCTTGTTTATTTATACAAGTTATCTTAAGACGTACCAGTTTCATCCGAACTATTTGGTAAGCGACAATTTGATTGGATGACGAAAATGTCAATCTGAGCCGACCTGTATGGAGCAGTCAACAGATCTATACAAGCAAGCGTAGATTTGGCGACCAATGTGCTCCTTCAAACCCCCTTGTTATCAGACATGATTGTTTACCAGCTATGATGTTAGATTATATCCCCTCCTTTAAAAATGTGGGAAAAGGACGAGCTTACTCCCCCTTATCTAGTCACCTGCACTCAACCAGTATTCTCTCGGAGGGATTTAAATCCAAGGCTTTTTGGATCAGAAGGTCCGCACTCTGCCTTTGAGTCTCGTGTTTTCTCTTTACATTTCGAAGGGGCAACAATTTGCTTAATCCTGAGTTTGAACCCTGCTCTGTCATTTATTCTTTCCAAAGATTGACAAATGATAATGCGATTTGTGTCATTCCCCCGATGGGCTAAAAGGTCTTTATGGGAATAATGTTGTGTAGAGTATTGGAGGGAACATGTTTTAGGTGAACTTGCTGCCTTGATATAACTGAAATAATGTTGAGACCGGCATTTAACTTTACCCTTTCCCTCATACAGTAGCTATCTGATGCCTCTGCAGCAGACAACTTTTGAAAACATTGTTGTAAATGGAGAAAATGCTGATAATATGAGCAATTTCTCCTTTTGCAACAACTCATTTCAATAATTAACATTTCTTATATAGAGATATTTCACATTTTTGCCTAGACATTTTTCTACTGCAGATTTGCTGTATGTGGGGATAGGGTAAAGTCAAATAAACTTTTTACATTTACAGTCCTATAGTAGAAGGATCCACGGAGGATTCCGGTTCTAGCAGCAAGAGTGGCCACCAGACCATATTGACACAGCACATCCCAAATTTAAGTGTAATAGATGGCACCCCATCCGATGCTGAACCCCCAGAGGATACGATGAGTTTATTACAAATAAAGCCTCTCGATGAGGCGAACAATTCCAACACACATGTGATTGACATATCTTCCTACATACCGCCTGACATGGACGAAAAGACAGAGAACTTCCTGTCTATGTCCATTTGTCTGTATGACCCAAAGGACCCATTTGATGAAGAGATGAAAAATGAGATTGTGTCCAAGTTGAAACAGCCATTGTCATCATATGAGGGGTATATCGAGTTATATGATTGTCTGCCTGAATTTAAAAAAGGTTCAGACATATTCTTTGGTAAGTTGATTGTCCAATCTTTCTGATATTACCACATTTTGATGTAAATCAGGCTGTCAAATTTTGATTTAAGTTTTAACATTTTTAGCAATTTCTATACTGAGGTTTTACAGACTATAATTGAGCAATTTCTCCTTTATCGAGAATATTTTTAAAAGGTGTCTGCTGCAGAGTCTTTCAAATGCATCTGATGCGGTAAAGGGTAGACCGTAATCTATACTTAACTGTATATTCAGAATGATTTCCTTTTTGGAACCTAGTTATACTCAAATGATAATCACTTTCACGTTTACTGTTAGGACTTTAAGTGTAGTGGTATTTCGTGTTTAGACCAAAATCAGGAGACATTACCTTTAACCCTTTCCCTCTGCAGCAGATGGCTTTTTGAAAACATAGTGACAAAAGAAGAAATTGCTCAAAACGAGCAATTTCTCCTTTTGCCACAATGCTTTCCACTTTTAGTCATAGGTTATCCTTTCAATTATAGAGATATTCTATTTTTTGATAAAATCTGTTAAAAGTCGTCTGCTGCAGAATTGTCGTATGAGAGAAAGGGTTAACTTCCCCCCTCCCCCTACCAACTTGCAAACACATTCTCTCACATCTGCATCCAACGAATTTTGAAGAACATTTGCTTAATTAGTTGTGAGTGCCAGAGGTTAAAGCAATTAAAGTCACCAAACTTATGTTGAAGGCAGATGCTTAGCTTTGCCGTGCCCATGAACTTTCATTTATAAAGATATACATATAGCTGCGTAGATTATTTTAAAATTGCTTGCTGAATTTTTCTGGATCTATAAGAGCTCTATAGAGTTGACAAGGTTAATTTTTCATGTTAAAAATTCCTTACTTCAAACCCTATATTGTTGAAACCCAAAAGAGGTGTCTCAGTGAGATTCTATTAGATACCCACACAGCATAGGGTTTAGTTGAGTAATAAGAGCGCCAATATTGTGGGGGGAAAAGACTAGTTTACTCCCTGTTATCTAGTCCTCTGAACAATTGTCTCTATATTTTCAGACATGGAATGCTACACAATCATACAAAAGATAGGAGAGGGAGGGTTTGCTAAAGTTTATATGGCTGAAGTGGATGACAATGACATCACTTTTGATATTTCGAAGGTCCAGCCATCACAACAAGCCATTAAGGTACATAGTACTACCGAGTACTCGTTGGCTCACCAGAACTCTGTCTCAGGAGAGTGTATCCCTTTCCGACACTCAACAAATCTTCAACAGATGTTATTGTAAACATCTAGTCCAAAAAATTGAAAATCTCTCTCAAAGAAAGTGAAATTATTGAATAAAGATGAAAACATTGTGGCAAATGGAGAAATTGCTCATCATGATGTGGAAATTTCTTCTTTTGCCACACTATTTTCATTAGTTGTCTGCTAAAGATGCATCCAAATGCGTTTGTAAGTGGGGAAAGGGTTATGTTGACATCCTGTCGGTTGTGTTGTTGAAATGTATTAAGTTTTCAATTTAACCCTATCCCACCCACATACAATAAATCTCAAATCTACGTCGGACAACTTTTAAAACATACTAGTGGCAAAAACGGAATAAATCTCCATAAATGAGAAAATAATTATTATATAGAATTGAAAACATTGTGGAGAAAGTCATCTGCAGCATGGAGGGTAGAAAATGTCTGTATACATGTGGGAAAAGGATAAAAATGAAGCAGAAAGCATTAGATTTTTTTTTCAAAAGTCTCCTGCTGCAGATATCGGAAAAGGTTAAATTACTAGGAAGCAGACATCAAGCATGGCTAATATTTATCAGCTGAAAAGATTGTTTCGAAATTGATGTAAAATAGATGTCAAGTTCAAACAAGACTTAAAAAAAGGTTTTGCATCATAATGATTAATTGTATTTTAAAGGTGGAGGAGCCATGTCAGCGTTGGGAGTTTTATATTTGTAAGGAAGTACATAGAAGACTTGCAGCCCTGAATGATCCAGTAGATGTGGTTAGTATCTCTATTCTCTATCCAGACAACTCTCCCCGAAATTAGTATTACCATACATATTTACGTAACAAATTTCTTCATGATAAATATGATATCTTATTTTTGTTTAACCCTCTCCCACATGTAGATGCTTTCTGATGCCTCTACAGCAGAGGACTTTTGAAAACATTGTGGCAAAAGGAGAAATTGTTCAAAACAAGCAATTTCTAACAATAAAACTTTCCCTTATAAGAAATAAAGATATAACATTCTTGCCATGATGTTTTGAAAGTCATCTGCTGCAAATTTTGTGTATGTGGGTTAAAGTGTAGATTTTGTGTAATACATGATAAAAAAAAATTCATAGTGAAAGTTTGTTCTATTTTGAAATATGCAATTGAGTTGACAGGGTGATCTGAACCTACTGTTCAGAATTGCAGGCTTGTACGTTTTCCCAAGTAAATGCTCGTATAAGGATGTTAGAACATGAACCTCCCATTGGGTAGAGCTATGTGTCAAGTTTATATCTGATTTATGTTTTTACTGTTTCAGAGACCTGCTATGATGGACATTCATAAAGGTTTATTCTTCAAGAATGGCAGTTGTCTGTTCACAAGTTATCACAGACTTGGTACTTTGTTGGTGAGTATTTTTCTTTAAAAGTTACCCTCATACGACAATTCTGCAGCAGACGACGTAGAACATATTTTGTCAAAAAATAGAAAATCTCTAATTGAATGGATAACCTATGACTAAAAGTGGAAAACATAAATTTTCTCTGATACCTACGTTATATGTCACTAACGAAAATACAATCAAATTCTACTAAGTACACAATGTCTTCTGACACCCTTCGGGAGAGTCACTTACCGTGACGTAGGCCTAAACAAGGTAAGCGTCCAAACTGTGACAATCGTGTTTGTAGCTTGCTAATTACGAGTTGATCAGTGTAACCAATTATCAATCAGTGCATCTCCGGACTGAACAGCTAATTGACATGTAGTCCAGGCTTCTGTACTCGTAATGTGATTTTATATTTTGACTTTTGCATCCTAGTACAGGCTTACCAAAAAATAAAAAAGATTTGTGTGCACTTTTAACGGCCGCTTTCTACCTTATTTTACAACTGCATGAAAGAGCAAAACATACCCATCGATAGCTTATTCAATAATATATCCAAATAATTTCATATGAGTCCATCAGACTGACTGAATATAAGGTAAAAACTAATTGAAAAACAGCAGCCCTAAATCTGTCCAAATTTTGCTTCGATGATGACCGAGTAAGCCAAATAGAGGTATAATAACACTATATTGATAGTTGTACAAAATTTCCGGAGCCCTGGTAAACACAGCTTTTATAAGGGGTCGGAATTGGTTTATATCTATGAAATAATTTAATCCTTCCCCAAATACATGTATACCTTTCTGATGCCTCTGCAGCAGATGACTTTTGATAGCGTTGTGAAAAAAAGTGAAATTGCTCAAAAAAGGCTATTTCATCTTCTGCCACAATGTTTGCAACTTCATTCATTGATTATACTTGCAATTATAGAGCTGTTTCGATTTTTTGTGTTCATGACGTTTTCAAAGCTGTCTGCAGACAACCAATGTGTTTCTTCTAGCATTGAGGTCAAAAGGGGTATACAGCTCTTTTTCCCACAATATTTCTCATTGAACCGATTCTATTGAGTACCCACAACATAGGGTTACATGGTCTAATAAGGATTTTAGAGCATGCAAAACACCCCCTTATCTTGAGGCCTGTAGACTTAACTTCTTTCCCACTTATAGACACATTTTGATGCCTCTGCAGCAGACGACTTTTGTGAAAACATTGTGATAAAAGTAGAAATTGCTCAAACAACCAATATCTTCTTTTGCCACAATGTTACCATAATGATACCTTTTTTTAAAGGGATTTTCTGTGTTTTTGTCTTAATGTTTTTATAAAGTCGTCTGCTGCAGTTTTGCTGTATGTTGGAAAGGGTTTAGATTGTCTTCAATAACTGTTTCAGGACGTGACTAACCTGTATAGTAAAATACCTCCTGAAGCGATGAACCAGATTATGGAGCCTGTGATGACCTTTATGACGATAGAACTACTACACATGATAGAAAACTTACACAAGTGTCACATCATACATGGAGATATCAAACCAGACAACTTTCTCTTCTTAAAATTGTAAGTGCTAAGCAAAGTTCTCTTCTTGAAATTGTAAGTGCTTAGCAAAGTTCTCTTCTTGAAATTGTAAGTGCTAAACAGTGTTCTCTTCTTGAAATTGTAAGTGCTTAGCCAGTGCAACAGATAAGCTGCGTAAAAACACAATTAAAATTGTCAAATACCTAATTAATTTCAAATTAGTGCTTAAAAAAACTCAGGGTACTGCAATGTATGGGGACAGAAGTTATGTGACTATTGCCCGAAAGCTATGGAATTTTCTTCCAGCGGGAATAAGGGACTGTGACACGTTTGCTGCTTTTAAAAGAGCCCTGAAGACACACTTTTTTATTGGGATATATGGGAACTAAATGTCAATATAAACACAAGCCCTAATTTGTCAGTTTTATACGGGTTTTGTTTTTAACAGTTTTAAACATTCTGTAGATATACCACCGTCCGTACAGTTTTAGTGTTGCTTTTTTAGCTCGACTATTCGAAGAATAAGGGGAGCTATTGTAGTCACCCCGGCGTTGGTTAAAGTTTATGTGCAAGCTAGCATTTACCCTTATAACTTACATACGCCTAGGCCAATGATCTTCAAACTTGGTATGGACATACTTCATAGCAAGTTGGTGATGCCTACACAGTTTGGAGTCAGTAGGTCAAAGGTCAAGGTCACTGTAACTTTCTATATAGAAACCGTTAATGGTTAAAGTTTTTGTGCAAGCTAGCATTTACCCTTATAACTAACATACGCCTAGGCATATGGTCTTTAAACTTTGTATGAACATTCTTCATAGCAAGTTGGTGATGCCTATAAACTTTTGAGTCTGTAGGTCAAAAGTCAAGGTCACTGTGACCTTCTATATGGAAACAGTTCATGGTTAAAGTTTTCGTGCAAGCTAGCATTTACCCTTATAACTAACATACACTTAGGCCTGTGATCTTCAAGTTGGTTTTGCCTAGAGAGTTTGGAGTTACTAGGTCAAAGGTCAAGGTCACTGTGACCTTTCTGTAAAGAAACAGTTAATGGTTAAAGTTTTTGTGAAAGCTAGCATTTACCCTTATAACTTACATACGCCTAGGCCTATGATCTTCAAACTTGGTATGGACATACGTCATAGCAAGTTGGTGATGCATAGAACGTTTGGAATCAATAGGTCAAAGGTCAAGTTCATTGTGACCTTCAATACAGAAACATTCCTTGCTTTAAAACTACTGATTGCTTAGGTCTATGACCCTGAAACTTAGTTTGGGTAATGGTCATGATCAACACTTGACTCAAACAGGTCATGGGATCATAAGGTCAAAGGTCAAGGTCAATTTGACCTTTAACGAAAAAAAATACTATTTTTTTGCAATAACTTTGAACTAGTTGCAAATTGTTGCCTTATGGTTAAAGGTTTGCATGCAACTACATTAAGAGTCCATATCTTAGTAACTACTTGATGCATTCCATTGAAACATTATACAACCTTTCCCAACCATCACACCTATGAAAATAATCAAGTTAAATAACTCGATCCTGCATATAATGCAAATTATCACCCTTTTAGACATTGTGGTTAATGTTTAGCATGCAAACTACATTAGAGTCCATTATCTCAGTAAACAAATAAGTGGTGGAATAGTCGAGCATGCTGTCCTCCGACAGCTCTTGTTTTAAAATCAGATTGTTTTGCATGAAATAATAAGTTGTCTTCCATGTTGTAGTCCAAAGTTACAAGACAGCAAGAATAGTGCAGAGATATTTGCGGGTCGAAACAGATTTGCACAGCTGATTGATTTTGGACAGAGTATAGATATGACAAAGTACAAGTCTGGGACCACATTCATAACTAAAGTCACCACCAAATGTTTTCAATGTACGGAAATGAAGACTAACAGACCCTGGACCTATCAGGTATGTATAAAGACTTAGCATTGAGATGAATTAGGTCATTATACACCAAATATTCCTTGTTTCCTTTTTAGCTTGACTATTCAAAGAATATGAGAGCTATACTACTCACCCTGGCGTCTGGGTCACACCTTGGTTAAGGTTTTGCATGCAAGTACTTAAATACTAAATGTATTGCATTGACACTTTCTACAACCCTACCTAACTATCACACCTATGTAGTTTATCAAGTTAGATAACTTTATCCTGCATATTATGCAAGTTATGGATCTTTCTTTACTTAGAAATTCTGGTTAAAGTTTTGCATGCAGCTGAACTAAGAGTCCATATCTCTGTATTAACTTGATGCATTGCATTGAAACTTGATACAACCCTACCCAACCATTACACCTTTGTAGACTATCAAGTTAGATAACTCTATCCTGCATTTTATGCAAGTTATGGCTCTCTTTTTACTTAGAAATTAATGGTTGAGTTTTGCATACAACTACATTAAGAATCCATATCTCAGTAACTACTTGAAGCATTGTATTGAAACTTTATGCAACCATTCACAATTTCACGACTATATACACAACCAGTTACGATAACTCTATCCTGCATATGATGCAAATTGTTGCCCTTTTCTTACTTAGAACTTATGGTTAAAGTTTTGCGTGCAAATACATTAAGAGTCCATATCTTAGTAACTCCTTGAAGCATTCCATTGAAACATTATACGACCCTTCCTAACCATCACATCTATGAAAATAATCAAGTTAGATTACTCTATCCTGCATATAATGAATATTATTACCCTTTAAGCAATTCTGGTTATTGTTTTGCATGCAACTACATTAGAATCCATATCTCAGTAACTATTAAGCAGTGGAATAGTCGAGCGCGCTGTCCTCTGACAGCTCTTGTTAAATCAACCAGTTTCAACCCTCATTTGTCACATTTTCTAAGCGTTTCTCAGGTAGAATACCCTATATCATTGAAAAGAGTTACCTCTTAGCTTTAAAATATTCCAAAGAAAATTGGGTCATGCAAAATGCAATAAAGAATTAACCCTGCGAAAATGGTTACGGTCATTTTGGACGAAATCGAAATCGGGCTAGCTCGAAACTGGTTTTTCACATACTTTACTTTCACTTTCAAACAAGGTCGTAATACTAAAAATGATCAAATAAGTCATTTCCAGTGCATCCTATACATATTTACAATGAATTTAAACTCTTATGTATTCAATGCATTATGGTAAAGGTATACGAAAACAAAGGTATTTTTAGGGCCTATTTGGATGTAGATCACCCTCGCCCCAGATGTTTTTGGAGTAATTTGACTTATTAGCAGCGTCTGCTTTTCCTACACTATTATCAACTCATCAAAATTATATTTCTTATTCCTTATGTTACAAATTTTGTTATTTGATTTCCAAGCAGACAATATTGAAAATAATATAATTATATTGGGTAAAATGTCAACAATTATGATGGTCAGCTTTGAAAACATCCTAGAGAAAAAATGTAATATATGTAGAAATTTCAAAGCCTGGTTTTAATTTCTATATCAACTTAGGGCTGTTCAAGGAAAAAATGCCTGAGGGGGGAGGAACAACCTTCAATTTTTAGGGTACCACCTCCCCCCTAGACATTTTTTAATGGAACAGCCCTGAGCTAAAGGCACTTTGAAAAGAAAAACTCTCTATAAAGGGAAGTCTAATTAATGATTAGAGTTATTATAAGTAATTTCTACTTTTGCCACAATGTTTTATCAGAAAGCGTCGATATCTTGGTAAGCGTTAATTATTAAATAAATGTCTTTAAACCTCTCAAACATTTAGACGCCTCTGCCGCAGACAAACTTTGAAAACATCGTGGGAAAAAAGGAGAAATTGCTCATAATGAGAAATTTTTCTTTTATCCTCAATCATTTCAACACTATTTAATTGTTACGCTCTCATTTACGGAGAATTCACATATTTGCAAATATGTTTTCAAAGTTGTCTGCTGCCGATTTGTTGTATTTAGGAAAGGGTTAATGGCATATCAGGCATTCTCCATCCAAATAGAACTGTCCCTTTCGTCCCACTAATAGGTCATTGAACACTTTAAATTTCTATGTTAACCCTTTCCCACATATAGAGGCTATCTGACGCCTCTGTTGCAGACGACTTTTGAAATGTTGTGACTAAAGAAAAAATTGCTCAAAACAAGCAATTTCCCCTTTTTAGCTCGCCTATTCGAAGAAATAGCGGAGCTTATGTTATCACCCCGGCGTCCGCGTTGGCGTCCGCGTTGGCGTCCGCGTTGCCAGCTTGGTCAAACCTTTGCGTGCAAGGCTTTTTCTCAGACACTGTGTATGCTGTTGCTTTGAAACTTCACCCACTTATTCAGGATCATTAGGGGACCTTGTATGTCAAGTCCCATAACTCTGGAATGAATTTTGACTGAATTGTGCCCCTTTTTGGACTTAGAATTCTGGTCAAACCTTTGCGTGCAAGGCCTTTTCTCAGACACTGTGTATGCTGTTGCTTTGAAACTTCACCCACTTATTCAGGGTCATTAGGGGACCTTGTATGTCAAGTCCCATAACTCTGGAATGGATTTTGACTGAATTGTGCCCCTTTTTGGACTTAGAACTTTGGTCAAACCTTTGGGTGCAAGGCCTTTTCTCAGACACTGTGTATGCTGTTGCTTTGAAACTTCACCAACTTATTCAGGGTCATTAGGGGACCTTGTATGTCAAGTCCCATAACTCTGGAATGGATTTTGACTGAATTGTGCCCCTTTTTGGACTTAGAACTTTGGTCAAACCTTTGCATACAAGGCCTTTTCTCAGGCACTGTGTATGCTGTTGCTTTGAAACTTCACACACTTATTCAGGGTCATTAGGTGACCCTGTATGTCAAGTCCCATAACTCTGGAAAGGATTTTGACTGAATTGTGCCCCTTTTTGGACTTAAAATTTTGGTCAAACCTTTGCATGTAAAGTATTTTCTCAGACACTGTGTAAGCTGTTGGTTTGAAACTTCACACACTTATTCAGGGTCATAATATGACCCTGTATGTCAAGTCTCATAATTCTGGAGTGATTTTGATGGAATTGTGCCCCTTTTTGGACTTAGAATTTTTGTCAAACCTTTGCGTGCAAGGCCTCTCTTCAGACAGTGTATGCTGTTGGTTTGAAACTTCACACACTTATTCAAGGTCTTTAGATGACCTTGTATGTCAAGTCCCATAACTCTGGAATGAATTTTGACTGAATTGTGCCCCTTTTTGGACTTAGAATTTTGGTCAAACCTTTGTGTGCAAGGCCTTTTCTCAGACACTGTGTTAGCTGTTGCTTTGAAACTTCACACACTTATTCGGGGTCATTATACCTAATGCTATAACTGTTCTGAAGTAGGCCCTGATAGACGATGGCCCTGATAGGCGAGCTATATTGTCCTCCGACAACTCTTGTTACACAATGTTTTCAACTCTATTCAATAAGTATGTCTTCATTTAGGGAGATTTTCCATAATATTGTTAAGATGTTTTCAAAGTCGTCTTCTGCAAATTTGTTGTATGTGGGATAGGATTAACTGACATAATGTACTTGCTATGCAACAGTTCACTTTACACAAAATTAGGTAATTACTTCAGCGATGATGTTGGATACACTCTTCTTTATCTATTTAAATATTGATCTATTTTCAGACTGATTATTTTGGTCTAGCTGGAACAATCCATGTGATGATTTTCAAACAATACATGAAAGTGTACCAGATTGGAACAGAGTGGAAAATGACCTCAAGCTTTAATAGGTAAGATTATTATATACCTACTATGAATCAAAGTATTTGATTGGACGAGAAGCAGTCACGAGAAGCAGTCACGTGTGATTCAATAAAAAATGACTATTTGACTCCTTTTCGCTTTTATTCTAAAATTCAGGTCCAATAGTCCATTTTCGAGTCAATAGTTCATCTGTTATGACGTTATTGTTTGAAATGACGTCATGCACGTGCATAACCAACATTTTAACGCGCGTGTCATGTAACAGTATGATGCATTCTTGCTGCATTTACAATAATAATCCTGTGTTTATGTTAGAATCTACATTTATGTTACATACATTTACCCACTTAAAATGATGACAGCAATGTTATAAATAAACTAGTTGACCTCAAGAGGAGTAAATAGCTGTATATTATTCTATACTCAACGAAGAGCAACCCTGGGGGAATTTAGACCAGTATAGATCCAACGCACATTTGTGATTTGATCCGACTCCACACTATTTGCGAATTCCCAGAAAGTCTCAAGAAATTCTTGGATTTACACTTTTCAGGCAAATCTTTATCTACACTTGTTCTTAATACCCTAAGATCGGTTTCTCTGTGAGCTTATAAGCTTGTCTGGTGGGATTTTTCGAAGCAAAAAGTTGTGTAGGTGTCGTCTGCGTTGTCACAAAACTTTAACATGACCTCATAACTCAAAAAACGTTCAACATTATCAACTGAAACTTGGTACACATGTTACTGGGAACAGTATCCATGTCTATACTAAGTCATAAAACAGAGCTATGGCTGTTTGATTAGTGAGAAATTGCCACTCTCAAACTAGGGCTATCCTTAACTAATCTTTAGCATTTTTGTCACAATCGTTATGGGTATGATTCCTAGGATAAATTTGATATGTTACTTGGCAAGAGTTGAAAAGAATCTATTGTCATTTTTATCAGGAAGAGGGTTAACTATTTAACCCTTTCCCCAATATAGACAATTTCTGACGTCATTGCAGCAGACAGCTTTTTGAAAACATAGTGACAAAAGAAGAAATTGCTCAAAACAAGCAATTCCTCCTTTTGCCAAAATGTTTTCCACTTTTAGTCATAGGTTATCCATTCAATTATAGAGATTTTCCATTTATTAACTCTTTTCCACATACAACAAATGAGCAGCAGATGACTTTGAAAACATGGAGGGAAATTTATGAAAGATCTCTATAATGGAAAGTTTAATTATTAGCAAGGGTTGAAAGGAAACTATTGTCATTTGTTAGCTGTTTTACCCTTTCCCTCATACTACAATTCTGCAGCAGACGACTTTGGACATAATTTGTCAACAAATAGAAAATCTCTGTAATTGAATGGATAACACATGACTAAAAGTGGAAAACATTGTGACAAAAGGAGAAATCGCTTGTTTTGAGCAATTTCTTCTTTTGTCACTGTTTTCAAAAAGCCGTCTGCTGCAGAGGTGTCAGAAAGCGATATATGAGGGAAGGGTTAACTGATATATTTTTTTGGATTTATCTGCTTCAAAAGCATTAGAATATTGGTACATCTAAAAGTAATAAGTTCACAGACCTGAAAAATTAGCTAATTTTGCTAACAATTTTTCCTTAAGCAAATATCTTCTTAAGCAGTCTTTCGCTGAACGTGTCAATTGTCGTCTGTTTCAGGGAAAAGGATTTGTAATAGGTAAATTATCCCAGCCTAGATTCAGCATTATTTCAGACGAAAATTTAAATTTTGAAGTGTACACAGATTAACAATCTCAAAATTCATCAAGTGCTTATTATTGTTTCTCATTCCAGAAATTGGAACACGGCTTTGTGGAAAAAATTATTTCACGTTTTATTGAATGTACCGAGTTGTGATGAACTACCGGACTTATCAGCAATTCGGAAAGAGTTTGAGGAATTCTTTGTGAACAACTTACTGGACACTTACAACAGTAAATGTGAAGCATTTAACAATTGGGTCAGTCTTCTCAATAAGGGTGACAGAAAATAGCCATTTCTTGGATCTGGCAGAGGTCTAGGTCATATATCAGCTGCATCTGCAGCAGACGAAAATTTAAAACATTGAGGCAAAATGAGAAGTCATAATGATGAGCAATTTCTCGTTTTGCCACATTTTTTTCATTTCTATTCAAAGTATTTGCCTATTTGTTTTCAAAGTCGTCAGCTGTAGATTTGTTGTGTTTGGGAAAGGGTAAATGTTTCTGTGTACAGTGAAGATTCAGGTGATTTCATGAATCTGCATAGTCTAACCAGTCTTTACTTTTCGACTATATGTAAACTTGACCTTGATGCGATTTGGGGTCCTGTTAACAACATGAAGCGTTGGAATATACTTAAATTCAAAGAATTGTTAAATTATCAGTTGAAAATGAATAAATTTATTGAAAAAAAATTGATATCTAAAGTTAAAAATATGTTGATAACTTGAAGAGCCGATGACAAATTCAGTATTTTTGTATCTAGCTGAATTCATTAACCCTTTTCTTCTTAAAGATGCTGATTGATGCATCTGCAAAATGTGTGTACTATGTACATTGGAAATCCTGTCATCCATCTCTTGCATCTTATAAAGAGTTGTAGTTGTAGCCCTTACCCATTAAGATCACTATTTGTACATTTTGTAAATAATGCTGATGTGTTTTTACCTCGATTTTTCGAAGAAGAGGCTAGCTATACTTCTCGCGTCGGCGTTGGTGTCTCCCTTGGTTAATTTTTTTTTTTCAAAACAATTAGAGATATAGCTTAAACACTTACAAAAAATGTTACCATCATTTCCTCCAACAACAGCCAAGAGTGCATAATTCATTGAAGCTTTTTGTAAGAAAAATTACTCTTTAACGACTTATAAAGTACTTTGCTTATAAATAGTATGGTGAAGTACTTGGTTATGTTTTCTGTACTACCCAAAATGTTTTGTTTTATTGGCAAGCATGAACAAATTGAGCAAGCTGTCCTCTGACAGCTCTTGTTAGCTCTACTGGCCTGGCCAAAGGCCAGAAGGGCTTATGTCATGGCGATTCGTCCGTCCGTCCGTAAACCATTTTTTGTTAACAAGATACAGTCTTCACTTCTGATTGTATCTCAACCAAACTTATACAGTAGTTAGATATCCATGAGAGCTCGGTTCCTTTCGAAACCAGCCACAGATCCGCCCATGCATGACTGGATTATGGCCCTTGAAATGGTCAAAATCGCTATAAAAGAGCTTGTTAACACGATACAGTCTTTATTTTTAGCTCACCGATGCACGAAGTGCAAGGTGAGCTTTTGTGATCGCTCACCGTCCGTCGTCGTCGTCGTCCGTCTGTTCACATTTTCCTACAAACGACTTCTCCTCCTACACCAATTAACCAAATTCAAAATAATTTTACAGGAATGTTCCTTGGGTGGATTTCTTTCAAACTTGTTCAAAAAATTATATTCCATGCATAACTTTGGCTGCCACGGCAACAAAAAAGGGGAAATTAACTAAAACTTAAAAAATCTTCTTGTCTGATAGTAGAAGGCCCATGACTTTGATATTTGGTATGTAGCATCATCTAGTGAACCTCTACCAAGATTGTTCAAATTATAGCCCTGGGGTCAAAAATGACCCCTCCCTGGGGGTCACTTGTTTTACATAGACTCATATAGGGGAAAAACTTTAAAAATCTTTTTGTCTAAAAGTAGAGGGGCCCAGGCCTTTGATATTGGGTATGTAGCATCATCTAGTGGACCTTTACCAAGAGTGTTCAAATTATAGCCCTGGGTCAAAATGACCCCTCCCCTGGGGTCTATTGTTTTACATAGACTCATATAGAGAAAAAACTTCTTGTCTAAAAGTAGAGGCCCCAGGCCTTTGATATTTGGTATGTAGCATCATTTAGTGGACCTTTACCAAGATTGTTCAAATTATAGCCCTGGGGTCAAAAATGACCCCTCCCCGGGGGTCACTTGTTTTTCATAGACTCATATAGGGGAAAGAACACTGAAAACTTTTTAAGTTTGATTAAATCAGGTGAGCGATATAGGACCATCATGGTCCTCTTGTTTATTGTATCTCAACCAAACTTATACAGTAGTTAGATATCCATGAGAGCTTGATTCCTTTCGAAAACAAGCCAGATCACCCCATGCATGACTGAATTATGGCCCTTGAAATTGTCAAAATTGATATAATAGGGCTTGTTAACATGATACAGTCCTTATTTTTTATTGTATCTCAATCAAACTTATACAGTAGTTAGATATCCATGAGAGTTGGGTTCATTTCTAAAAATCGGCCAGATCTATCCATGCATGGCTGGATTATGGCCCTTGAAATTGTCAAAATTGCTATAATACAGCTTGTGAACACAATAGAGCTTCCATTTACTATCTGATCTTCACCAAACTTAGATGGTATTTGAATATTGATGACATATTGGTTCCTTTTGAAACAAGCCAGATCAACGCCAGTAGAGCATAGGCCCTCATGGGCCTCTTGTTGTAATATATTGTAACTTGAATTTGTTTTGGACTACTGCAATCTTTCTCTTTTGTCCAGCTGTCATGTCTCAATATTCTTTCACTATGTTCCTGGTTAGTAACTTTCAGAAAGCATTCAATAATCAAAGGTTTAAAAGTCACAAAGATAAATAGATCAACATACCAATTTTCAACAGATAAATGACTTTTCTCTTCATAGAATCTCTGAAATTTTCGATGCCAAAATTCACTTTATGAATGAATGCAAAGTATACAAATTAACATGTTATGCCCAATTTGACCATTAATCATGAACCATATGTTCACGCCAGGCTCTAAATATAGCATATAATGCTATTGTTAGAGCCTGGCGTGAACATACGGTTCATAATCAATGGAACAAATTGGGCATAACGAGTAAATTAAACAACCCTGTTATGCAAACAATGTACACCCATCAAAAACTTGAAATATAAATGTATGTATATTTAGGTCACTAGGTCAAATTTTAGAAAGAAAACCCTTGTGAACACTCTATAGGCCATATTTTTGACTCAAGAAAGATTGTCTTGTTGATATCTAGTCGAAGTTGGAATATGGGTCATATTGGGCCAGGAACTATGTCACTGCCAAATCTTTTGGACACTTGATACAGCATTTTTGGCCAGCTTGGCTTAATTAACTGGGTCAGAATGTTTTTCTTAGCTATATCTAGGCTAAGTTTAAATATGGGTCATATTGGGGAATAAACTAAGTCTTAGTCATATTTATTGTACTCTATTTTTTTGACAAAATAATGGTCTCTCTCAGGCACACAATCCGCCATTTCTGATAATGGCATGTTTATTGTTTAAATCATTCTGTTTATCTCATGTACGATATTTGTCATTTGAGAAAATAAATAGTATATTCTGTTCTGATGGTTGTTTGACATTGGTTTAAAGTTATAAAACTATTGAGGTTATACTGCTAGTTGTTGTTGGATGATGCATTTTGGACTATTATTACACTATGCATGCACAAGCTCATTCCCCAAGTCATCACTGTATTCAGATGTATTAACTCTTTTCCACATACAACAAATCAGCAGCAGACGACTTTGAAAACATGGAGGCAAATTTATGGAAAATCTCTATAATGGAAAGTTTAATTATTGAAAAGAGTTAAGTGATTGTGAAAATAGGAGAAATTGCTCATTATGACCACAATGTTTTCAAAAGTCATCGTCTGTTGCATAGGTGTCAGAAAGCGTCTCTGTATTGGAACAGGTTAAGGCCCCAAATTATTAGACGCAGCTCATGTTTTAGAAGAGAAGAAAATAGTGCTTTGTGCAAGATAACTCTTAAGATAGAGCAACTAACCTATTACGGGTACCATCTTAGTGAGGTAATTTTATTGAATACCCACATTATTGGGTGTTGAGAAGTGAGGATTTTGGCAATGTCCCTAAGCAATACGGCTCCATTGAGCACTATATGTGAATCAAAGGACTATAATAGTGGATAGACGATTGTTCATTTTATCAATTTATCCTTTTTCCTATGTTTTAAAAAGTCGTCTGCTCTAATGGAGGCATCAGAAAGTGTGTGTATCAAGTTGAAAGCATTGTGGTAAAATGATTGATTCATCCATCCATCCATCCATCCATCTATTAGTAAAGCAGCATTTTCATTTTCTCCTAAGGGTAAAAAGCACTAAAAGACCACAGGCTGATTGTATACCAACATATTGATTAGGCATTGTAGTTTGTAGACAAGTGAATGAAAGTTGTTGCTCCAGTGTGCAAAGTTGGAAACAATCAAAGTCAAGGTCAAATTGAACACCAAAATGAGATTCAACCTTGTCTTCTTGAAATCAATACCTGATAATGCAAATAAATATGAATAACTTGTTTTTAGCTCGACTATTCAAATACTATGAGAGCTATACTACTCACCCTGGCGTCCACGTCACACCTTGGTTAAGGTTTTGCATGCAAGTACTTATATACTACATTTATTGCATTGAAACTTTCTACCCAAATATCACCAAGTTAAATAACTCATCCTGCATATTATGAAAGTTATGGCCCTTTCTTTACTTAGAAATTTGGGTTAAAGTTTTGCATGCAACTACATAAGAGACGATATCATAGTCACTACTTGATGCATTGCATTGAAACTTTATACAGCCCTTCCCAACCATCACACCTATGTATAAATCACGTACGATAATTCGATCCTGCATATAATGCAAATTATGGCCCTTTTTTTACTTAGAAAATATGGTTGATGTTTATAAGTGCAACTACATTAATAGGAGTCCTTCGACAGTTCTTGTTATACGATACTATAGTAGTGAAATTCATTTCGACTAATAGGTTTGTGTCACTCAATGTCATATCTTAAATATTCACTGATGTTTTTTACCAAATGTCGGGTTCTGCCTTTTGGAATCTTCGAACTTAACGGCGCGAGAGCTGATGAGTATCCAGGAAGCAGACATCGAGAGCGATTAACTGAAAGTGGCGCGGACTGTCAATCCAAGGGTTCCGAATTCCATCACCAGCTCGGCCAACGTTCTTTCCAACGTCCGACAAAAGTCATAGTGACATGCCTTATTATTCCTCCACCAATTGGCTAATAGTCTGTGGTAAAGCAGACATTTGCTTAGAAAGTTTGCTATGTGGAATACTGGAGTAAGACAGTTAGGAAACATGGGCATGTGAGGTGGTGTAATAGACAAATTATTGAAAACCGCGTTTAATTCCAATGAATCGTTGTTTCACGAGTGAGGATACCCTGGACTACACGTGCATTGTTATGTTGTTTGAGTGGCGCGACGTGAAACACATCCGTAAGGCAAATAGCTAACAGTGTACATCCAGATCCGCCAACACATCCCTACAGCCAGATCCGTCAGCACATCCCTACAGCAAGAATCGTCTCTGCTCGGTTCGTCAAAGAAGTCTTCACGCATCTTTTGTTAAGCAAAATGAATTTGGATTGATATGCAGACGGGTTAATTTTCTACGTGTGTAATACATTACACCGGAGAACCGTTCAGATGTACATTTTGGGTCTTTCACTTTACAAGCTCCAACAATTATACACTGTACATGATCCTTAAAGCACGCCATTACGTTCCCCAATTACAGCAATACCTTCTTATACGTTTATCTGCTTTTAGGTAATGTATTTTTATGGCGTATTCAAAGTCTGGTAAAAAATAAAATATTTTTTTAATAATTTAAACTTATTTATTTTACATCGATTGCGAAACAAGATTTCAGCTTATAATAAACACGCTCGATGTCTGCTTTCTGCTTCCTGGGGACTTAACCAGTACTCGCGCCGTTTGTGCTGAAAAAACCCTAAGTCAGGACACGCTCATCACTGGACTCGAACCAGGGACCTTTGTTACGGGAGGCCGACGCTCTACTTCTGCACCACTGTCTTCCACTAAACTTTTACTGATACTAATTTCGTTTACAACTGCATGCATGCTTACAACCGGAATAATGAAGAAGAAAATCACGTATAAAGAGGATTTCTAACGCGTCTGCACCAGTTGAGTTTTAATTATCTCGTTAGATAGGGGGATTAACTCACAATGGAATGTGCGTTGTTGTCATACTATGACATTTCAAATAATCTGGTGTCTTTTAATTCCCGAAATGGTAGAAGATTGGAAAAGGGTTTAAAAGCAACCAAGATTGCGACGGCTTTATCTAAACCCTGTTCCTAAAGCAACAACCTGCACCAGACAGCTTTGAACATTTGTAGAGAATCAATTAGGAAACATGATAAATCGAAGTGTTATTTTAGAAATAGGGTTGAAAAGTTTGAATTGTTGAAAGCGACGTATATCACCTTGCAAACAAGTCGTCTGCTCCAGATGTGTTAAACCTTTCCCCCATGTAGATGCTTTCTGACGCCTCTGCAGCAGACGGCTTTTTGAAAACATAGTGACAAAAGAAGAAATTGCTCAAAACGAGCAATTTCTCCTTTTGCCACAATGTTTTCCACTTTTAGTCACATATTATCCATTCAATTATAGAGATTTTCTAATTTTTGACAAAAATATGTTCAAAGTCGTCTGCTGCAGAATTGTCGAATGAGGGAAAGTGTTAAGTTACGCCTACGTGGGGGAAAGGGTGTAGTATCTTAACAGTACTTCCTGCACTAGAATCGTTAAACAATACAAACTTATCATGCGTTTAAAAATCAATAGATCTTGTTCACACAAGTGAAATATAATAATAGCATAAGTATATATATTATTAACTAATTGTATATATTGCACTATAGGATTCATACATTTAAGTGCACGCGTTATAAACTAATCATTATATATATATATATATATATATATATATATACATACATTCATTATATTCCATCAACAATGGAAGGTGCTATATCCGACATGCGCAAGCATTTCTTTGTTGATTGTTCACAGGACGAAGTGAAGGATATACAATCCGCTGTGACAGAACTTCTTAGGCGTTATAAACTTGTTAACAATACCAAGAGACATCTTTTCAGAATAGAAAAGTTCGAAATGTGTGGCAGTATGGCGGAGGAAACGAAAACCTGGTGTTTTGACGTTCAACAAAACGAGTTAAATACAACTAGCGTGGAACCAAAGGGCCGAAAAGCAATACTGGAATTCGACTTTCTGGCGTTACTGTACAGACATATAGATCTGTTAAGGGAAACAAGGCAATCATGTTTAGGACACATGAACATTTTCAAAGAATCATCTTATGGAAGATACAACACCGTCTATGAAAAGAAAGGTGTATATTTGTCACCAAAGGATGTTTGTGAAAGATTCCAGTCAGAACTGGTTCATTCCGTGGCGGGTATATGTGATTGTACTGCCTTAGTCATTAGCAGTGAGGGTCTGTCCATCAGACGAAATCAAGGTAGAAGGGGATGCAAACGGTGTACTATTCATCGAAAGACTGGGAAGCTTAGAATATCATCTGAATCAGAACTTGGCCATCCATATACTAAACAATGTAGGTTAATTTTTAAATGGACAAGTGCACTCAAAACCATCTTTGTCAAAGACATTGGGTCAACAAGCCGCCAGCCTCGTAAGCTTAGACATATTTTTGTACTTGTTGATGTTATGCCTGCATTCAGTTTGGACGATGTGGAGCCGATACTTTCTCGGATTGGAGAGCGCAGACTCGTTCCAACGTCATGTAAGATATGTGAACATGCACTATGTTGGAGAGTTTCCTATGCCCTGAAGGAAGTGGACCTGATTAAAAAGACAGGAATATCGCACAGAAACGCGTATATGACCCTGAAGTTGTTGGTTTCACTCGCCTTCCCCGAATCTGTGTACTCGTATCTGACCATACCGTCGTATTTTCTAAAGACTGCATTTTTGCAACACATTGAAAACTGTTCTGATAGATCTGAGAAGACAGTTGACTGTTTGAGTAACATCCTAGACATTCTATCAGTCTCATTTGCTAACAAAGAAATAGACAATCACTTTACGCATCATAATATGTTAGACAGGTATAATCATCTTCGTGATGACTTTTTTCGGGAAAGAAGCACGGGATTCAGAATAATACAGCACATTGTAAAACTTACAGATTTGATTGATAGTGCGAATTGTTCCATAGACGTAATGATCCCATATCTTAGTAATACACACAGCATATGCAGAAATACACTTGATCGAGGCAAGACTCTACATAGCTACATGCACGATGGTGAGGTGGAGCACAGGCGAGTGGCAGAAATGCTGTCAAATCTTCTGACAGTGAGACCAGGGAGGAACTTTGATGCGTGTTTTCTTACGGAACAAGATAGGAACGATTACAGAGGGTCAGCAGGTGACACGGTCACTTTGGTGTCCGGAGTTTCCAGATACGAGCAACGCCACTGGATATATGGGCGCAGATGGCGACCCGCTTACATAACTGGTCATATGAACTCTGTACATGATACAATCACAGAAGCAGTGCCACGTGATGATGCAACGCATGTCGCCAGTGAGACCATTCCCAACAATAGGCCCGATAATCGACGAAAACGAGGACGAAATCAGAAGATATAGATTGTACTGAAAAGGTTGAATCTGAAATAAACATCTGTATCATATGAACATATGAGCATAATTGAAGCATTATATGCAGTGATACTATTGTCTTCTTAACCGTTTCCCACATACAACAAATCTGCAGCAGACGACTTTGAAAACATAGTGACAAAAATCTGAAAAATCTGAAAAATCTCCATAAAAGATAGCTTTATTTTTAAATAAAGTTGAAAACATTGTGGCCAAAGGAGAAATTGCTCTTCATGAGCAAATTCACCTTTGGCTACAATGTTGTCAAACGTCGTCTGCTGCTTTTGCGTTTAAATGCGTGGGAAAGGGTTAATAAATGAACTGAGGCCCCCAGGGGCGGATCCAGCGGGGGGTCCGGGGGAGTCAGACCCCCCCTGGAATGGCTAGGACCCCCCCTGAAAAAAATAAAAAAAATGATAAACAAGCGTGATAAAACGACAGCTTTCTATAACATTAATCAATGAATAATAAATTTATCAAACATTATGTTCCATAGTTTCACTTTTATCTTTATTGTGTATCTTTCTGAATTATATATTGCATCAATCACCCGTGTAATGAATGTGTAAGCGACTGTACTAGGCTGTATGTCAGGTCGTTGCTACGCTGCGTAAATATTTATAGCTGACACGCAAATATTCATATTTGTGACGTCATTTAAGGCAATAGTGACGTAGTTATAATTTGATGTATCAAGATTGGCAGTGCAGTTTGGCTTTCGAGTAACAGCACGTCATTCTTGTTAGCTTGATTTATTTCCACAATTAATAATGTCAGTTGAAATAAATAAACTGCATACCGCGTTACAAAAGTCTGCCAGCTATGGATGGCAATCATTTAAATTCCAGGTGTCTTTACGTCTTCCAAGCCTAAAGAGCACAACTTCAGAATTTTTGAAATCAGCCTCTGTTGCTTCTCTCCAATACTGTCAGGAAGATAACATTTCAAAATTTCTTTACCCTACTGATGCCCCTCCAAACATAACCCCTGTGTCCATTTATGGTGATGGCAATTGCTTCTTTCGGGCGTTGTCATTAGCCATCTTCGGCCACGAGGAAAGACACTTGGAAATTCGAATCAGAACTGTTTGTGAACTTGTCGTTAATATGAAGGCATATCTTTCAGTAGATACGTACAATAAAATGTGTTCTGATAAACCGCCGACAGGTGTACAGTACGTTATTGAATCGTCAGTCTCAGATGACTGTTATGTCCCACGCAACATAGAAAAATCTCTGCAAAACGAGATTATGAAGTCCATTGGAAGTGGTCAGTATGCGTCTATTTTGCACATTTTTGCAGCCGCAAATGCTTTGAAACGGCCAATACACAGTGTATATCCAAACTGTAACAATGTAGCCGTTGACCGTGGTATTTACAATCAGTTGCTTAAACCTTTAGACAATGTTGGTGATTGCGAGCCAATATACATCATGTGGACCCATATAGAGAATTATGACCCTCAAAACTGGAGTCCTAACCACTTTGTCGTCTGCTTCCCAAATGAACAACTGCATCCCGACGAAAACGAGCCTCCTTTGAAAAAGAATAAATCCACAAATGAAGAGGCAACTTCTAGAGACGAACCACGGCCGAAAGATACTTCTACGAAACCCGACTTTGACATACATGAAAGTGCCGAACCTGAAGGGCCCTCTGTTGAACGTGACAGTCGAGCTCAAACAAATGTAGGAAGTGAAAGGGCAACACCTTCAGGAACAGGCAAATCAACAGATGAAAGTGAACCTCACAAAGGTAGTAAATCTGCATTTGATATAGGCAATTTTGTCGTTGGAAACAGATCTTTGAATTCAATGACAGTGCCAGAAAAAGTCAGTTATATTCAAAATCAAAGAAAACCAGAATCTTACAATTTATCTGATATTAAACAAACTTCCGTACCTACTTTAACAGGAAGCAAAAGGAAAGACAAAGTCCTTCATTTTCAGCCAAAATGGATCAAACAATTCAGTTGGCTCACATACAGTGACCTTCTAAACGGCGGACTTTGTACGGTATGTGTTATGTTTCCGCAATCAGATATACAGCATCAACACACATTTGTGACCAGGCCATTTGTCAACTACAAGAAAGCCCTAGGAAAAGATTCTTATCTTGGAAATCATGAACGATCTGAGCATCATAAGTATGCAACCGACGAATTTAATCGAGTTCAAACAAATCTCAACAATCCTACGACCTCCTTACCATACAAAATTAGCCAGCAAAATAGAGCAATTTATGATAGAAACGTCAAACTTTTATGTTCGATCGTTAAAACAATCATCTTGTGTGGAAAGCAGAACATACCCCTGAGAGGTCACAGGGATGACGCAACTAGTGAATCATCCAATAAGGGAAATTTTCATGCCATATTACAGGCAATGTCGGATCACGACATAGATCTTAAGCACCACTTAGAACATGCAAAGAAAAATGCAACATATACAAGTAAGAGCATTCAAAACGAAATCGTACAGATTGTTGCATCAAACATCAGAGACACAATAAAGGATGGATTCATGAACAATGAAGGATCAAAACCATTTTATACAGTAATTGCCGATGAGGTTACGGACACGTTCTCTAACAGAGAAATTTTAGTTGTTTGTTTGCGATTTCTCGACACAAGACACAAACCTGCCGTAATCAAAGAAGAATTCTTCGACTTCATTCATCTGACAAGAACTACCGGTGAAGAAATTGCCAATCAGATTATTGGAGACTTAGAGTCCAATGGTATAGAAATTTCTTCCATGAGAGGGCAAGCATATGATGGGGCTGCTGCGATGGCATCAGAAAAAAAAGGTGTTCAAGGAAGAATCAAGACCCTGAACAAACTCGCCCTTTACATACATTGCCGGAGCCATATTCTTAACTTAAGCATTGCTGCTTCATGCAAATTGCCTCTCGTGAGAAATATGATCGATGTTTTGAATTCGACATTCCTATTCTTCGATAATTCTCCGAAGCGACAACGGTTTTTTGAGCAGGTTATTGAAAATGATGATTCGAAAAGCTCAAAGAAAAAGCTGCTTGGGCTTTGCAAAACTAGATGGGCTGAAAGGCATTCTTGTTATGAGACATTTGGCAATTTGTATAAGATTATTTGTACTTGTCTTGAGCGAATTCTGAATCCGGCAGATGGTGACGACTGGTCCTGGGACAGAAGTACCAAGATCACAGCACAAGGTCTTTTATCTTCACTGAGAAATTTTGCCCACTTGATGACCTTTGTCTTTGTTAAAAACACATTGGATCTTGTAAAACCTCTGACAATGAAACTCCAGAAAAGAGATGTTAACATATCAGAAGCCCTCCAATTGATAGGAAGTCATGTGTCCAAGGTGGAAGAAACTCGCATCAGTGTTGAAAAAGAGTTCAAAGACTCCTTTGACGAAGCTTCGACATTGGCAAAGGAGCTTGACGTGGAACTAAAACTTCCTAGAAGATGCGCAGAACAAAAGCATAGAGCGAATGTTGAGGCTGCAACAATAGAGGAATATTACAGATCGACAATGGCCATACCATTCTTGGACCAATTAAGAGAGGAACTTGGTTCTCGGTTCCACGATGATGACATCGTTGCCTACAAAATTTGTTCTCTGTTGCCACAGAACTTGTCTAAACTGTCCGAAAATGACATTTCAAACCTTTCAGGAGAGCTGATGTTCTACGAGTCAGACTTAGAATGTTTGTCAACTCAGCAACTGTCACGCGAGATCCGCCAACTCAAAAGGCATTTTGAAAGTTTGGACTGTAAAACAGCCGAAGATTTAAAAGATCTTTTAACACTCTATAACCATATTGATGAAGATAGTTTTCCGAATGTGAAAGTACTTCTTCACATCGGATGTGTGATTCCAGTTACAACATGTGAAGCGGAAAGGTCCTTCTCAGGTTTGAGGAGAATCAAGTCGTACTTAAGAAGTACAATGCACGAGGAGAGGTTATCCGGGCTTGCCTTGATGAACCTTCATCACTCCCTCGACATCAAACCAGAGGAGATCGTACAGCGCTTTCTCAAGTCAGGGAATAGAAGGATGTTTCAATCAAGTATGTTTGTTTGAGTGAAAATGCAACATTTTCATTTAAGGAAGGTGCTCGGACTTATTCTCGTGTTAATATTACTAAAGAAAAAAAGCAAAAAAACCATATAATTTGTTCATAAAAATACTAAAAAAACTTAAAAAAAACAAAAAAACAAAAAAAAACATAATTTGTTCATACAAATACTAAAAACACTTAAACAAAAACACACAAAAAACGGATCTATATAAGTGGAGACCTCCTCGTGGTTAGAACCGGTAACGTTTGTTAAAACAGATACAAACGGCTAACATCTGCTTGAATGTGGAAAGGGATTGTATTTCTGTAATTTTGTGGGCAAAAGTTGGACCCCCCCTAGAGAAAAATCCTGGATCCGCCCCTGGAGGCCATTGACATTTTCAGATGACCCTAAAGCAGTCAATTACATTTGTATATTTAGTCATTCACCAGATAAACTCGTTGTATAATAATTTCTGTGGTATTTCTTTTATATAACGAACTAGTTATTTTCTCTAAGTCCGTGATTCGCATGTATACACCGGGTATCCATTTACATTTACACTCGATTGCAAGCAATGCTAAGATCAAAAGATTTATCGATAATCGTTTCGGTGCACTCAAGTAACTTTAAACGAGTACAATGAACGTTTGGCACGTGTTACTTGTAGAGCTGAACATTACAAACCACATTTCGTTGTATAGACAGACGACATACAATTACTGATTATTTCGACATCGCAATGCATTTTTTTATGCCCACGGAATCACTGATTCGGTGGGCATCTAGTTTTTGGCCTGTCTGTCTGCACGTCTGTCGAATAAAACTTTAACCTTGACCACTACTTTTGAACCATAACAGGTACGGCTACCATATTTCACATGTGTATTCCTTGTGACATGACCTTTCTGTCAGTACCAACATTTTTGACCTTGCGACATTGACCTTTGACCTAGATGTTGCCATTCTCGAAAAAAACTTTAACCTTGACCACTACTTTTGAACCATAACAGGTACGGCTACCATATTTCACATGTGTATTCCTTGTGACATGACCTTTCTGTCAGTACCAACATTTTTGACCTTGCGACCTTAACCTTTGACCTAGATGTTGCCATTCGGGGGCATCAGTGTTTCACAAACACATCTTGTTTTTTTAGCAAATGACCTTAAAGGAGCTGTCATTTTTCTTCATTTTAATCTGGAATTTCCATATACGAACAACGCCGCTGAATATATGGGTGCGGATGTTAACCCGCTTACTTTACTCGACATGTGGACTCCATACAGAATACAATCCCGTGATGATGCAATGCATGCAAGAGTGAGACCATTCCCAACAATAGGCCCGATTATCGTCGAAAACAAGGAAGAAAATCCGAAGAATATAGATTGCACTGAAAAGATTGAATCTGAACTATACATTTGTTATCACATGACCTAAATAAGGGCTGTCTAAACGCTTACTGCGGGAATGGTTCTTCAATTTAATTGACATTGGAAGTGAATTAGTCTAGTTAAACGACGTCAACAAACTGACACTGTCTGGTATCAACAGACGTTAGTACATTCATGCGTGACGATGTCATGACCCGTGCCTATAATAATAGTCTTCGTTAGAGGTTTATCACAGCTGCAGATTCTGCTAGACAGGTTTTTTATGTGATTCACGGATTACAAATAGTAAAATAGATTGTTTAAATTCTACTTATTTCAATCAGAGATTAACACATTAAAATAATGCGCTTTTAAACGTGTTTCTATTTATTTATGAGCAGTATACATTATCAGACAATAAATGTTATGATATGATCTATAACAAGAAATATATTTAAAATAGATAAACGGCGATCAATATGAGAAAACACTAAGAAATGGAACATGCTCATATTATTTCACATGAATATCAAAAAGGTTCTATGTGTTTACCAAAGGCTAATCGGCCATCTCCATCCAGCTTCAGTTTTTATAAATAGATTATCAAGGTCGAGAATACGCCACATGACTGGAGATTACGCGAGGCTCCCAAGAGGTGTATAAGTTTCAATTGATGATAAATAACTGAAAACTTATCATTATGTTCAAAAGAATTAATATTTTGTTCTTAAATATCATATTTCATACGTTTTCACTGAATGTTTTCACTGAAATTTATTTCTTAAGGAAAACAATTAAAAGTTAGTATGCAGAACATTTCATTTTAAAACTTATTAGTGCCTCTCGTAGGATCACCAACTTAACTATGAACAAATCCAAACATTTAATTTCCTTTATTTCTTCGACATTATTCATTAAATACAACATTTGATTGGTCTACAATCTAGATCATTTGTTTATTATCTAGGTCAAAACTGAGGTTAAACAGCTATCGCCGAAAATAAAGGTAAACTTAAGTCCACAGCAGTGAATGTATAACAATTACATGCTAAATTTAAAATTGGGAAGACGTTTAATGACATAACAATTCATCAATAAATTGTCTTCTCTAGCCATACGGTGTTTTTTCACTTTTTTTTTTTACTGGCTCCAAAACGTTAAAAGTTTTCTTTGCACTCAGAATGTGTGCTCAAGTTTCTGATTGGTAAGAAGCAAATTCATTTTCCTAATCGACGTTTGATTTGGAGCATGGAGATCATTTCTGAGCTCAGGGAACATTTTAATTGTTTAAGTTCCGTGGACAAGATCACCTCGACAACACCGCAACACATAACAATATCATGCAGAAAACATAGTGACCCTTATAATTAAATGTTGAGTATTATTAATTTGATCCACTATTTGGAGTATTTTTGAGTTTCCGTTCGGCAATATTTTTAAAAGGTTTAATTTGCTCAAATCTGGTTAGACTACGCTCCTAATTGTTTGTTGAATGTTGCATCTAGGAAATTATTACATATAGATTGACCTTTGTTCACAACGACAATAACGACGGTAACGACACGGGCTGTTTAATGCATGCGTTCTGAGTTCAACCCGGCTCTGTCAACACACTTTCAGACGTTTGACAAAATTCAACGTGACACGCGTCATTCGTCTTCCACCAATTGGCTAACAGTCTGTGGCATAGCAGCCAGTTGGTTTGACGGACTGCTGAAAGTAGTACTGGTGTAATAAAGCAAGAAATACGTTGTTAAACACGGTATTATAATAACCCAATCAAGGAATGGTTGTTCTCGAATAAAGATACAATTAGTACTACATGTATTTTGTTATGTTGTCATTTAGAATATGAGCGGCGATACATGAAAACCACCCGTAAGGAATTAGCGACCAGTATATAACCGGATCAGCTAACACATCTACGCCATCTGATCTGTTTCTCCAATTAGTCGTAGAAGGCTTCAAGTATCTTCTGTTTACCAGAATATTGGTCTCCATCAAATCTCTGTTAATATCAAAAACTAGGTTACTAGGTGAAATTGTATATGACTTTGTGAGCACTTTACAAGTCACATGTTTTATTTAATCCAGAACATTTGTCTGCATCACATCTCGTTTATGTTCAAACATTAGGTCAATGGGTCAGATTTTAGTATAATTTTGTGAACACTCTTGAACTCACTGTTTTCATACAATCTGAGAAAAAAAATATTCGGTAGATCTGTGTGCGTCAAGTCAAAGACTTGTTTATGTGATGTCAAACATACGGTCATATGATCAACTCTTATTAAAACCTTATGAACAATTTAGAGACCCCTTTTCTTCATTTGTTATGACATGTAGGGTACACAACTAGGCCACTAGGTCAAATTTGAGAAATAATTTGGTGAATACTTTGGAAGCCACATATATAGAGAGTGTTTCACACATGTATTACTACACATATTAATTATATCTTCAGTCTGTTGTTACTCACCCATTTATCATGACATGTTGACATCAATGCCTTTGATCTTTTTTCATTTTATTCAAAATTTTCTTCTTTATATTGTTACCATTTAATATGCGGTTTTATAAGAATGACGAGACACCCTCAGCCCGAGGTATTGTATTTGTTTTACGATCAGCCAGCAATGCTTGCATTGTTTGTAGGTATACATGTATATCACACATTGAACAAAAGCATATATACATGTCATCATTTGTATTGAAAACCTTTGTGTGGGACTCGTTGTTTTTGGTGGAGTTTCGCGGCAGTATAAAAAAGAAGCAATGATCAATATTATTAGTTTTATATAGAAACATATAATACATCAATTAAGTTGGCATACATGAATATTAATGAGTGAGGCGTTAATTCATTTTACTTATTTAGACAAAGTTAGACATTCGAGCTTTGACCTTTAGAAGTATATATTTTCACACAACGGTAACGCGTAACTATAGTGGTAGTCAACTTTTCTTGCAGTCAAAAGATGTCACAAAGTTTTTGTGACAGCACATTCAAAATGATTGTTTAATATAGAGAGAATAATAATATACGACTTGCAGGTAAATTTTCATTTATAATGTATACCATAGTCGCACGGTTTACATCGCTTTAAGTTATTGAATATGTAATTATGGAACGCCTTTACTGTCTTAGTATGTTGTATTGTATTATACGCAGTACATTTTCACGTATATGAGGTACATATTTCATTTGACGTGTTACATTATTTATGATATGCTGTGCCTTTTCTATTATGTGTGGTGATTATTGAATAATATGCAATGCAAAATAGTGTTTAAACAGTAGAATAACCATTATAGTGGGGCTGTTAAGGGCCATTTTTGGTAGAATCGTGCACTTTGGGTTAAAAGCATGACACTTGGCACACATATAAAACATCCCTGACTGATTATTTTTAGATATGGACCCAAGTCAGCCGCGCCCCCTGGTGACCGTGGCGGCCATTTTTCAAAATGGCCGCCAAAATGGCCGACCATTTCTTCAAATGCTTTTATCTTTGTAACTATATGTAGTAGACTCATATTCTTGGTGTCTTAATATACAGATTTCAGGCCAAGGACGCCATTGGGCACACAATAAATTTGGTATATAATGTATTTTGCTTTAGAAATAACTTTTATATCTTTTAAAATGGCCATTTATATACAACCAGTGAATCATTGTCAGTAGTAATAATAGTAACAACTGTTTGAATTTTGCCAATCAACCAATCAACTCACATATATATGCATGATATGTTACGAAATAAAAGTAACAAACTATTAAAGGATCTGTATTTCCACAGCAAATAACAGTGTTGAATTAATACTATACGTCCTATACGAGCCATATTACAAGTTAGTGTATGAAAACATAGTATACTACAGCTTTTCATACATACGGCATTCATCGCTTATTGTACGTCACACATAAGTGTCATGGATTGAGGTACATATCACTATCAAATCTGCACATTTATAGACACTCTTTGTAACAACTCACAAGGACATAGGGCCTTGCGCTGGAGGCTAGCCTTGCTGTATTTGCACAAACCCCTGCATACCTTGCGGCAGTTACAGTGTATCAGTTCATAACACATGTCTTGTGCCTGACCAATGGTGGTCCATTTTGGTTTCGATGAACCATCACTTTGGTGCCATCCCCAGTTTGCAGGACGTGGTAATATGGGTTCTTTTTGTAGTGATTGCCCCCCCCCCCCCCCCCCCCCCCCCCCCAAACATGCCCTGCTTGGTAGGCGGTTCGTAGTATATGCTGTATCAGAGCTGCCTGTGTTGGAGGAATATTTTCCAAGAATCTAGATCGACTTGCAAAAAAAAGATACTGCCTTGCTTCATTTACCTCCGTCAGTTGACATGTTTTGTCGTACAAGAGAACCACATATTTCTCTAGAACTTCAAATGTGCTGCCAAGTATACTTGGAGGGGCACCAGCGAGTAACGAGAATGTATCAGTGACATCCGGAAATACAACCCACATTTTCCATGCTGTCCTCTTGCCGATGCCTGCAAAAAAGGACGTTGTGTCACTTCCCGTGGACGCACGAAATACTGCCAATGCTGGTGCTTCAGATGAGCCCAAATGTGCTGCAATAGTATGTGCTGCAATGTACCTATGGTGCCTCCCTACACCAAATCATAGCCAGACTTCATGTGCCATTGGAATACTTGCTAGTTTGGACAGTATGATCCCGACTACACCAGTGTCGCATGTCCTGATCATTATCTTCTTATGACCAGCATGTGCCGCATCAAGAAGATGAAGTACTAATCTTGTGTCGGCTTCTTCATGCGTGCATGGATCAATCTGCATTTTATCTCCTCTCCTTGGTGCTGAAAGCACTTTGTCCCCATATGTGCTGAAGACTGGTTTTTCTGGAAAGTCTCTGCCTGTAGCCGATTCTGCCAACAGCTGAAACAATTCTGTCTTGTTCTCATTAACACGAATGAAGCTTTTCCAGTTACTTGGAAACTTTGATGAAAGCTCCACTCTCCTCCTAACCCCTTCCCTCTCTTTTCTCTGGTTGCTGCCTTCAGGCTGCCTTGTGTGTAAACATTACACACTATATAAATTCTATCGGCATGTTCCAGCCGTTGCTCAATGTATAGTATGAATACTGTTTTGGAATAGTCTTCAAATGTTTGTGAGTTTCTTGGGGACAGCATTTTAACTATTACTGCACCATCCAGTATATGTGCAGTAACTTGTGGGTTTGCGTCCACTGGTCGCGCACGAGCTTCAAGTTCTACAAGTAAGTATGCATTGTTTCAAGATCTCAGTGCCCCACCTTTCGAGAATGCTGGAGGCCATGGCCGATTTTCGTGTTTAAAAAAGATTTCCTTCCCTGGATTGGCATGCAATGTATAATCTGGAAAAGAGGAAACTGTCTTCCTTCATTGTTGCAACCTGGAACTTTTGCTTCTGTGGCCTTTTGGTAAACACCTGGAGTTTATTTGTCTGTATTGGGTCTTTGATTGACTTTGTTTGATTAACAAACCTTTCTTTGACAAAACGGTCATACTGCTCCTGGCCCACTGTGTACGCTTTTTCTACAATTGTATGTACATCAGTCCATAATGAGCTTTGTGTCCAGTGTAAGCAGGTCACCACTGTCGTCTTTGAAAGGATTTCCAATTTCTTCAAAGACTTCAACAAGAGCCTTCACTTCCTTGGCAAATGAGGTTTGAACAACTGTAGTTTGTTCATGGTGTTTAGTTGAACCATGAATGGTGCCATCTTCAAACTCTGCCACCATTCTTGATATTTCGAGGCCTGCAACCATCCATCGTTGTAGCGCATTTGGGTTGTCAGTCAAGCGCACAGCCCCACAATCACCTTTCACATTGGCATTTGCCTGTTCGTGGGCTTGATCGAGTGCCATGGCAGAGAATGGACGGTTTGTTCTATGTGCAACGAACCTTGCTGCGACAAACTTTTGGTAGATGGCAGGGTGTGTTTCTGACAGAGAGTACATGTCTCTGACATGCACATAGAGCCATCTAGCATAGTTGATATGGTCAGAGCTGAATACCCATGGAATGAACATTGCAAGTGATTCTCAGTAGCTCAGAAAGTGTCATGTCTTGATTGATTTGATGATCAGAAATATACGAAGTTTCATTTCAAGCACAACGGACCAATATTTAAACTGTGGTTGCCCTGCTGTCATCTTGCCACACCAGTCTGTGAAATTCAATAAATTATCTCCCGCTAGCAGAGTTTTTTTTGTATCTATCGTAGGCTTAATGCTACAGGTTGAAGAGGGCAGCAGCTGTTATATGATGAGCATGCCTTGTCCTGGTTACATGTGTGGCTTTAAACAGGGAGTCGACGACTCCACTCGTTGCAATCTCGGCATTAAAGATGGCAGTTGTCCAACAACACCCATCAAGCCAGTCGCCAATGACCTTGAATGCTGTCATCGCTATGTGTAGTCCACCAGCCATGATAAGATATTTATCTTCTCCATGTGTTGCAGTAAAGTTCCACTGTATTGTATTTAAGTTTAAAGTTATTTATTTACATCGATTGCGAAACAAGCTTTCAGCTTATATTAATCACGCTCGATGTCTGCTTCCTGTAGACTTAACCAGTACTCGCACCGTTTGTGTGGAAAAATCCCAAAGTCAGGACCCGCTCATCACGGGACTCGAACCAGGACCTTTGATACGAGAGGTCGACGCTCTACCCCTGCACCACTGTCTTCCACATATTGTTTTTAAGATTGCAAACAGTGGTTGATCCATTACTAGCACTGGAATTTGTCCAGGGTTGAGGTATTCTGTTGCAGCATTAACTATACATTCATCGAGTGTTTTATCATGGTTACCGAATGTGCGCATTCAAGGAACAGGGGCATGAGGGCCACAACTGTGCTAGGAGCTGCTACAACCTGCTGTATAGAAGCATGGTATGCAGACCATGATACAAATATTCTTTGGTCAGCTCTTGTTTACTGAACATGCAATGATATTAGTAGAATGTCCCTGCCTTCAGTCTGCGATCTCAGATCTGGAATGGCAGCCAGTATCCGATCCTTGAGCCTAGTTGTATGCACTTGCACTTGATCCAAACCAAGCTCATTTAGCCTGGATATGTAAAGGTTCTTCATGTCCTGCCATTGTGAAAATTGGCCTCGTTTCCAATGAACCCCTATAGGTTTCAATATATGAAACCAATTCAGCAAAAACTATGCTGTGTAGCACTTTTTCTGAACTCTCTTCCTGGTCCTTCCGTGAGAGTTGTGCACGTTTGTCCTTACTTTGAAATCAACTTCAAACGTGGAAGCACTGTGAAGACCAACGGATCCAGCAGGATTATCACAGAAGATACACACATCTTTTACCTGTGTGTGTTACAGTGCTGGTGTTCCGATGAAGATCTCCTAGTTTTAACTGGACTTGCATTGTGTGATTTCTCCATTTATGCCATGCTGCGCTTTGTTCATACAATACATTTTCTAATCCTGTGTCAATATTCAAGTGTTGTATATTGACACCTGCAGGAATAGCACCTAATTCCTGAAAATTGATTAGATTTTCAGCAACGTATCTGTAACATGATCATGATCGTTTAATAGCCGGTGGTGATTTTGCCAAAATATTGCCATTTTTAATGATATAAAAGTTTTTTCTAAAACAAAATACTTTATATATCATACTTTGTGTGTGCCCAATGGCTTCCTTGGCCTGAAATATGTATATCTAGACACCAAGAATATGAGTCTACTGCATATAGTTACAAAAATAAAAGCATTTGAAGAAATGGTCGGCCATTTTGGCGGCCATTTTGAAAAATGGCCGCCATGGTCACCAGGTGGCGCTGCTGACTTGGGTCCATATCTAAAAATAATCAGTCAGGGATGTTTTATATGTGTGCCAAGTTACATGCTTTTAACCCAAAGTGCACGATTTTATGCTTAGCCGCCCCACTATTATACGTTTTACAAAAAACGTTATGTGCAATACAAACTATATACTATGCAGTACAAATGACATTATATGTGGTGTATTTGTTTGTGTATGCAGTAGTTTTACATTTATACGTTGTATGTTGGTCAATAGATGCGGTGTATGTTTTAATATATGAAGTGCCTGCACGTATCTTTATACCTGGTGAATTATTATGTATGTGTTCATAAACAAACATAGTACGCAATGCATTTGGCAATATGTTCGGTCCATACTAATTTATACATGGTGTAAACAGCTTTATATGCGATGCATTTTTCATTAGGATGATCATATTTTCCGGCATTCTCCATTATTATTTATCCGGAAAATACCGAGTCAGACAGATAGATATTAACATTTATACCGTTTACTCAATTTAAAAAAAAGCGCTTGAATAATTTATAAATAGATGTGTACACATTTTCTGAATACACGAGTGGCAGAATGTCGTCGTCTGCACTGAAATCCGCTCTAGTCGAAATTGGTCTGTTCATTCGGCATGATTTGCAGTCTGATCAAAATCTAAAATCTAAAGTCTGAATATTACTAGTCCAATACTATATGACCTCTCACAAGCTCGAGTGCATGTCAACGGAGTCTAATGTTATAGCACTAGAATATTACATGTAGTTACATATGCTTACTACAAGCTTCAGTCAACTTGTGAGGATTATGAAGACAGAGCAAATATGCAGTCTGATTTGAACCTACACTTTTCAGAAAAAAACCGAAGTTATGCCTTTTCCCAAAGACAAAATCAAATTTATCATGTAAATCACTTTTCTCTTACTTCCAGAAGCTGCTGAGGAATTTAAAGTTGTTTTTATGAGGAAACATTACCATAAAGTGGTAGCCTAAACACATTTTTAAATCTTTTCCGTAATACAACAAGTATGCATCAGATGACGTTAAGGTAAAACTATAGAAAATCTTAATAAATGAAAGTATGATTATTGAAGAGGGGTTGTTTGAACGCATTGTGACTAATTGAGAATTTTCTCAAGATGAGCAATTTATCCTTTTGCCATAATGATTTCAAGAGTTGTCTGCTTCAGCAATCAGAGATCGCCTGCATAGACGACATTCTGCATCTTGTCTATTTAGAAAATGTGTACACTTTTCATGAAGATTGTTCCACAAGACCTTTTTAAAATGGATTAGACGGTGTTAATGTTCAAACCTATCTGTCATTCTCGGTAATTTCCGGAAATAATTCCGGAGAATGCCGGAAAGTATGATCATCCCCAATGTAAATGTACCGCGTATAACGTTTAAACCACCGCATATAATCAAAGTACCACCACACGTATTGAAGAATAGACTGCATATAATGTTGTTTGTATTGCATATGACGTTGTTTGCACACTATATAATGGTTATTCTACTTTATCTTCATACTTGTGCACTTCATATTATTAAATAACCACGATATATTATACAACATGCACTGCATATCATGTAAAACGTACCACGTCAAATGAAATATGTACCTCGTATACATGAAAATGTACTGCGTATAATACAATACAACATAGTAAGACAGTAAAGGCGTTCCATATGTAATCATTATGAACCAAAAGCACAGTTCATATTCGATTATATAATCATGTAGCACTTTCAGTTCAATCTATATCTTTCGGATTTTCTACCTCATTTTCGATAATTATGAACTTGACCACTTACATCATACATGGCAACTGCGTGTGAAATTGCTTGTGGAATTGAATTATGTACGTAACCGTGCTGTTGTGGTAAGTAATTAGGCTGCCACCTGCTACCATGGTGTATGAACTGTCGCTGTTCATATCCGGAAAACAAAGTCGCAGTGTCATCACCAGCTGACCCTCTGTAATCGGACATATCTTGTTCAGGTAGAACAATAATTTCATCAGATAACATCTTTGGTTGTCTCAACGTCTGGATACTTGACATCATTTCTGCCACTCGTATGTGCTCAGTTTCAACTGTCTTCATGTAGCCAAGCAGTGTCTCGCCTCGATTGAGTAGAGTTTTGCATATGCTATGTGTACTTCTAAGATATGGCATCATTATGTCTATGGAAAAATTTGCACTTCCATCAAAATCTGTAAGTTTTACAATGTGCTGTATAATTCTGAATCCTAAACTTCTTTCCCGAAAAAAGTCATCACGAAGATGAGTATATCTGTCTAAGATATTATAATGCGTAAAGTGGTTGTTTATTTCTTTGTTATCAAATGATACTGATAAAATGTCTAGGATGTTACTTAAACAGTCAACTGTCTTCTCAGTTCTGTCATAACAGTTGTCAATGTGTTGCAGAAATGCAGTCTTTAGAACATACGACGGTATGGTCAGATTTGTGTGCACACATTCGGGGAAGGCGAGTGAAACCAACATCTTCAGTGACATATATGCGTGTCTGTGCGATGTAACTGTCTGTTTAACCAGTTCTACTTCCTTCAGGGCATGGGAAACTCTCCAACATAGAGCATTTCCACATATCGTACATGACTTCGGAACAAGTCTGCGTACTCCATTCCGAGAAAGCATCGGCTTCACATCGTCCAAACTGAATGCAGGCATCATGTCAACAAGTACAAAAATATGTCCTAGCGTACGAGGCTGGCGATTTAGTGATCCAATGTCTTTGGCAAAAATGGTTTTGAATGCACTTGTCCATTTAAAAATTAAACTACATTGTTTTTCATGTGGGTGACCAAATTCTGATTCGGATGCTATTCTCAACTTGCCAGTGTTTCGATAAACCGTACACCGTTTGCACCTCCTTCCCATTCTCATTTTCTTTTGTCTGATGCACAGACCTTCGCTGACCTGGATTATTAATTTACAATCACATGTACCCGCTACAGAATAAACCAGTTCTGACTGGAATCTTGCACTAACATCCCTTGGTGATAGATACACACCTTTCTCTCCATAGTTGGCGTTATATCTTCCACTAGAAGATACTTTGAAAACGGTCATGTGTCCTAGACATGATTGCCTGGTTTCTTTTACAAGACCAGGAGGTCTGTCCAATAACGCCATAAAGTCAAATTCCAATGTGGCCTTCCGGCGCGTTGGTTCACTTTGTTGAACGTCAAAGCACCATGTTCTCGTTTCCTCAGCCATACTGCCACACATTTCGAACTTTTTTATTCTGAATATATGTCTCTTTTTATTGTTAAATTGTTTATAATTGGTGAGAAGTTCCATCAGAGCGGATTGTATATCCTTCATTTCGTTCTGTGAACAATCAACAAAGTAATGCTGGTGCATGTCAGATATAACTCCTTCCATTTTGGATAGACTTACGAATGTATAAATACGTCTATAACAATTGGTATGAATTTCAAATGGAAAGATATGCAATTAAATTGTATACCATTAGCACTATACCTATTCAACTTTTATGAATACGATTTATTACGCTAATGGCGCATGGCATGTTTCTATTATTTACACTTCTAATGCAGGAAGCATTGTATACATCGGTATTGGAAAAAAAAATATCGATTTCATTGTTGATTAAAACAAAGCCGAAACGGATGGTCAGATATACTTCAAAAATCAAACGATTTAAAGAAAATCGATACAAATAACAAGATAAATATTAATGGTGAAAGAAAATACATGTTCTATGATAATTGAATTCCCTTTTTCCGACGATGTTTTCAAAAGTTCTGCTACATAGGTGTTATACTCCTCTTAGTCCATGTCTAAATGTAAGGAACCGTAAGAGTGTTAGGCGTTGCCATTCCGGTTTGACATCATCGAAAGTTGTAATGGAGTATACTTAGTTGGGGGTATCGTACTTATGTTAGGTGTAGCTATGCCTTTGCTTCTCATGCCATTTAATCCATGTGTCTCTTTTAAGACGATGCATAATGTCAATTTATGCAATAGGCGATTGATTAATTGTTTGGTGTTTTATACCGCTTTCAACAATTGTGCAGTTATATCACGGCGTTTCCTGGGTAAGTTACCATTACTACTGGTCCATTTATTCTGAAACCAACCAGTCTGTCGTAATGGTAACCTCGCAACCCTTAGCGCAGAGGAGGGCATCCATTACTACCATTTATAAAGTATTTGAGATGACCCGCCTGGATATCGAACCGCGACCTCCCGCTCCCGAGGCGGACGCTCTACGACTACACTACCGAGGCGGTGTATGTAGGCGAACAGAGAAGACTCTGGTGAAATTAGTTGTATGCAGGCCCGCATGAATCGTCTATGTACGCTAGTGAAATATGATCCGAAATCGCAATAAACGGCTCAACTAATTAAATCAAAGTACTGAAAGTAGATTTGGGGATACAGAAGTGCATATATAAATATTGATCTAAAACAAAGCCCAACCATAACGGACACGTAATGATTCATCAGGCCAGAATGAAATGCATTCAGAGTATGCACTCTATTAATATAATCTATTAATGTGGCAAGAGTGGGTCTTAATGCCATTTTGCCCCTTTTCTTATACCGGCTGATTGCCGTGTTTAACAAGCAATCAATGTGATTATATTTGTAGCGAGTTATCCAATCATAGCCTTATGCCACGTTATTGGTATCAGAGAAGCTAATTAAGTGTAGACTATTTTTTAACAAGAGCACCGCCTGCAGGTGCCTGACGCTCGTCTGATATTATCCTGTTACGGTTTATTTATTTTATATAACAAATATTTAAATTCAGAAAGAATATTCAAATATTATAATGACCGCACACAACTGCTATTTTTCAAGTATTGAAACAAGAATAACCGTGTGGAAATAAACCCAAGTTCATATACATGATAAGGAAGAACTTAACATTGGATGGCTGTCACAATCAGTCAAGATCATAAGTTGAGTCTTGTGTATGCAATGGACAGGCAAATGAGATTGGTACATTAAGTCAACTGTAACTAAAGATATTGAATATATTACTGTTTTCCTATTTTTAGTAACAGTGACCTTGACCCCCAAAACACAATCCGATTGAAGATTTTCATAATATATTGAAGTACATTATGATTTTATTGTTTGGGAAAAGTTTGAAATGAATGTAACAAAAAATGAAGAAACTGTCCAATTCTAATAAACGACCCAAATACATCAAAATTTATGTTTTTTACCCCCCAAAACAGGCCCGCTCAACATGTTTATCATTCAATATGAAGAAGGGTATACGATGAACAAGTTTTCCATATGTTAAAGTAAAAAAGTAACCAACTATGCCCAATTCTCAAAATTTACCAAAATTTTGTCTTGATAGTTTCCATGTAAGTGACCTAAATGGAAAACGTAACCAGCACCGCCAATTCTCAAATCAACCAAAATACATAAAAATTGATGTGTTTTACCCCAAAAACGAACCACACTCAGCATCTTAGCATACAATGTGAAGAAGTGTATTAGATGAACAAGTTGTTCAAGTATCAAAGTACTAAGTTTGATAGTTTCCATGTAAGTGACCTAAACGCAAAACTTAACCAACTATGTCCAATTCTAAAAATCAACCAAAATACATCAAAATTGATGTTTTTTACACTCAGCATCTTAAGCATACAATGAGAAGAAGTGAATTAGATGAATAAGTTTTCCAAGTTTCAAAGTATTAGGTTTGAAAGTTTCCATATACGAGGGTATAGCCAGAAATTCGTGGAATTGTTCAATAAAATTAAAACCATTGGCAGCATGTCTTAAAAAACATTCATACAATAATTATAAGGTAATTTGTAATGGGGAAGGCGAATTTCACCGTATAGCATGTAATAATGGCAACGTAGTGGTCACTATGGTAACACGTGGTCCCGCGTACCTCCGCAGTTTCTAAAATAACCATATACAACTTTTTTGTTTTGTTGATAACTCACATGGAAACCAATTAAAAGGCGCGAAAGTTTGCACATTTGACGTGACGTCATTTACGTTTTATGACGTGACATTTCAAGTCAGCGCGTAGTCAAGGTGAGCTATTCTGATCACTCTGTGCCCGTCGTCCGTCGTCTGTCGTCCGTCGTCCGTCGTCGTCCGTCGTTAACTTTTAGCTTTAAACATCATCTCCTCCTGAACCGCAAGAACAATTTCCACCAAACATCACAGGAATGTTCCTTTGGTGGTCCTCTTTCAAAATTTTTCAAAGATTTTTAAAATTCCATTGAGAACTTTGGTTGCTGCGGCATCAGAAAGGGGACAAAATGTCCAAATTTTAAAAATCTTCACCTCCGAATCTGCCTGTCAAATTCAAATATAATTTGGTAGAAATGTTCCTTGGGTGACTCTCTATAAAAATTGTTCAAGCCATACTGATTGGTCGAAAAACATGGCAGTCAGGCGGCATCAGAAAAGGGGCAAAATGACAAAATTTGAAAATTCCATTTTTATGAAAGTGCTTGTCTGATTTTAAGAAAATATAATACGAATCATACTTTAATGATCCTCTATTTAATTTGTTTAAGCCGTTTTGATGGGTTACACAATCGTAGCAACCAGGCGTCATCACAAAAGGGGTAAATTGAACTTTTAGCTACAAATGACAACCAACTCCTACCATTCCAATAGACCAATTTCCACAAAACATCACAGGAATGTTCCTTTGGTAGTCTTCTTTCAAATTTGTTCAAAGAATAAAATTCCATTGAGAACTTTGGTTGCTGCGGCATCAGAAAGGGGACAAAATGTCCAAACTTTAAAAATCTTCTTCTCCGAATCTGCATGTCAGATTCAAATATAATTTGGTAAAAATGTTCCTTGGGTGACCCTCTATAAAAATTGTTCAAGCCATACTGATTGGTCGAAAAACATGGCAGTCAGGCGGCATCAGAAAAGGGGCAAAATGACAAAATTTGAAAATTCCATTTTTATGAAAGTGTTTGTCTGATTTTAAGAAAATATAATACGAATCTTACTTTAATGATCCTCTATTTAATTTGTTTAAGCCGTTTTGATTGGTTACAAAATCATAGCAACCAGGCGTCATCACAAAAGGGGTAAATTGAACTTATAGCTACAAATGACAACCAACTCCTACCATTCCAATAGACCAATTTCCACAAAACATCACAGGAATGTTCCTTTGGTGGTCCTCTTTCAAATTTGTTCAAAGATTTAAATTCTATTGAGAACTTCGGTTGCTGCGGCATCAGAAAGTGAGAAAAATACCCAAATTTTAAAATCCTTTTCCTCCATAATCTGCTTGTGCGAATGCAAGATAATTTGGTAGAAATGTTCCTTAAGTGACCCTCTAAATAAACTATTGAAGCCATATTGATTTCGTTGAAAAACAGGGCAGCAAGGCGGCATCAGGAAAGGTGCAAAATGACAAAAACTTTATAATTCAATTCTTATTAAAGTTCTTGTTAGATTTCAAGATATAAATGGCCTTTACTGATAAGCTGTTTCTTGAGAAGTGTCCACTCCTTGCAGTTTCATTTGCACTCCTTGATCAAATTTTCCCAGATATTTGCAGTTAAATATTTGCTACTAATTTAATATCAATTAGGTGATCGATTAAGGGCCATCTTGGCCCTCTTGTTTAATTTATAACGAAGCATTTTATACAGTACGCTGCAATTTTATATATGTGTGAAATGACGCCAGAAAACAGATTGAAAAGTCGGGCAGTGATACAGTTCTGCGTGAACCTGGGGAAAACTTAAGCGAATGCTGGTCTTCAAGTGGCACAAGCGGTTCAATGAGGGACGAGACAGCATTTATGACGATGTGAGGGCTGGACGACAGGTTTCACAGACTAGGTAAAATGACGTCGAGGCCGTGAAAAACATCGTTGACGCTGATCGTCGAGTCACTCTTCATAAAATATATCAGGAACTACAGAGTAAAGCCAAGACACTGTTATGTGCGTCCACGGCAGAGTGGTTTAGTGACATTTACCGGCAGTGGATAGCGAGACATCGACGTTGTGTAGAGGCAAACGGCGCTTACTTTGAGAAGTTGTGACGTTGACGTCGTTTTCTGAATATTGAACTGCGGGGGCTATACTGACCTCATGTTATTAAACAAGCTGTAGTTTTCTTTCTATTGTATGTATCTTTTTGTAATTTTCTATGTCATTTACAGCTGAATTAAATTTTATAGCGAATTAATGTTCATTTGAAAATGTAAAAGAACGTTGATTTTATTGAACAATTCCGCGAATTTCTGGCTTTACCCTCGTAAGAAACCAAAACGCAAAATTTAACCAACTATGTCCAATTCTTAAAATCGACCAAAATACATCATTATATACAGTTGATGTTTTTTACCCTCCAAAACAGGCCCACCCAGTATCTTTATCATACAAAAGGTTCGATATTTTCCATGTATGTGACCTAAATGGAAAACGTTACCAACACCGCCAATTTTTGAAATCAACCAAAATTCATCAAAATCGATGTTTTTTACAAAAAAAAACAAGACCACACTCAGCATCTGTAGCAAATGTAGTAAGTGACCAAAACGTAAAACTTAACCAACTATGTCCATTTCCCCAAATCAACCAAAATACATCAAAATTTATGTTTTTTACAAAAAAAACAAGACCACACTCAGCATCTGTAGCAAATGTAGTAAGTGACCAAAACGTAAAACTTAATCAACTATGTCCATTTCCCCAAATCAACCAAAATACATCAAAATTTATGTTTTTACCCCCCCCCCCCCCCCCCCCCCCCCCCCCCAAACAGGCTACACTCAGAATCTTTAGTATACAATAAACAGAAAGGTATTAGATGAACAAGTTTCCAAGTTTCCAAGTATTAGGTTTGATAGTTTCCATGTTAGTGACCTTAACGCAAAACTTACCAAGCGCCGCCGGACGACAATTGCTCGTCTTTTTTTCCAAACAATCAGACGAGCTAAAAATGGGCAAATTTCCCCCTTTCTGATGCCGCAGCAAATAAATATACTGTGCAATTTTTTTATTTGCCACAATATTTCCAAAAGTCGTCTGTTGCAGAGGCCTCACCAAGGGTATGTATGTGGGTTAGGGTTGATATCTCAGGTTTATTTTTCAGAGGAGTTCAGAATAGCATAGAAGACAGTGTTGCAAAAGGAGAGCTTTTTATGTCTCCTTTTGACACAATGCTTTCAAAAGTTATCTGCCGCAAATGCATGTGTAAGTGGAAAAAAATGCTATTCAAATACCACAACCAAATCTACTTTTTCAGAAGGAATATTACTTGTTATTTTACTAGAGAAAACAAAGCAGGGTTCAACTTTAACTTTTGGAATGCACTAGACCTGACCCTATCTAGAGGAAACACATACAACTTATACAGTACTCATTTCTGATTCCAAGTTAGAACATCAAATAATGATAAATATTAACCGTTTCCCACATACAGACGCTTTCTGACACCTCTACAGGACTGCAGCAGACGACTTTTTAAAACATTGTGGTAAAAGAAGAAATTGCTCATCATGAGCAATTTCTCATTTTGCCACAATGGCAATGTTTTCAATTATTTTCAATAAGTATACTTTCATTTAAGAAGAGTTTCTCTGCTTCTAATTTATTGTTTAGATGCTGTATTACAGTACATTACAGATTTATTTCCCACCTTTAAATTCGAGCTATTTAAACTCATATTTCCATTTCCTACAAAATACTCCTTTCCGTTTCGTCTGCTCATACAGCTTCTTGGACTCTTCATTTCCTTTTCGTTTTTATTATTACTACCGCTGTCATCCTTTTTATCGGAAGAAAATCCGAATTGAAACAGTTTATTTGACATGATTTTATTATCGGCTGCTACGGTGAAGAACAATGTAAACATACCGAAAATTGGTCTAAACTATTGTCGTAACTTTTGGGATGCCAAATTAATCGGCTAAATATAAAGCAAGCATTCGTGTGTATACTTGAATCATGAACAATTTATTTTAGGTTTAAAGAAGACTAATGTTGCGTAGACATGAAGAGAAAAAACAAGATTAAAAATTGAAATTGATTTAAAAAGAATTCGCAACTTAACGGACAATTCAATATCGGATGCCATGTAAACATACCGGAAATTGTTCTGAACTATTGTGAAATTGTTGGGATCCCAATTTAATTGGCTCTATAAATAGACACGGAATTTCCAATAAACATTGAGAAGAGAATCGGCAGTAAATATCTATCCTTTTGATCTGTTTGACAACACATTTCTTCAGATATTGACGGAATTAGAACACGACCAGTCGGTCTTGCCAGATGCGAATGTAGCTAGACCTGACCAATGAACTATTAGTGAATGTAGTTCGGTCGTGCGTTAATGTCGAACCATGCAAAGCGTTACAATTTACAAAGGGTAATTTGTTAATGCGGTCGAACACTCTAAGGCGTGGGGTGTTGTGATATCCATGTCCTTTTATAATATTACACCTAAATATGATATTTATACATTCAGAGACTTGTAATTTTATTTGGTTATCAAAAATAAGCGGAATTTATTTTACATATTTGACTTTTGCTTATGTATGCATTCGTAATTTAGTCTAGACTTGTTTGTTCTACCTTTTTGTTTGTTCTGAGGCATTTACATAACGTGACTTCAAAAACTGACTTACTAACTATAGTAGATTTTGCAAGCAAATCTACTAAAAATCAACAAACATGCAATTCTAAACGATATTATCAACGAATGGGTTTAAGAATTAAAGGTTATATTAGACCACATTTTTACAATTAAATTATGATTCACATAACTGTAAATGTAAACTTTGCATTCCGTTGTGATTTAAATAATATTTCGATAAGGGGTATATGTTGGTACCCACATATCGACCACAGTCAGGGGCGTAGCTCCCTTTAGGCACTGTAGGCACGTGCCTACACATTTTTTTCTAAAAATGCCCCAAACAGCAGCTGCGGCGATACACATCTGCGTAATGTATCGACCAGATCAGCCTGCGCTGTCCGCGCAGAATGATCCGGCCGACACATTCCGTTTAAGGGGGGATAGATAGAGTAGTGATATCTGAAACAGAAAATCCACAGGCGGCGAAAAGTGTATATCCGGGTACGCCTGTGTGGCATGCTTAGGCTGATCTGGGTCGATACTTAACGCAGAGTCCACTATGCTGATTTTCTCACGAGACGGCCTACACATTTATTATTGCCAAGCTACGCCCCTGACAGTGTGCCGTGGTGATGTATTTTGCTTACGTCCCGCCTTGAATTTAATTCAGTGGTCACACACTCGTTTTACATAATGAGGAGTGGGAAATATCTTATGGTATTATTTGCCAACGATTTGATTTCAAGATTAGACTACTGGCATCGTCGTACATTTAATTTTCCAATCGGAAAAGACACTAATTACGCGATAGATTGTAACATTTTAATTGACTAACTTTCTCTATGACACGGTAGTTGCATTGTACATATTGACAGGCGAAGTTTACGTGAAGATATAAATGATTGATCTTATTGATCATTAATTAAAGTTGCGACTACCTTTAAACTGTGTATATAAACCAGTGTAAATGTGTGTACTTAAGCCATTCGTTGGCGGGGTTCTTGTGACATGCTACATGATTAATAACATGTTGAAATGTATTGTGAGTGTTGGGTTTGTTGCAAGATCGTAAATGTTAATGAAACAAAACAATTATTTATTTTTTCTAAATGATAGAACGGAAATAAAAAAAATGACAAATTTTAAACAGACTTTATCAAAAAATTCAATAACAAGAGAGCTTAACTTTCATAAAATAAGACCGTCAGGCAAGTTCGGGCAAAACGTTCTGCCAAAGGTACTCGACCAACATATTATTTTTCAATATACGTGTATATGCAATAACCTATATTTTCGATTAGGGTTAGGGTTCGTTTCTTCAATTTACAAATGAAATGTGTCCAGTATCTATTGATATGTGTCCAGTATCTATTGATATGTGTCCAGTATCTATTGATATGTGTCCAGTATATATTGACATGTGTCCAGTATATATTGATATGTGTCCAGTATCTATTGATATGTGTCCAGTATATATTGAAATGTGTCCAGTATATATTGATATGTATCCAGTATATATTGATATGTGTCCTGTATCTATTGATATGTGTCCAGTATCTATACATATGTGTCCAGTATATATTGATATGTGTCCAGTATTTATTGATATGTGTCCAGTATATATTGAAATGTGTCCAGTATATATTGATATGTGTCCAGTATCTTTTGAAATGTGTCCGGTATATATTGATATGTGTCCAGTATCTGTTGAAATATGTCCAGTATATATTGATATGTATCCAGTATATATTGATATGTGTCCAGTATCTATTGATATGTGTCCAGTATCTATTGATATGTGTCCAGTATCTGTTGAAATATGTCCAGTATATATTGATATGTATCCAGTATATATTAAAATGTGTCCAGTATATATTGATATGTATCCAGTATATATTGATATGTGTCCAGTATTCATTGATATGTGTCCAGTATTATTTGAAATATGTCCAGTATATATTGATATGTATCCAGTATATATTGATATATGTCCAGTATCTATTGATATGTATCCAGTATGTATTGAAATGTGTCCAGTATCTATTGATATGTATCCAGTATATATTGATATGTATCTAGTATATATTGAAATGTGTCCAGTATCTATTGATATGTATCCAGTATATATTGATATATGTCCAGTATATATTGATATGTGTCCTGTATCTATTGATATGTGTCCAGTGTCTGTTGAAATATGTCCATTATCTGTTGATATGTATCCAGTATATATTGAAATGTGTCCAGTATCTATTGATATGTATCCAGTATATATTGATATGTGTCCAGTATATATTGATATGTGTCCAGTATCTGTTGAAATATGTTCAGTATATATTGATATGTATCCAGTATATATTGATATGTGTCCCGTATATATCGATATGTATCCAGTATATATTGAAATGTGTCCAGTATATATTGATATGTATCCAGTATGTATTGATATGTGTCCAGTATATATTGATATGTGTCCAGTATCTATTGATATGTGTCCAGTATCTGTTGAAATATGTCCAGTATATATTGATATGTATCCAGTATATATTGAAATGTGTCCAGTATCTATTGATATGTATCCAGTATATATTGATATGTGTCCAGTATCCATTGATATGTGTCCAGTATTTTTTGAAATATGTCCAGTATATATTGATATGTATCCAGTATATATTGATATGTGTCCAGTATCTATTGATATGTATCCAGTATATATTGAAAGGTGTCCAGTATCTATTGATATGTATCCAGTATATATTGATATGTGTCCAGTATCTATGGATATGTGCCAAGTATATATTGATATGTATCCAGTATCTAATTGATATGTGTCCAGTATCTATTGATATGTGTTCAGTATATATTGATATGTGTCCAGTATCTATTGATATGTGTCCAGTATCTATTGATATGTGTCCAGTATCTATTGATATGTGTCCAGTATCTATTGATATGTATCCAGTATCTATTGATATGTATCCAGTATATATTGATATGTGCCCAGTATCTATTGATATGTATCCAGTATCTATTGATATGTTTCCAGTATCTATTGATATGTTTACAGTATATATATTGATATGTGCCCAGTATATATTGATATGTGTCCAATACCTATTTATATGTGTCCAGTATCTATTGATATGTGTCCAGTATCTATTGATATGTGTCCAGTATCTATTGATATGTGTCCAGTATCTATTGATATGTGTGCAATATCTATTGATATGTGTCCAGTATCTATTGATATGTGTCCAGTATCTATTGATATGTGTCCAGTATCTATTGATATGTGTCCAGTATATAATGATATGTGTCCAGTATCTATTGATATGTGTCCAGTATGTATTGATATGTGTCCAATATCTATTTATATGTGTCCAGTATCTATTGAGATGTGTCCAGTATCTATTGATATGTGTCCAGTATATATTGATATGTGTTCAGTATATATTGATATGTGTGCAATATCTATTGATATATGTGCACTATCTATTGATATGTGTCCAAATAGTCGATTTGATTAATATGAAACACATGTGATAACGGTATATCCCCAATTTAAATCTTCAAATTTGGGCCGTATTTAAAAACGTTGCGTTTCAAAGGTGATAAGTATTCGTTTATAATAATAAAGTCTAATTTTACGTCAGGTAGTATTTTAACTACAGCATCAAATATATAATTATATTATCTTGATCTATCAAAACTAAATTTGCTTCAAATGATAAATAAACAGATATAATACTTCTCATCGAATCTATATTTCTTTTCTCTATGTCTTGTTCAAAATTCCAAAACAATGTTAAATTCAAGCGTTCTCTTTTTTTCCTGCCGAGGGTTTTGAATTAAGAGATTGATAAAATTAGACAGATAATATAATGATTTAAACTAGAGCCACGTGAGATGATAACCGATCATAGAAGGTATAACAAATAATGTAAAATAGAATGACATAACATAATTATTTTGACAATTTTGATCATTAACGTTGTCTAGATACTTATGGATGTGCGCACGACAAGGTGGGGTGGGGGGCAGGGATCCTCATGCCGCAGGCTCATCTGGTGCTTCACTGGTCACAGATCATCGAAGGTTGGATTTGGTATGATGCGGCTCCTAGAGTTCGAAAACCAAACGCGGCCATGTAAACATCGATCAGATCAATTGTCGAAGAAAATAAAGAATACTGAAAGAATTGGCAGTTTGAATGTTTCAAGAATGCTGGAGCATCACTGTGAAAACCTGAGTGAACCAATGACGCTACCGTTGTAGACCAAAAGGCTTGGTAAATATAGAAACACTGAACTTGAAAACTTTCATTTCCAAAATTGAATTGACAAAGAGACGCCATAACGGGATTATCGATTTTTTCGATGGATAGTGGATAGAGTAATCAGTGAAGCAGAACATTAGCGGTGAACTGTTGTTATAAACAGGATATTTTAAACAGGGTACTTTATATAACTTAGAGATGTGTGTTGACGTTACTACATATCGAGTACGCATCGGCCTTTTCAGTCCAAGTCGGGGTAAAAACAAACAACATGGGAAAGAAAGCTATGTCCCAACAACACTGGGATCAGACATTCACTACAGAGTTTTAATTTGTTGTGCTCTATACTTGGTGTATTTACCGCAACCCATCTGGCATTAACAGTGCACACGAACTTTAGAGAATATGTATGTCTTTCAGCTGATATTGTTTGGTACAATATGAAACCAGACACATTATTTCGGTCAAGCTGTTCTACATCTTATGACTTCTTCGCCCAAATGAAGCTAATTCTGTCCGCTGACGTCGAATCTAATCCGGGTCCCAACATGAAAGACAGTACATCGGCAAATCCTAGGAATGATACCGATAAAATATTAGCGGCTATACAAGAAACTCGTGATAGTTTAACACATGAAATCCAAACAGTGAAAATCGACGTTTTAACAATTAAGGTTGACTTAGATAATATTAACACTATTTGCCATGATGTACAAAAGCAAATGACTTCCATTAAATCTAAACAGGCTGAACTTGAAGAACATCAGAGAGAACATGATGCAGAATTAGAAACATGGAAACAAGAAAAGGAAATGTTGCAACTCGATGTAGACACGATGCATAATTTGTTAGAACAGAATGCCGACAAAATTAATAAATTGGAAGACGAATTTGAAAATTTGGACAAATTCCGCATATTCGGTCTCGAAATCGATAATCTATCTCAAAAAGCAGTCAAATCGGCAATTGTGGAAAACGTGCTAAAAGTCGCATATCCAGACGGAATTTGGGGCGACAACGACATAGAGGAAGCTTATTGTGTTGGTGGCTCGAGTGGTGCATCATCGCGTATTACTATCGTAAAATTCTGGTCTTCAGATACCAAACATACATTATTTAGTAATCGCGACAAATTAAGACTGCGGGGTCTGAGAATAAGCAATGATTTAACGGTTAATCAACGAAGCAAGTTAGCGGCGGTAAAGGAAAAAGGTCATACTGGCTACTATTATAAAGGCGAATTGAAGGTCAGAGAAACGAAACAGCCGAACAATAATGCCAACGGCCGTTTGTTTATGAATGCCACACGTCGGCTGACAGGCACTTCTGAAAATATGGAAGTACTTGAGCATGATAGTGTAGATGAAGCAGCAGTGCAAAACGCAAGTTCTAAGACCTAGCAATTAGGCCAAGGCTCATTAAATAACAATGTATCTATTTTGTATTGGAATATAGAAGGTTTACTTAACAAATTAGAATTTGAGGATTTCAAAAAGTACATTCAGTCGTATTATATAATTGCACTAGGAGAAACATGGCAATTAAATGAGATAGAAGGCGTGTGTGATTCCCATGTAGTGTATTCATTACCAGCTGAAAAACAGTCGAAATACGGCCGTGCTATGGGTGGAATGTCGGTTTACATTCACAGAGATGTTTCGAAATATATAACGCGAATCAACACGGATTGTAAAATAGGTATTTGTCTAAAAATGAACAAATTAGTGTGCGGTGACATGGACACCATTATTATGTTTGCATACCTACCTCCGGTTAACTCACCATTCTATGCTAACAAAAACTTCAAAGGAATTGAGTTACTTGAACATGAAATTACATTATTAGAAGGTCATCTACCTAATCGTAACTTTATCATTATGGGTGATTTGAATTCACGTGTCGGGGAGAAAGTCGTTAACTGTAATACGAATGCCAATATTCCTGAGTTAGAACAAGTAAACGATTTCTTTCGATCGCCAATCTCTGAACAAAGGTGTTCACAGGACAAAGTTATTAATACGTTTGGAAAGGACCTTATAGAACTATGTCAAGTACAATCGCTGTCAATTCTGAATGGTGTAGTTGGAAAAGACAGTAATACTGGTAATTATACTTTCTTATCAACCAATGGTAATAGTGTAATAGATCTGGGTATTTGTTCTACCAAATCATTACATATCATAGATAATTTTGAAGTTGGGTTGAGATGTGAATCTAGCCATATGCCGATTATTATGGAGCTCAAAAAAGTATTTCCAATCTATACGCCAAATATACAAAAACCGAATAACAATCATGAAGATATTAGATATCGCATCTCTTCCCACGATATTGAAACGTATAAAGAGTCTCTAAATGAGATAATAACCAACTCATGGAACAGCCGATTGTCATCGGACATCCGAAATGACACTAAAGACATAAATGATATTGTAGAAGACATTGAGGAGACGCTTAAAGAAGCTGGTGTTAAGTTCGAAGCTCGACGTAAAAGCTTCTGTTCAAAGCAACCAGCGTGGTTTGATAAAGTATGTAAGGATGCAAAGCGTATAAAATATGCAAAGCTGCGAAAATACAGACATCATAAGAGCAGTATCCACCTGTCTGAGTACATAGTATCACGTCAAACGTTTAAGGCGTTATGTAAGAGCAAGCAATCAATATTTCAAAAACAAAAGCTTGATTCACTTGTTGCGGCTATAAATAACCCGAAATCGTTTTGGTCGAAATTAAAAAATATGACTCACAAAAGATCAGCAACGACGAACACTATTACAACTGAGCAGTGGGTAGACCATTTTACCAAATTATTAAATACGGATGGTGAAAATGGAAATCACGATGAGCATCTTTTAATAGATGAGCCAAGCGACGAGATAGAGCAGTATATTTTCAACAGTGAGATTTCGGACGATGAGGTAACAAATGCTGTGAAAAATTTAAAGACAGGGAAAAGTTCGGGGCCGGATTCGCTTATCCCGGAATTTTTTATTTTTGGTATTGACTATTTAATACCTGTGCTTTGTAAACTATTTAACAGGTTATATAACAAGGGAGAATATCCACTTTCGTGGGGTCAGTCAGTTATCGTTACTTTACATAAGAAGGATGACGTAAATGACGTTGACAACTACAGAGGAATAAGTCTTCAAAATGTTATTGGTAAAATATTCACGTCAATACTAGTTAACAGACTAAACTTTTACTCCAATTTATATTCAAAAGTATCGGAAGCCCAAAGCGGTTTCAGGGCCGGCTATTCAACAGTCGACAATGTATTTGTATTGAAGTCCCTAATTGATAAAAAACTGTCTCGCAAGGGTAGTAAATTGTACGTTTGTTTTGTCGATTTTTGTAAAGCATTTGATACTGTAGATAGGAATATCCTCTGGAAACGAATGAGTGAGAAAGGGGTGAAGAGTAAACTTTTTGGAGCTTTACGTAGTATGTATAAATCTGTGAAGTCTTGTATCTTGTGTAACGGAACAAAATCAGAATATGTTAACTGTACGTTAGGTTTAAAACAAGGATGTGGGGCCAGTCCGATAATGTTTGACTTTTTTATTGATGAATTATCAAAGCAACTTGAAAACAGTTGTCAACATGGTCTTCAACTGTACCCATACCTTACCGAATTGTTTCTACTAATGTTTGCTGACGACATAGCGCTCATGTCTGATACAGTTATAGGCCTACAAAGAGAAATAAATACACTCGAACAATTCTGTAATGAAAATAAACTAACGGTAAACGAAAAAAAGACTAAGATTGTGGTTTTCAAAAAAGGTGGTAAATTGGCTAGATCTGAAAAGTGGTTATATAAAGGTTGTTATCTAGAATGTGTTAGCTCATTTCATTATGTTGGTCTACTTTTAACAAGGCAAATGTCAATGCCAATGATGGTAAATGATCTCGCGGTAAAGGCGAAGCGTGTTTTATATGGTATATTATCAAACTTATATAAATGTGGGCAAATTCCGAGAAAAGCTTACTTCAAAATATTTGATAGTAAAACTTGTGCACAGCTGCTCTATGGTAGTGAGCTATGGGGCTTTGAGCGTCACGAGAGCCTAGAACGGATACAGTATTACGCTTGCAAGCGTTTTATGTGTGCTGATAAGAGGAGTTGTAACGCAGTCGCCCTTGGTGATTGTGATAGATATCCGTTACATATTGAAACTATGAAACGTGGGTTAAAATATTGGTTCAAATTACTAAAAATGGAGGATAAACGATATCCAAAACAGTGTTATATAATGTTGAAAAACGAAGACGCTTATATGGTAAAATCAATTGGGTAACACAGCTACGATCATGTCTGCAAATCAATGGTTTCGGATACGTATGGGAGAGCTAAAATGTGAATAATGAGAATGTATTTATAAACTCTTTTGTGACAAGGGCTCGAGACCAGTATTTACAAAACTGGCGCAGCAAAATTGATAATAGTTCAAAATTAAGTCACTATAGACAATACAAGTCGGTGTACGAATTTGAATATTATCTAGAAATCATTACTATAAGAAAATTCAGGCGTGCTATGTCCTGTTTACGAAACGGATCACATTCTCTACACGTTGACAAGTATAGACGTAATAACGTCTTATATCCCGATATGTTATGCAATTTATGTGACGCTCAGGCAATAGAAGACGAATATCATTTTGTTATGCATTGTACATGTTATGCGAGTTTGAGAAATCATTATATACCGCTTAAGTACTGTAATCCCATTTCGTATAACAGGTTCATTTTACTTATGTCGTCTAAAAACGAGTCGGTAATCAAATCTCTTGCAACATATATATACTATGCTTTTGAACGAAGGAAGAGGTGTTTGGTATGAATTTCAGTCACATGTTTTAAGTTTTATGTCAGTGTATACTATATATGTAATTCCATTTTGCAGCACATTACGAAGTCAGATCGATGTTCCCATATGTTATTTGTATATGCAGCAGTGAATTTAGAATGCTATAACAAAACGTATGCATATGTATATATTATAGAAAGTAATAACATATATGTTATAAGTACATGAATCAACTGTTATACGACGTGATAACAAAATGTATGCCTATGTCTATGTGTAAACCTTTAGCTTTTTCATAATAAAATATGCTTCTATCGTAGATACTAATTCAAAACATGATGGGAAAAGTAGTAACTGCTCAAAATAACTTATTTCTCATTTCGCATCAATGTTTTCAAGGTTTTAAATAAACCACATTTAAGATACCAATTGTTTCATTCTCGTATGCTTTCAATAATGACAGATCTTAACATATCATATAAGGTAAACTGTAAAACAAGTTCTGTGTGAAAATGTTATATGATGTAAACATAATTGTTATGGGCCGGTGGCCTTATGTCAATAAAATATTGTCATTGTCATTGTCATTGTCATAGTAACAACTTCAATAGCGTATCTCAGCTTTACAATACAACGGTTGTGTACGCATGATCAGCGATACGTCGAAAGTCCCCTTTCTAGGGTCACAAGGGCCACACTTTCTCGGGGTCGCTGTAAACCTGTAGTCCTTCAGCAAGTTTGCGAGGTATAAAAACAGACGACTTCGAGGAAAGTGTTCGGCAGTACACTTTCTTCTACCAGTACCAAATACGATCAAGCTGAAATAAGAAAAATCCTAATTAAGCTGTGCTCTACAGATTTGAGACCAGTGTAGATTTAGATCAAACTACGTATCTGTGCAATTTGATCTGGATATAACTCACTGGGAGGACATTTTCTTTCAATGCAATATTTACTATAATGTTTTCCAAAAATCATCAGGTTCTATATCTGGTATATATAGTTATTATCTAATTTCAAATCCTTAAATTTACAGAACTCGGAATTTCAAAAGTTTAATTAAATTAAATTAAATTAAAAAAGCTTACTGAACTTTTGCAAGATAATTTTGATTTATGGGAGTTAAATGCCGTAATAATATATTTGTTCAATAAAACACGGCGACCAGTACACATAATCGTTTGTTTTCTGGCTTTCGCGCACCAGTAGTCCACACAACATTCTTCCCAGGCAACAGGCTTCTGTCCTAGATAGACACATTTAGCACATTTAATACCACTGCCGCTAGTCATATTGACTTGTGTCAATCATAGGAGAGAATCAATATCAAGGTGAAAGAAGAGATCTATAACCTTTCTAAACAAACCTGATGACACAGGATAAACTGCTTATTTTGATAGCTGTCCATAAAGGGTCACCGTCAGATAAAACAACTTTATATAAGTCTGGAATATTGTTGACAAGGCGTTCAATCTACTTCTCAAGTAATCAACGCTGTCAATGTCACGTATGGTGGGCAAATAAGAGTTATACAATATAAGTTAAATGATTTCATTCAGCCAACCCTCAGAGTTCTAATGAATACACATGCGTCTAGACAATACATAAAATACAGCATGCATCTTAAGAACGTATTTACCAGTTTACAAGACTATAGTGGATACACCACGGACAATTTATATAAGGAAGATAATGGAAAGTGCGTTTTCTTTAAATAAGCATACATACTGTTTCCTTAAAGGATGAGTACTTGGAAAGATCTGACCATTGTCATCCAGCCATCTCTCCGGCCTGAATGTCCAAGGATCTCCCCAATTAGCTTCGTCGTGGTGCCATACGTTCGGGATGATCTTACGAAAATATAAGAAGAACATACAACACTCCCATGCGTTCAAACCCAAAACACATCTCCCCAAACAGCCTCGTCGCGGTGGACAAACCATACGTTCGGGACGTTCGGGATGATCTTCCGGAAATTTAAGATGAAAATAAAAACTCCCATGCGTTCAAAACCGAAACTGAAACATGTTTCGCGACAACCCCGTATGTTTCAGTAATTTGCCGCGAGAATTGGGTGTTCGATTTTAATGGTTCACTAGTACCTAGGTTAAATCTAGTGTCTACTGAAAACGCGGCTCAAGGCAAGGCACTTATTACTGCGTAGTCTGTTTCTATAAACAACCCCGCCGCTAACTTAAAAACTTAACATGTTGCAGTAACAATGAATATTGAACGAATGGCACTATATAATCATTTATATGCATAGTCCATAATGTTGGTTTTCTCGCGGGACGGCTCATATCTGCTTGCGCATCCATGCTATTTGATCCAAAGAGAAACATTGTTGAGAAGTTTCTTGAAACCTACGTTTACTTATTGGCGAACAGTGCAGAGCCCGATCAGATGCCCGGATTCACAGACCTATCTTGAAAAACACTGGTCACAACAGTCTAAACCCTCTCAGCGGCACATTTCATAAAATAAACGTTGCCACGTTTAAAATCCGTAGCCTTCATTCTTCATGTAATAATAGATTTGTAATATTTCGATAGCGAAAATTCAAACAATGCTGATTGCAGGTGAGACATCGCGTTACGAGCTGACTCAATTGAATATTTATTGTTTGCAAATACCTCAATATTGCACATCGCGCTGAAAGAGTTCAAGTGTTTCTAAAAGAAGGGTTGTTCAAAAACACTTTTTGTTGGTAAACCCTTAATACATTCTTTAAATTGTGCGAAAGTGCTTGGCGGTATTTTACCATGGACAAAATAACTGTATTGCATCAAAAGTGTTCTGTATCATTGAAATGATTCTCATCGAAAATTACAAACACATACCAGGCTTCCAGCTGACACGTGGTATCCTTCAAATTCCATCTCCGTCGAACAATAATGGGACAGCAATAGAGGTGTGACGGGTATATATCTGGAACTCTCGGTTATACTAGCTTCCAGCAAAGGACGGTCACCACGATCGTCAAGGGATGGCATTCTTCCGCGACCAATTACGTCGTTCAGTTCTTTCTGGACTTTTTCTTGATACTCAGGATTGTGTATTAGACATACAATCGTATTTGAAATTGCTGACAAACTAGTCAAAATGCCTGTGAAAATGGTGCAAAAGTTAGTTCATGATAGAAAGAAAGTAGACTTTGTGTGAAACAAGAGACAAATGACAAATGGAACAATAGATAATAAATGGAATATATAATAATATTTGGAAACCACTGTGTATACGTGTCAAAACAGTATATGCCATGTGTGAGCACAATATTCTGCATATACTTTTTTCTGTTTATATGTATCAAGTGAGTGTAAAATATACAGCTATTAAAGTAGCTGTCCAGAAGTTTTTATGCTGAATTGCCTGTCAGTTGAATTTATGATGACCATTTCGACTCACATACATATGCAAGAATAGTGGCATTGCAATGTACTATTTAAATTGATACTATGCTACCAAAGGTTCCTCTAAAATGATTAGGTTGTGTATATTGTTTTGACTAATGAACTCAATAATTAAAGTCTATCCACTCCAAGCCACGCCTCTTAGCTAGTGTATCATATTTCTATATAACCCGTGTATTTCATGTTAATCTTTGTAGTATTAAAGATTCTGCTGAGCTATATGGTTTTTCCTTCTTTATCTAGTTTTATACACATACACAACATATTTGAATTATCAAAACCACCTTTGAAAAGACACACACTATGAACAGCCTGCTTCCGGCACCAGTTTTATAATGGGACGATACAATAACGGAGTGAAAATGTGTACTCAAGTTGTACAATGCATCCGTGCATTTCATTTTCTCGTACTGTCTAGTTCATTTTCCATTTACAACTACAATGCTGTTTCATGATGTAGATTGCATATTAGAATCCATTGTCTATCTTTAGTTACATTTTGTTAGTCTGATCCAAGTTTTAGCAAGATTTATTTTCATGTGACTTTGAACACTAGTGCCATTTCAAGTTCCGTTCTACGTTCTATCCTATGTTCCGTACCGGGTTTAACTAACCATCGGAGCATACTTACCTGCTGTAATGGTCTCCAGTATGTTGCTTATAATGCGTTTATCTGTAAACACAACTTCCCCTCCGGCTTCTTTCTCTCGGTCCTGCTCTTCTAGTAGGATATCAACAATACCACGAATCACCAAGGGCGTATGTGTCTCCTGATATAATTGAAAGAACCGGAATTTCAATATACCACACTTGAAAATTTCACGATATATTTTCAAAGAAGACTTTAAAAACTGTCGTTAAACCATTACATACCGCTCTATTTTCTCGAGCTCAAGAGTTGCACTGACTCAAATTGCTCAAACCCATTTAGCCGACTCTTACGGTTCAAGCAAAGATCAAACTGTGACTGCCATTCTTATTGAGAGTCTCCAGTCATAGGGGCAAAGTAATACGTAAATGTTTAATCACTAACTCAGTGGGAATGTAATAATTACAATTAGTATTAATGATAATAATAATACATCAAAAGATTGAATGATTGATTGGGATTTAACGCCGTTTTTAACCATTTCTCAGTCATATCACGGCGGCCAGTTCACCTACTCATATGTTTCCTGGTTTTCGCCTGATGATAAAGAGAATGACTTAAGATAAAAATAATAGTTTTGAAAATAAATGCAATAATAATAATAAAAGTAAATAATAATAACCATAAGCAATGAAAATTGTTACCCTCATTTTTGTGAAGTATTTACTGACAATTCTGTTCCTGGCGTCCATACCGTCGTCAAACAAACGTTTATAATAACCCGGGATCTTAACGAGGAAAGGGAACGTTAGCAACAGGGAATTAGTCGTTGCGTTTTACATTAATTCGTCACATTTGCTCAGCTGCCAGAAAACGTCCACGTCTTCATCGTCATCTTGCAGTTCTTCGCCGTTCAACTTGAAACATATATTTTAAAAGGGGTGTAATAAATGATGATGATTAACAATGAGCCGCGTATGAAGGAAAATGGTCCCGTTGCATGCCCGTTTCGGTATTTATAATGCATATGGGATTAAGACTATTACAGTGGTCGAGAAGTTTTTCACCCCGTTCTACTAAATCATTTATTTAATATTTAGCATAATTATGTATCCTTTTCCGAAGCAATTCTGACAATAAGATCATGAAGCAAAGACGCAAGTGGTCTTTGTCGGTTAGCTGCATATTTTGATTACCTGCCTTTGAATGATTTAATGCAGCCTTTCTCATTAATAAGTGAATTATTTTGCACAATACATAGTGTATAGTCTGTCTAGACAATCATTGAAGCTAAAAAAGTAAAAAGATAAACGTTTTGTTTTTGCAAAGCTTTCTCCACCACCAGGTTAGCAGGACTTCAAATTGGGTTTTCAAGCTGGAACAAATCAAATCACTCATACGAACCCGTTTGGTACCCCTATCCCAATTTAACATTTTCAGAAAGATCAAATTGTGAAACGTCTCCAATTCAAACCCTTTCATTTAAACGCACAAAGACTATGATCTTAGCATAACACAATTTCAATGTAGTGAAGTAGAGACGCACGTGCTTTTTAAGTCAGACAGAGGTAGTTTTGCGGACTATTAAATACAATTGAAAGTCTACACATGGGGACTTAAGTTATGTCCATTAAATAGCTTTGACCATAGATATGTGATGTGAAATGGTTTTCTTGATTGTTTTGATATTTTTTGTGTTTAAAAACTGAAATATGAAAACTCCATTCAAACACTAGTTCCTGGAAATACCAATGTGTGCTTAATTCCGTTATTCCTTTATCCCTTTAATACGTTGTAAATAAAGTGCGCTGTTTAGATTTATTCAATAGAAACATGACATAAACTATTTCGATTGATTGGTATAATCAATGTGCATTCTTTTCATTTTAACATATACGTAGAGACACCATATTTGTTAATTCTAAACATACTGTACTACTGTGATATCTATAATTCGGGGAACAACACATGAGGGAAGACAGAACACTTACCTGTTTTACGTATTTGTTCTACTATACTCCTTTATCGCTGTTTTATGATGATATATCAACATTTTTATGTGAAATAGTAAACGTATCGAGTCTATTTTAGCACATTGATCATAGGACATTACGAGTAGATAGTATAGGCTATTGCATCTGTATGGGAAAGTATTGTGTTGGACGAGTTCCTTCGGCTGAGTTGCCAAAGCTTGCGAGGGCAGAACTCCGCCGATGGAACGAGACCCAACACAATAGTTTCCCATTATCATGCAATAACCTTTTTATTGTAAAATTTGATATTGAGCATTTAAAAAGCTAACAATTGTTTTTGAATTATTTTGATAGATTAACATTTACGATTTATCGCACAATTATTGTCCTTTCCGATGGTTGCTGGGGTTTTAAAAGATATGAATTTAAGAACAGCCATTTTTGGTCCACGTTTGATTTTGACTTGAAATTGATTGAATCGTCGACAAAAGGATGTGCAATGCTTTTTCTAATAGTGGATTTCATTATCTAATTCTGGTATTTACCCCTGGATATTTGTGTTCTTTATTACGATTTACAGTTTAGCAGTTTACAGTTTATTTTTTAGATGACGCTTTTAACATTACAGTATGTTCAGTAAAGCGAACACACATCTTCTGTTTTACGTTGAAACACTTAAAAACGGAGAATGACAACAATTATCAGAAGATCTACATTTATAACAATCATTTGCGTATTCATCCTAGCAGTTATCGAATCTACCTTGATTGTGTAGGTCATGTGTTATTGAGATAAACTTATAGAGATCGTCAACGACTTTACACAGCAAGGCCTATAGAACAGGGCAAAATGTGAACGGTCTGCAAATACCGATGACATTAAAATACACGTCACATCATTACGTCAGTAACGTAAGTTTATACAGTTTACAGATTACACATTAGAGCTAGCGCTACGAATAGACCGAACTGGTTATCGATTGTTCACAGCGTGTCATCTACAAACGATGTACCAAACATTGTTAGCTGGTCTCTATACACTTTTGAAAGGTTGGCTGGGAAGGCTCTGTAACGTTACCGTATAGACATAGTTCAGTCCTGAGCAGCACGCGAAAAAAAATATCTGAGTTAAAATATCAAAACATTCCATATCATCAGATACTGCATCCTTTTTTTAAATGGAAAATAGAAGGCAAAATATCAAAGTATAACAAAATAAACCATATTCCGGATCTTTTCTCCGATTATGTCTCATGTCTGTAAGGCAGGGAAACACTTAGGGATTTGATTTCTGTTTGTCTGATTAACTTCAAACTTGTAACACTTATAATAAGTGATCACCAGGATAGGACGATAAAGGAACATAACTCATTGGTATGTATGGATCGTCTCCCATTTTTTATTGTTTATTTATCAACTTTTTCTCACTTATTTTGATATGTTTTAACTCAAGTCTTGGAATGTGCATACAAGTATCTCTGCCCCGGTCACACATTCACGGATCGTCTTGCCGGATCCACTACGGATGGAAACTCACGGATGACCCCGGAAAAGACTATATCCGTGGTCCGCTACGGATGCAACACGATTTGACTACGGGTTTTGAGGGATCAACCAAGGATAATGCAGAAAATGGGCTAGTTGACAACGGGGAGTGATACGGATTGCTACGGTTCGGTACGGTTCAGTACGGTTCGGTACGGTTTAGTACGGAATGACACGTGTCACGGCGTATGCACTGCGGATTAACAACGGTTCGCTACGATTTAGTACGGGTTAGCACAAATTAGAACGGTCTGGTACGGATAAGTACGGACTCTTACGGAGCGCCACGGACCTGCCACGATAAGCAATCCGTATACATAAACTCCTGCGCTCGCGTGTTCATTCCACAACTTCAGGCCGAGGATCGAACCCGACATATCCGGTTCGAAGTCCACTGAGCAATAAAAGTCGAAACAAATATCGTTGAAAAATATCAAAGTTGAACTATAATGTTGAAGTGAAATAAAATATTCTTAATTTTGAAATATACATGTACTTTATTTCACTTCAATTTTAAGAGTTCAACTTTAATCTTTTTCATCTTTTTTTTTCCAATTTTAATTGTTCAAGAATATATTATGTTTCAAATTCATAAAGTGAGAAATACAGACAGAAATAAAAGGTTGATATTAACATTTGTAAATGATGTTAGTGTATGTTTTTTATGTAAGTACAAATAAAAACATATTCCAACGTCCAATAATTTAATAAAACATGATCTGTAAATATCTAACACAATTCGACCGATCTGAAGGATAATCTTTTATACCATCCTATTCTGCCATGGCACCGCCCCGACAGGTGAATTGACGAAGTGTTTTAGGTACAGCCTCTGCTGCTTCCATTCCAAAGTGTCTAAGTACCCCTGGTTTTCTGCACATCGTACATGTTAACAACACCCTCTCTCTAGGCTCCGGGATGAGGTTGTGGTTAACATCCTCTTGATCCATGAAAAGGTTCTCTTCACCAGGATATCTGACCCTCATGATGTTGTGAATGCACACACAGGCGAGGACTATGGCATGTACTGTATCAGGGTCCTGCAACATGACGAAGAGCAAACACCGGAATCTGTTTTTAAGGATACCAAATGCATTTTCCACAACTCGTCTGGCCCTCGAGAGGCGGTAGTTGAAGATCCTCTCGTCATTGGAAAGACCCCGTCTGGAGAAGGGCTTCATGAGGCAGGTGTTCGTGCCAAATGTATCGTCTGCAATGATATAGTATGACATCGGTCTGTCATCACCGGGAAGGGGGGCTGCTGGTGGGATGCCGATTACACCCCTTTCAATGGCGTTTTTCACACTGGTTCCAAATCTGAGCGTCGGAGCAACCACCTTGTGCACCAATATTCACCCACCGGAACTTGTAATCGGCGTCGACTAGGTCCATCAGAACTATTAAATGATATCCTTTATAGTTGTAGTATAGGGAGCCACCGTTCTTAGGAAACCGTATGTCAACATGTTTGCCAGCTAGAGCACCGAGAGCATGTGGGAACTGCAATTTTGCAAAACACAGGTCGGCTATTGCCTGCCACTGTTCAGGCTCAGTAGGAGTGTCGATAACATCCCCAGCATATGTTGCAACTATGGTCTCGCATACGCCCCGAACAATACCAGAGATGGTATTGTGCGCCACCCTGAAGCCGTACATCAAGGCCCGGTAGCTGTCCCCGGTAGCCAGGTATCGCAGGGTGACTGCTAGCCTCACTCCAGGTTCGATGGACTGTCTGTACCAGGTAATGTTCTTCATAATCATGCGACCCACTAATTGTAACAGTTCTTGGAACATCTGTAGGTCTATTCTCAGAAAGTTCTTGAAAGCAGCTGCATTTTCCACGATCAGTTCAGCCATGATTGCTTCATGCTGGCCGTGAATGGGTCGTCGGAGGAGCCAGTCCTTGGTCCACCATCTCTTCTGCCTCCGGCCACCTCTCAGTCTGTCCTCAAGCAGCTCCACCATGGCCCTGGCATTTTGTGCCATATCAATGTCCAGGTCCAGCCAGTTAAGTGCGCCAGCCTCAATTGTTGGTTGTTCATGTTGGTTGTTGTTAGACGTAGACTTCTTGGATGAAACAGATATGAAGTAGGGCACTATAAACTGGAAGTATTTATACAGAAGTCTGGTGACAGAACGGGGGTGACACCTAGATGACATAATCCGTAATAAACTGTAGTGGACCGTAGTAAGCCGTATTATACCGTGATGTCACGTAGTAACCCGTAGGAATCCTTGAGAAACCTTGGTAATCCCTACCTATCCCTAATAGAACGTAGTGCGACCGTGCTGATCCGTGACAAATCCATAACAAACCGTATTGTATCCTTGGCTAATCCGTGATATAACCGTACAAGTACGTAGTTCACCGTAACTAACCGTACCGATCCTTGGCGAGTTGAGTCCGGGGATTTAATACGAATAAGTGCAGTTTATTAAGGACTACAACAGATAAGTACGTTCTAATACGGATCAGCTACGGACCACTACAGATTGCCACGAATGATGCCGGATCGTATCCGTGGCTAATTCGGCTTCCGATCGTGAATGTGTGACCGGGGCATCACACTTTTCAGATGTGCAGAACATGAACTTTAACTCTAGCGTGCCAAGCTTAGAAATGATCTTTCAACTTTAAACTTGACATTTAGATAACTTACGATCTACAGGTGCAGTGTGCAAGAACCGTCAGTATAGTGCGCATGTTTTTGGATTTATCTTCCATACATGTATCAATGTTTCAAGTTCGTCGATTTTCTGACATAAACGAGGGTCAGTCGTAAAGTTCCCGGACTGTTCTTCTTAAATATGCAATTTTTTTTTTATTGAAATCGTATTAATACTCGGAAATATTAAAATATGATGTTTTATTGTCATGTATAGAAAACTTAAATGCATTTACTTCTTATAAATCCTTTTTGCATTTAAATTCAATGATGCAGTTTATGTGCTACGGAGCAGTTTGAAATCTTACATATTTAGGAACAAAATCTAGATGTATTCTATCTCAAATCTTCAAAATTTGGCGCGTTAACGTCATGATTGTTGACAAGTTGTCAGAATCATATCTGTTGAATACTTCGTGAAAGTTTAGACGTCATATCTGTCATAACAAGTATGAACGTTGATGATTGCTACCCTTCAACAGAAGCAAGCATTAAAACGCCAACGTCATTTGGTACGGAGCAACGTTCGGTGATAAAATATTGCGAAAATGCAGGAATGACTCCTACAAAGACTTTGTAACAGGACCCGAATAGAAAGGTAAGTCAAACAATAGTTTTTGATTGGTATCGACGGTCCAATGACGGCAGAGAAGAACTTGAAAACAGCTGTAAAGTCGGTGTACCAAGGTGTTGATGGTTTAACACGCGAAATTGACAACAGCGGACAAAGGAATGTTGACTAAATCGTATCACCCACGGCTTTGAGCCACAGAACGATCCATATTTTTGTTTAAATATGAACTTAACACGAATAAAGTGTATTCGATAAGTGGGCGAGAACACCGGAAATATGTTAATGCATGTTGTGAATACTTTGAAAAGGCCTGAAGTTAAATGTGACGTCGCGTTATGTTTTGTATGTGCTCCGTGCGGTTGATGGTTATGTGTAACAATGTGTTGTTATTTAATAAGATGTTTGTTTTCTGTAAACTTGTATACATTACTTCAGTAAATATCTATCTTTCAGACTTCTGGTTTATTTTGGTTTTAAAACAAGTAGTATCGAAATGATACGCAGAGTCCGAGAACTTTACGACTGACACTCGTATATCAATATATCTACACTAGCCTTGTTGTGAATTTCGCGTGTGATCTGTTGGTGATAAGCATATGGTCTATAGGGGTTTAATGCACAACAACAACTATAATTCAGCATGTACTTTTGTAGTTATCTCCTTTTGTGGATGTTATTATGTCTGGCTGTTTATCCAACTGTCTGCAGTCGATACATGTGTTCCGTGGAACGCTTTTGTTTAGTTTTGAACACACCGCAAACGTCTTTCTACTTTTTTTGTTTGTTTTTATTTTAAACTATATCAACTTAAAACCATAATTTAACGGTGATATCTCAACATCCATATAGGTAATAAGAAGCCAAACATTACAAACTTAATGACTTTAATTTAATTTTGTGTTTCTTTGTTTTAATCAATCTTCATTAAAGTCCCTTATCGGGTATCAAATCAATATTTCCAAAGCTAGAAGACATTGCCTATTAGCTATTAAAAGTTCCGCTGTTCGTACTTTTACATTATCCATATTGGCGTTCGATAATGTTTCGGCATGATACATTTTCTTTTCAAAAACAGACGCATCAGTTTGCACTATAAGATTATGGTTTGGAATCGCATATGTATAATATACATTTTAGTAAATGAGTCAATATCAGCGAGCGTGCAACATCAACACAAAACAATATTTGTTTCTCTTCCGTTTTTAATCGAGTTGCATGTCGGTAACGACGATGCGGTCTGTCGCTTCTGGTATTGTTAGAATACAGGTACATTCATTGCTTCTTTTCTCAGTAAAAAGAAAAGCTGTGGTGACATCACTTGGAATATGGGTCATATTGGGCCAGGAACTATGTCACTGCCAAATCGTTTGGACACTTGATACAGCAATTTTGGCCAGCTTGGCTTAATTAACTGGGTCAGAATGTTTTTCTTGGCTATATCTAGGCTAAGTTTAAATATGGGTCATATTGGGGAATAAACTAAGTCTTAATCATATTTATTGTACTCTATTTTTTTGAAAAAATAATGGTCTCTCTCAGGCCATCTTCGCAAGCCAAGGGTAATTTGTCCATTACATTACCATAATTACCCTTGGCTGACGGCTTCTTTAAATTTGAATTTCCCGCTCTGCCACCTAGCGGTTGCATAAATACACATCCCAATTCGGAAACGTTCATCGTCCAATAGAATGATCGGTAACAAACGTCGTCGGTTTTCTGTTAATATGGCGACTGCTTCGCTTCAGGCCTCGTCGCTTACCGCGAAATACGAAGGAGTAAAAAGTTTATAATCCAGAATCTTACAGACGAATATTATAGTGAGATCAATCTACGAAGGGACAGATGTGTTTGTGGCCAAGCGGACCGGTAACGGAAAGTCACTGACTTATGAGTGTTTCCCTATCATGTTTCCTTGCACAATTGGCTAGTCATCATTATTGCTCCGCTGACTTCCATCATGGAGGAGCAGTGCCGGAGACTTGTTAGCCTTGGATTTATAGCAACATACCTGGGAATGGACTCCAGCCAGAACAAGGAGATCGAGAACGGGACGTTCGACTTCGTTTTTGGAAGCCCGGAAGCTTTTTAAGGGAGATGGCGAACTAGAATGTTGACTGAAAATTATCAGGAAAGACTGGGATAAATTGTTGTGGATGAAGTCCACACAGACAGTCATTCAATGGTATGTAATTATAGCTGACAAAATGATTATCTATATGTTCTTAGAGTAAATGTTGCACCATAATGTTCAAACAGATCATAATGCTTGGCAAACTAGCACTGACATTGCAGGTTTATGTATTCCCCACCCACCTGTATATATATATATATCTATGTTGGGTTAGAGTTACTAGTTAGGATCGTTGATATGGAGCCCTGTTGATATACAAGCACCCACTGTTATTTCCAGTTTTATTTCTTCTTTTCTTCTTTTTTTCAATTTAATGATTGACTGTGGAAAATATTTTACAATTATAACCATTGTCAAACAGAAAATGGTACAGTATTTACATCAAGCTAGATATAATTATATTAATATAAAACAGGAATAATGATTATTGATATCATAATATGACTCATCTTTAAAAGAAAATAATAAAATTTATTTGAAATGGTCTTATTACTGCTGCTATAATATTTCAATTCCTAAGCTTTGAAAGAAAATTAATCATTGCAATTATCATGTAAATTCCTCAGCATATATTATATGTTAAATTAGGGTTTTATCATTGAAATTGTGAATGTGTTATTCTGGCCTAAATACACTTTTAGCAGTCTACAATTCTTAAGTTGACAAAAAGGTATATAGAAAGATTATGTCTCCAATGTTGTTGTAGATCAATCCATTCCTACAGTCAAATAATATCACAATATAATGAAATCTCAACAAGTGATGTGGTTTGATCCTTGGACTGACAAAAAACTACAAAGACTGTTCAAGCTTTCAAGACTGTTCAAGCTATATTACTTTGGAGCTCTAGTTTATTTTTTTGTATCTGATTGAAATAAGCATTTAATGATTATAAGTTGAAATAAATATAGATTAAATTCATATTTGCTTGCATGAAAATGAAAATAATAAATGGAGGTCAGTCAGGCTATGATGTCAACATGTTTATACCAGTTCCAACCTAAACAATTGTGTTGAAATTAACATTAAACATTTTCCAACATACAACAAATGTGCAGCAGATGACTCTGAATTTAAAAAGGCAAATACAATGATTTTTACTAAAAAGGTAAGTTTTTAATCATTGAATTCAGTTGAAAACATTGTGGCAAAAGGAGAAATTACTTATCTTGAGATTTCTTTCCTTTTGCCACAATGTTTGCACAAGATGATTGCTGTAGAGGTGTGAGAAAGCATCTTCATATGGAAAAGGGTTTCTACATGTATGTACAATATTACATGTAAATATTAGTTGATTGAAACAAATATAGTCTATAGATAAAATTCGCATTTGCTTATATTATCAAAACAAGAAAACGAAAAGATGATGTTAATCAGGTTTGTTATGCCAACCTATTCATAATAAGACTTAAAGAGGACAATGAGACACTGAATTGCTCACCCGAATACAGTACTGCCTGAATATGATGTTGCCTGTTAAAAAAATCTGGCATACAGCAAATAAGCATCTTTTTTTCAAAATGTCAAAGCAGAACTATAAAAAATCTATACAGCTGAAAGTTTAACCCTTTCCCACATCAAAACAGTTTAAAACGCCTTTGCAGCAAATGACTTTTGAAACATTGTGTCAAATTGCTCATAATGAGCAATGTCTCCTTAAAATTGCTAAAAAAAATTCTATTCAATAAATTTTCATAAGATGCATCAAGTGTAAAAGATTTAAGACAAAATTGATATTGAATACATAAATTAAATGATTAAAAAACATATTGTAACATTGCAACTATATCTTGTTTTAAAAATGGAGTAGTACATGTAACAATCCGTTTAACATGGTTTATAAAATTACTGTTTTATTGGAGTTTACCCCTTTCCCACAAATTACCCTTGGCTTGGAAAGATGCTGCTGATGTTTACGAGAAAAAGGGGAAATTGATTCTTTAAAGTAATATCCCCTTTTCACAAAGTTTTTTTGTGTATAATAAGGCTGCTGCTGGGGCATCATAAAATGTCTTTCAGGTAAAAGTCTAATAGTTTAAAACCATACATATGACATAATTTGATTATTTACTTGTTTAATACGTTTGTGAGAAAAGGGGAAATTTGTTTCTTTTTAGGTATATCTCCTTTTTTCAAAATGTTTGATTATAATAACTAAAGCTTGTTATTAAATAATTGTGAAAATTCTGATGAGATTAAGTAAATGGAGCATGGAGAGGATGATCTGATCCAGCATTGTTCAGAAATGCCAATTTGAAATTTTTCCCATATAAACAAGCCAAAATAATCTTTGATAACATTGTAAATGCAGTTGCAGCTTAATTCTTAACATGTTTCTTTTTTAGAATTTCAATGATCTGACCAGTTCAACAGAAGGGAATCAAGATCCATTACCAGCAGCCATTTATATCCCAAAGCCTAAAATTTGTCGTCCGCCACCAGGAAAAAGAAGATGCCTGAAATTTGCCAGTCCTGAGTAAGTTTGTCATGTTGTACACATGTAATTTATACACATCCTTCTTTATGAAAGTGAGCTGAGATAACATGCATAGTAATTTTGAGGGAATTGATTGATTGAGGTGTAGCAGAAAAATTCCAAATCATTTCAGCAAAAATATCTCCATAAAATCAAATCTAGGTATAATTATTGAATATATATTGCAGAAAATATTGAAACAAAATGGAGAAATAGTTCATTATCACAATGATTTGAAGAGTCATTTTCCACAGATGCATCATATACAAGTTATGTCAGCAACTACCAAACCCAAATTGGATTATAACAGACAAAGAGCATACATTATTTACATGCTTCAATTGCATGGACATATTTGTAGATAATTTGTGGAATGACTTCATCACACAGACTGTATTCATGTATTTAACCTTTTCCACATACAACAAATATGCAGTAGATGATATTGAAACTGTGAACAAAGGAGGTAGTGTTCTTAAAAAGAAATTGTTAATTTTGCCAAATTGCCACAATGTTTTCAAATGTCATCTGCTGAATGAGCTTGCAAGTGGGAAAGCCTTAAAATGGAATATATGACATTTTGAGGGTTTTTAACTTTGTTTCTTTTAACATGATTGTACAACTAAAAGGGCTATTTGTAGGTGACACTCAACTTATATTATGTACATTTAATCTAGGGGCATTATCACACTTCCATACATGCAACACAACATTGTGGAAAAAGAAGTTTCCTTTTAAGCACATTTTCTAATCTCCTACAAAACATATATAATTTATGTTCGTTTATGTTATTGTAGATACTACCTTTTTACAAAGGTAGTTAAAATGCATCCAAGATGAAAATGTATGCTATTGAAGAAAATGCTTAATTAATAAAATAAGTTACAACCTTAATAACAGAATCATTTAAGGCATTTTGGATTGCTTTTATTAAATTTTACATCACTTTTCTAAGATTATTCTAGATTACATGGGCCAAACATAATTAAGGCACCATTCCAGGTATTTTGTCAATAAATAATCTATATGGAAATATACTTAAAATAAATTATCATTTATTCTTCTCCAACATAAAGAGACTGAGTGTAATATTTGGAGTTGATATTTGAAAACACTATCTGGTAAATTTTCTTTAACCCTTTCCCAGATACAACAAATCTGCAACAGAAGACTTCTGGTCAAAAATATGGATACTCTCCATAAAAGAAATGACAATATTTGAATAGAAAAACATAATGAAGAAAGGAGAAATTAATCATAATGAGCACTCCTTTTGCTTTATTGTATTCAAAAGTCATCTACTGTAAAGGGGTTTGTAAGTGGGAAAGGGTTAATGGATGAATAACAGAATCTGATGTTTTCTGTCTTGACAAATTGTTTGCAGCAGAAGGCACTTGAACATATTTCCATAAAGGAGACATTGCTTGTGATGGTCAATTTTAATTCCAATATTGTTTTCTACTCTCTGATATATTATGAAATAATTCATTTCATTTAACCCTTTCCCTCATAGGTCTGCAGCAGATGACTTTGAAAACGTCTAGGCAAAAGTACAGAAAATCCCTTTAAATGAAAGAACAATTATTGAATAGAGTTGAAAACATGGTGACAAAAGGAGGGTAAAGGGAAAAGAGGGTAAAGGAGATTTCAGAGTTTTTCTAATGGGGTTTTTCTCAATTTTGTATACTGCAAATTTGATTTATTTTGGAAAATCTTAAATTTATACAAATAAATGTACTAAAATAATGTTATTCTCGCTACATCCAAATACAAAGAATTGCATAAGTAGTTACAACGGAACAACAGGAGAGGTTTCATTTCCTCTGTTGTTTCATTGTTTACTTCTTGCACTTATAGGGAAAATTACAGTTGTGTTCAATTCTGTGTCTGATATATAAATTATAAAAAGAACAACTGTTGACAGCAATTCTCATCAATGTACAGTCTTTGAATGAACAAATCTGTCTTTGTATACATAATACATTAACCAAACAACATTAATCATCAGCAGCTGCTGCTGTCCTTATACAAGTTTTGCAATATTTATACCCCCAGATACATAGTCACTCTTGTCGATCAGTCGGTTGTTTTGTCGGTTTGTTGGTCCGTGGACATTTCTTGTTAACACTATTTCTCAGCAACCCTTGGTCAGAATTCAATATAACTTCACAAGAATGATTGATACCAGTTGCACTGGATTTTTTTTAAATGAGTTATGGTCCCTTGAATTTCTCATACATATGTATATTGTCAGGAACCAGCTAGGGGTATTCATCACCTTCAGTGATATTTCTAGTTCCTGGTAAAATCTCTTTTTTCTTTCCTGGAACAAAACTGGACTTGATGACTGTTCACTAGTTTTCTCATCATTTGTTTGCATACAGACTTGCACATTTTTGGAAGAGAGCAAGTGCTTGCTGTTGGGATTTTGGCAGTCTCAGGTCTCACATATAGTGCCAACCTGCCTAAATAGTTTTTTGCCAGTAATACAATCAGTTGATACTGTAAATCAAACTTTATCAATGATAATAATACAAGTTAATTTGATAATGTTTAAATCATTTTTGGTTAACCCATGACCTGACCTATATGTGTAATTTTTGAAGTTATCTGATGCAGATTTATTCCATGTTATTGTATATTGGAAAGGGTCATACAGGTTATGGGTTGGATCACTATAGTTAAAAAATATATCATAATTGCCCATACGTAATAAATATTTATTTACTTCAGGTGTAATTCCAATGGATATTGTTGTTCTGAAGTCAGAAGACCACACTCTTCAGAATAAGCTTGACAGATGTGACCACTTACACAAGTTTAAACCCAGGAACTAAGCACAAAGCTTGTATTTTTCATTGCAAGTCAGAGGAATCTATAAGGGATAATGAAAGAATCTCATTTGTCATTCTCCTTTTCTCACAATGCTCTTAAAGTATGTACCAAATACAATGCTCATCCTTATTTGAAAACATCATCAGAAGAATAGGGGCACATGTTGATAGGGCATAGAATAAAACAATGGATAAGGATTAACCCTTAATCAGATGTCTTATCTTGACTTTTTCAAAATGAAAATAAGAGTGAAAAATGTTAACAAACTTGTATAAAATGTTTGCAATTAAGAAAACGTTTTGAGACATATTGAAATTATTAACCTTTTCCAACATACAACTAATTTGCACCAGACAAATGAAAACATATGAACAACAATATGTACAACCTTTGAACCAGGAAGTGTAAGTCCTGCAAAAAGAGTTCAAAACAGTGGCAAAAGGAGAAGCAACTCATCATGAGCAATTTGTACTTTTGCCATAATGTTTTCAAAAGTTGTCTGCTGGAGAGGCTTCAGGAAGAGTGTTGGAGAGGTTTAAAACTTGTACATGTAATTCAGTACCACATTGAAATAATATGAGAAATAAAGAATCGTAAAGAAAAACATTTGTTTACTTGGATATATGATTGTGTTCAAAATATATTCTCAATATATTACCCCTAAGAAAGTGTAAAACCTGTGGCAAATGACTTGCCTGTGCATCCACACTAAGGACTCAATTGGATACCGATTTACATAATTTGGACCTTCTATGACCAATTTCGAATAGTGCTGAGTGCGAACAGATGTAAACAAGTCATTTTACACCGGTCTGGGACCTAATGGTTGTTTTTTGGAGAGCCTTACTGAAATGTTCTGGGAAAAGGTGGAATTCGTAAAATGAGCGGTTCAAGGCAAACCAACCTTGATCTAATTTTAACAAGTGTACATAAAGATCCATCTTAAAGGATCAAAATGGTTACCGGTACAGTTTCCTGTGACTTTATGACTAAATGGTGAATGGCCAAGAATGGTTATGCACACGTTAATCCAGATATTCATTGGCACACATGCCTTTAGCTTGGTTTCCAAAATTGATTGGTTGGGGTTAAACGCCTTTTTTCAACAATTGTTCAGTCATATCAAGGCAACTGAACTCTACTCATATGTATTCTGGATTTCTCACACCAGTTCTCCACACAACATACTTTCCAAGCAACTGGCTGCTTTTCCACATAGACTATTAGCCCATTGGTGAATGACACTTGTCACAGTGTCGCCCAATCTGGGGTTCGAACTCACAACCCCTGGACAATAAAATAATGATAAAGCATGAAAAACAGTCAAATTCTTGCTGGTTTATTTATTGCGTCTACCAGCGTAGCAATTGAATTTGAATATAGTACGTGAATTGAATAGAAGAAAAAGTACCATTCATTTTATTAAATTAAAATCTGAACTAAAAATCTTAACCTTTTCTCAGAGACAGAGACCTAAAATAATGATGTTATTTTAGGTCTTTGCCTTATCTACAGCTAGGATTTTTATTTTGGAAATGTTTTTATCAGGTAAAGGGTTAAATAGAAGTTCTTTGTAAACAATCCTTGATTTCATTTTCAGATTGTTACAATTTTAAATCATCCTTGTAATAGTGCAAACTTGAAAATATTGTTGGGAAAGGAGAGATTGTAAGTTGGCTGTAATATTAAAAAAGGCATGTATAGAAAGGAAAAACAAGATATAAAGCAATACATCAATCTTCCTTGGTCTCATATTGTATGACATAATTTAAAAAAAGAAGAAGACATTTAAACCTTAGGCGTTGTGAACACCTGTCTCTTTTATCATAATACTATAGATAAAGGCTATTTATAGTAACACGATATTTTATCGTCGATATAGTGTGGTTTACTTAAATGTTTTACTCAATATTATTATCCCCCGCTTTTTCGAAGAAAAAAAGGGGGGTTATTAATTTCGGTTTGTCCGTCCGTCCGTCTGTCTGTCCGTCTGTCCGTCTGTCCGTCTGTCCGTCCGTCACACTTCGTTTCCGTGCAATAACTGCCGCAAATGTGAACCGTTTCTTTTCAAACTTGGTAACAAGGTTAAATGCCTTAACGGCTAGGCCAAGTTCGAATATCACTTTCGGCGGACTTTATTTGGTGGAGTTATGGCCCCTTATTTAACAAAATATGTTGTTTCTTGCCGTTTCCGTGCAATAACTGCCACAAATGTGAACCTTTTTTTTTCAAACTTGGTAACAACGTTAAATGCCTTAAGGGCTAGGCCAAGTTCGAATATCACTTTCGGCGGACTTTATTTGGTGGAGTTATGGCCCCTTATTTAACAAAATATGTTGTTTCTTGCCGTTTCCGTGCAATAACTGCCACAAATGTGAACCTTTTTTTTTCAAACTTGGTAACAACGTTAAATGCCTTAAGGGCTAGGCCAAGTTCGAATATCACTTTCGGCGGACTTTATTTGGTGGAGTTATGGCCCCTTATTTAACAAAAAATGTCGTTTCTTGCTGTTTCCGTGCAATAACTGCCACAAATGTGAACCTTTTTTTTTCAAACTTGGTAACAACGTTAAATGCCTTAAGGGCTAGGCCAAGTTCGAATATCACTTTCGGCGGACTTTATTCGGTGGAGTTATGGCCCCTTATTTAACAAAAAATGTCGTTTCTTGCTGTTTCCGTGCAATAACTGCCACAAATGTGAACCTTTTTTATTCAAACTTGGTAACAAGGTTAAATGCCTTAAGGGCTAGGCCAAGTTTTATCGTCACTTTCGGCGGACTTCAATAAAAAGTCGACTGACATGTTTAAACCTAACCTCAACATTTTCCTACAATATTTCCTGCAAGCGGGGGATATAAATTTCATGAATTTGCTTGTTTTCTCTTAAATACACTGCTAGACAAGAACATAGCGCATAAAAACTCTGTCTGCGGAAATGTCAACACTGACAGTATGGGGTTTCTCCCGCTCCGTAACTGAGTCAACATTACAACATTGTAATACGATGCTGTCACCCATAACCATTTTGACAGCATGAAAATACATTTCGCTAAAATAATTTAAGTTTACTTAAAGGTAAAAACTTGTTGTTTTTATTTCAACGAAATAGTACTGTATTAATAGCGAAAAACCAGGTGGGACGTGTGTTAAGATACACCACTTTCGCCGACACTTTCTTGTTTGTCTAACGTAACGAGGGTTGTTATGGTGGGTGGTGCTCAACTCAAAAAGTCATAGCGTCAATTGTAAAGAGACATTAAATGTGGCGAAAAGGATCTCTACTCTTTTTAATTAGATCTACGTCGCAAATGCGGCATTTTTCCACCAGCTCCCGGGTTACTACGGAAGCGGCGGCCATAATTGTTGTAACTAACACGGTTTTGTTACATGGCATTTCATTGGATGCGTAAAACTTTTTACGCATCCAATCAAATTGCAGAGCGGGGATTTCAATTCTAAAGAGGCCGTCCGCCAAGGGTACTTATGGGAATGGTAATGTACGAAGTAGCCTTGGCTAGCGAAGATGCTCTCAGGCACACAATCCTCCATTTCTGATAATGGCATGTTTATTGATTAAATCATTCTGTTTATCTCATGTACGATATTTGTCATTTGAGAAAATAAATAGTATATTCTGTTCTGATTGTTGTTTGACATTGGTTAAAGTTATAAAACTATTGGGGTTATACTGCTAGTTGTTGTCGGATGATGCATTTTGGACTATTATTACACTATGCATGCACAAGCTCATGCCCCAAGTCATCACTGTATTCAGATGTATTAACTCTTTTCCACATACACCAAATCAGCAGCAGACGACTTTGAAAACATGGAGGCAAATTTATGGAAAATCTCTATAATGGAAAGTTTAATTATTGAAAAGAGTTAAGTGATTGTGAAAATAGGAGAAATTGCTCATTATGACCACAATGTTTTCAAAAGTCATCGTCTGTTGCATAGGTGTCAGAAAACGTCTCTGTATTGGAACAGGTTAGCCCTTTCCCTCATATGACAATTCTGCAGCAGACGTCTTTGAATATATTTGGTCAAAAAACAGAAAATCTCTATAATTGAATGGATAACCTATGACTTAAAGTGGAAAACATTGTGGCAAAAGCAGAAATTGCTCGTTTTGAGCAATTTCTTCTTTTGTCACTATGTTTTCAAAAAGCTGTCTGCTGCAGAGGCGTCAATAAGCGTCTATATGAGAGAAAGGGTTAAGGCCCCAAATTATTAGAAGCAGCTCATGTTTTAGAAGAGAAGAAAATAGTGCTTTGTGCAAGATAACTCTTAAGATAGAGCAACTAACCTACCATCTTAGTGAGGTAATTTTATTGAATACCCACATTATTGGGTGTTGAGATAAAGTGAGGATTTTGGCAATGTCCCTAAGCAATACGGCTCCATTGAGCACTATATGTGAATCAAAGGACTATAATAGTGGATAGACTATTGTTCATTTTATCAATTTATCCTTTTTCCTGCTATGTTTTAAAAAGTAGTCTGTTTTAATGGAGGCATCAGAAAGTGTGTGTATCTAGTTGAAAGCATTGTGGGAAAATGATTGATTCATCCATCCATCCATCTATAAGTAAAGCAGCATTTTCATTTTCTCCTGAGGGTAAAAAGCACTAAAAGACCACAGGCTGATTGTATACCAACATATTGATTAGGCATTGTAGTTTGTAGCCAAGTGAATGAAAGTTGTTGCTCCAGTGAGCAAAGTTGGAAACAATCAAAGTCAAGGTCAAATTGAATACCAAAATGAGGTTCAACCTTGTCTTCTTGAAATCAATACCTGATAATGCAAATAAATATGAATAACTTGTTTTTAGCTCGACTATTCAAATAATATGAGAGCTATACTACTCACCCTTGCGTCCACGTCACACCTTGGTTAAGGTTGTGCATGCAAGTACTTATATACTACATTTATTGCATTGAAACTTTCTACCCAAATATCACCAAGTTAAATAACTCATCCTGCATATTATGAAAGTTATGGCCCTTTCTTTACTTAGAAATTTGGGTTAAAGTTTTGCATGCAACTACATAAGAGACGATATCTTAGTCACTACTTGATGCATTGCATTGAAACTTTATACATCCCTTCCCAACCATCACACCTATGTATAAATCATGTACGATAACTCGATCCTGCATATAATGCAAATTATGGCCCTTTTTTTACTTAGAAAATAATATGGTTGATGTTTATAAGTGCAACTACATTAAGAATCCTTCGACAGTTCTTGTTATATGATACTATAGAAGTGAACTTTATTTCGACTGATAGGTTGGTGTCACTCAATGTCATATCTTAAATATTCACTGATGTTTTTTACCAAATGTCAGGTTCTGCCTTTTGGAATCTTCGAACTAAACGGCGCGAGAGCTGATGAGTATCCAGGAAGCAGACAACGAGAGCGATTAACATAAGCTGAAAAAGGCGCGGACTGTCAATCCAAGGGTTCCGAATTCCATCACCAGCTCGGTCAACGTTCTTTCCGACGTCCGACAAAAGTCATAGTGACACGCCTTATTATTCCTACACCAATTGGTTAATAGTCTGTGGTAAAGCAGACATGTGCTTAGAAAGTTTGCTTTGTGGAATACTGGAGTAAGACAGTTAGGAAACATGGGCATGTAAGGTGGTCGGCGTGGTGTGACAGACAAATTGTTGAAAACCGGCGTTTAATTCCAATGAATCGTTGGTCACGAATTAGGATACCCTGGACTACACGTGCATTGTTGTGTTGTATGTGTGGCGCGACGTGAAACACATCCGTAAGGCAATAGCTAACAGTGTTCATCCAGATACGCCAACACAACCCTACATCCAGATCCGTCTCTGCTCGGTTCGTCAAAGAAGTCTTCACGCATCTTTCGTTAAGCAAAATGAATTTGGATCGATGTGCAGACGGGTTAATTTTCTACGTGTGTAATACATACGCTAAAGTTGATTACACCGGAGAACCGTTCAGATGTACATTTTGGGTCTTTCACTTTATAAGCTCCAACAATTATACACTGTACATGATCCTTAAAGCACGTCATTACGTTCCACAATTAACTCTTTCAGCGCCAAAGGCAATATTGAGCTTTTTGCAAACAATACAGATTCAGGTGCTGTCTCACCTGAAATCTGCATTGTTTGGCTGTGAGTTATAAAAAATATTCCAATAATCCTATAACATGAAAAAAGAGTCGTCCGACTTTTAACATGGAAGAGTCTAATTTAAACAATTCGGCGCCGAAAGAGTTAAAGCAATACCTTCGTATACGTGTATCTGCTTTTAGATAATGTATTTTTATGGCGTATTCAAAGTCTGGTAAAATATAAAATATTTTTTTTTTACTGATAATAATTTCGTTTTACAACTGCATGCATTCTTACAACCGGAATAATGAAGACGAAAATCCCGTATAAAGAAGCTTTCTGACGCGTCTGCACCAGTTGAGTTTTAATTATCTCGTTAGATAAGGGGATTAACTCACAATGGAATGTGCGTTGTTGTCATTCTGTGTGATTTCAAATAATCTGGTGTCTTTTTATTCCCGAAATGGTAGTAGGTTGGAAATGGGTTTAAAAGCAACCAAGATTTCGACGACTTTATCTAAACCCTGTTCCTAAAACAACAACCTGCAGCAGACAGCTTTGAAAATGTATAGACATTAGGAAACATTATAAATGGAAGTGTAATTTTAGAAATAGGGTTGAAAAGTTTGAATTGTTGAAAGCGACGTAAATCACCTTGCAAACAAATCGTCTGCTCCAGATGTGTTAACCCTTTCCCTCATGTAGATGCTTTCTGACGCATCTGCAGCAGTGACAAAAGAAGAAATTGCTCAAAACGAGCAATTTCTTCTTTTGCCACAATGTTTTCCACTTTTAGTCACATATTATCCATTCAATTATAGAGATTTTCTATTTTTTGACAAAATATGTTCGAAGTCGTCTGCTACAGAATTGTCGAATGAGGGAAAGAGTTAAGTTACGCCTACGTGTGGGAAAGGGTGTCGTACATTACAGTACTTCCTGCACTAGAATCGTTAAACAATACAAACTTATCATGCGTTTAAAAATCAATAGATCTTGTTCACACAAGTGAAATATAATAATAGCATAAGTATATATAATTGTTAACTAATTGTATATATTGCACTATAGGATTCATACATTTAAGTGCACGCGTTATAAACTAATCATTATATATATATATATATATACATACATTATATTCCATCAACAATGGAAGGTGCTATATCCGACATGCGCAAGCATTACTTTGTTGATTGTTCACAGGACGAAGTGAAGGATATACAATCCGCTGTGACAGAACTCCTTAGGCGTTATAAACTTGTTAACAATACCAAGAGACATCTTTTCAGAATAGAAAAGTTCGAAATGTGTGGCAGTATGGCGGAGGAAACGAAAACCTGGTGTTTTGACGTCCAACAAAACGAGTTAAATACAGCTAGCGTGGAACCAAAGGGCCGAAAAGCAATACTGGAATTCGACTTTCTGGCGTTACTGTACAGACATATAGATCTGTTAAGGGAAACAAGGCAGTCATGCCTAGGACACATGAACATTTTCAAAGAATCATCTTATGGAAGATACAACACCGTCTATGAAAAGAAAGGTGTATATTTGTCAAAAAAGGATCTTTGTGAAAGATTCCAGTCAGAACTGGTTCATTCCGTGGCGGGTACATGTGATTGTACTGCCTTAGTCAATAGCAGTGAAGGTCTGTCCATCAGACGAAATCAAGGTGAAAGGGGATGCAAACGGTGTACTATTCATCGAAAGACTGGGAAGCTTAGAATAGCATCTTCATCAGAATTTGGTTATCCATATATAAAACAATGTAGTTTAATTTTTAAATGGACAAGTGCACTCAAAACCATCTTTATCAAAGACATTGGGGCAACAAGCCGCCAGCCTCGTAAGCTTGGACGTATTTTTGTAATTGTTGATGTGATGCCTGCATTCAGTTTGGACGATGTGGAGCCGATACTTTCTCGGATTGGAGAGCGCAGACTCGTTCCAAAGTCATGTAAAATATGTGAACATGCACTATGTTGGAGAGTTTCCTATGCCCTGAAGGAAGTGGACCTGATTAAAAAGACAGGAATATCGCACAGAAACACGTATATGACCTTGAAGTGGTTGGTTTCACTCGCCTTCCCCGAATCTGTGTACTCGTATCTGACCATTCCGTCATATTTTCTAAAGACTGCATTTCTGCAACACATTGAACACTGTTCTGATATATCTGAGAAGACAGTTGACTGTTTGAGTAACATCCTAGACATTTTATCAGTCTCATTTGCTAACAAAGAAATAGACAATCACTTTACGCATCATAATATGTTAGACAGGTACAATCATCTTCTTGATGACTTCTTTCGAGAAAGAAGCACGGGATTCAGAATAATACAGCACATTGTAAAACTTACAGATTTGATTGGTAGTGCGAATTGTTCCATAGACGTAATGATCCCATATCTTAGTAATACACACAGCATATGCAGAAATACACTTGATCGAGGCAAGACTCTACATAGCTACATGCACGATGGTGAGGTGGAGCACAGACGAGTGGCAGAAATGCTGTCAAATCTTCTGACAGTGAGACCAGGGAGGAACTTTGATGCGTGTTTTCTTACGGAACAAGATAGAAACGATTACAGAGGGTCAGCAGGTGATGACACGGTCACTTTGGTGTCCGGAGTTTCCAGATACGAGCAACGCCACTGGATATATGGGCGCAGATGGCGACCCGCTTACATAACTGGTCATATGAACTCTGTACATGATACAATCACAGAAGCAGTGTCACGGGATGATGCAACGCATGTCGCCAGTGAGACAATTCCCAACAAAAGGCCCGATAATCGACGAAAACGAGGCAGAAATCCGAAGATATAGATTGTACTGAAAAGGTTGAATCTGAACTTAACATCTGTATCATAATCACATATGACCATAATTGCAGAATTATATGAAGTGTCTTCTTAACCATTTCCCACATACAACCAATCTTCAGCAGACGACTTTGAAAACATACATCAATCTGGAGAGACAAAAACCTGAAAAATCTCCATAAAACATAGCTTAATTGTTAAATAAAGTTGAAAACATTGTGGCCAAAGGAGAAATTGCTCTTCATGGCCACAATGTTTTCAAAAGTCGTCTACTGCTTTTGCGTTTAAATGCGTCTGCAGGTGGGAAAGTGTTAATAAATGAACTAAAGCCATTGACATTTTCAGATGACCCTAAAATAATCAATTACATTTGTGTGTAGTCATTCACCAGATAAACTCGTTGTATAATAATTTCTTTTATATAACGAGCAAGTTATTTTCTCAAAGTCCGTGATTCGCATGTATACACCGGGTATCATTTTACATTTACACTCGATTTCAATCAATGCCAAGATCAAAAGATTTATCGATAATCGTTTAGGTGCACTCAAGTAACTTTAAACGAGTACACTGAACGTTTGTCACGTGTTACTTGTAGAGCTGAACATTACAGTCCACATTTCGTTGTGTTGACAGACGATATACACTTACGGATTATTTCGACATCGCAATGCATCTTTTTTTTTAGCAAATGACCTAAAAGGGGCTGTCATTTTTCTTCATTTTAATCTAGAATTTCCAGATACGAGCAACGCCGCTGGATATATGGGTGCGGATGTTAACCCGCTTACTTTACTCGACATGTGGACTCCATACAAAATACAATCCCGTGATGATGCAATGCATGTAAGAGTGAGACCATTCCCAACAATAGGACCGATTATCGACGAAAACAAGGAAGAAAATCCGAAGAATATAGATTGGACTAAAAAGGTTGAATCTGAACTATACATTTGTTATCACATGACCTAAATAAGGGCTGTCTAAATGCTTGCTGCGGGAATGGTTCTTCAATTTAATTGACATTGGAAGTGAATTAGTCTAGTTACACGACGTCAACAAACTGACACTGTCTGGTATCAACAGACGTTAGTACATTCATGCGTGACGATGTCAAGACCCGTGCCTATAATAATAGTCTTCAATAGGGGTTTATCACAGCTGCAGATACTGCTAGACAGGTTTTTTGTGATTCACGGATTACAAGTTAGTAAAATAGATTAACACATTAAAATGATGCGCTTTTAATTAAACGTGTTTCTATTTATTTATGAGCAGTATACATTATCAGACAATAAATGTCATTTCATTTATCGACAAACCGTTGCATTCTTTACGTTTATAAATGTGTCTTTCTCTTAGTTAAGCTCGTTGAAATGAACAAATCGATATGATCTATAACAAGAAATAAATTTAAAATAGATAAACGGCGATCAATATGAGAAAACACTAAGAAATGGAACATGCGCATATTATTTGACTTGAATATCAGAAGGGTTCTATGTGTTTACCAAAGGCTAATCGGCCATCTCCATCCAGCTTCAGTTTCTATAAATAGATTATCAAGGCCGAGAATACGCCACATGACTGGAGATTACGCGTATAAGTTTCAATTGATGATAAATAACTGAAAACTAGAAATTAATATTTTGTTCTTAAATATCATATTTCATTCGTTTTCACTGAATGTTTTCACTGACATTTATTTCTTTAGGAAAACAATTAAAAGTTAGTATGCAGAACATTTCATTTTAAACTTATTAGTGCCTCTCGTAGGATCACCAACTTAACTATGAACCATTCCAAACATTTCATTTCATTTATTTCTTCGACATTATTCATTAAATACAACATTTGATTAGTCTACAATCTAGATCATTTGTTTAACATCTCAGAATGTGTGCTCAAGTATTTGATTGGTAAGAAGCAAATTCATTTTCCTAATCGACGTTTGATTTGGAGCATGGAGATCATTTCTGAGAACAGGGAACATTTTAATTGTTTAATTTCCGTGGACAAGATCACCTCGACACCACCGCAACACGTAACAATATCATGCAGAAAACATAGTGACCCTTATAATCAAATGTTGAGAATTATTAATTTGATCCACTATTCGGAGACTTTTTGAGTCTCCGTACGGCAACATTTTTAAAATGTTTAATTGGCGCAAATCTGCTTAGACTACGCTGCTAATTGTTTGTTCAATGTTGCATCTAGGAATATTATTACATGTAGATTGACCTGCCCTGTGTTCCATAGTCACCAAACCCAAAACCTGTTTTGCGAAACCTATATAGGTTTCGTCGATAATCCGTGCATTAGTCGGTAAACCAAACCTGTTTGACGGGAGTACATGCATAATACAGCCCTGTGTTCCATAGTAAACACAACGTAAACACGTTTTGTCTATGGAGCGGAACGAAACCTACCTGTATTATGCATGTACTCCCGTGAAACAGGTTTGGTTTACCGACTAATGCACGGATTATCGACGAAACCTATATAGGTTTCGCAAAACAGGTTTTGGGTTTGGTGACTATGGAACACAGGGCTGGTAGGTTTCGTTCCGCTCCATAGACAAAACGTGTTTACGTTGTGTTTACTATGGAACACAGGGCTGTGTTCACAAGCCGAGCCCCGGTATCGACACGGGCTGTTTATGCATGCGTTCTGAGTTCAACACGGCTCTGTCAACACACTTTCAGACGTTTGACAAAATTCAACGTGACACGCGCCATTCGTCCAACAATTCGCAAACAGTCTGTGGTATAGCAGCCAGTTGGTTGGACGGACTGCTGTAAGTAGTACTGGTGTAATAAAGCAAGAAATACGTTGTTGAACACGGTATTATAATAACCCAATCAAGGAATGGTTGTTCACAAATAAGGATATGTATTTTGTTATGTTGTAATTTATAATATGAGCGGCGATACATGAAAACCACCCGTAAGGAATTAGCTGCCAGTGTATATCCAGATCAGCTATCACATCTACGCCGTCTGATCTGTTTCGCCAATTTTTCGTAGAAGGCTTCAAGTATCTTCTGTATAGGAGTACACATTTGTAGCCATTAGCACGGTTGCATAGGTAGGTTATATTTCCACACGTGTAACAATTACGATAAGGTTGGTTTACGGGAGGACCGCTCATATGTACATCTTGGTCATTCACTCGGAATACCTCGGTGATGAATGCGTCACCACTGAGGAGCTCCTATTGCTTAGTCATTCACTTTATAAATTGTAAAAATACACTGCAAATGGTTGAAAAACGTCATTAATATCCTCAATCAAAACAAACCCCTTTAACTGCCTTTAGATAAAGGTGTTATTATGACGTTAACACAAATTCAAATGAACAAAAATACAATTCACCTCTCGGAGGCTTTCGCTCATCATAATTTCGAAAAAAACATGCACGCTTTAAAACCGGAATGTTTTAAAAACAGAATGCATTCATTTATTCCCGAATAAAGAGAATTTCTGACGCCCCTGCAGCAGTTGAGTTTTTAAAATATCGTTGGACAATGAGATATATCTCGATCAAAATGGAACTTGCTTTTTTGGGGTCATACTACAAACTTTCAAAACATATGATTGTCGAATTGGTTTGGAAACATTTTAAAAGCACCCCACCTGAAATAGTTTTCGACGGCTTTATTTAATTTTTCCTTAAACAACAAATTTACAATAGCCAGTTGACTTATAAGAAATATACAGGCAACAACTAGATAAAATAGATAGATTAAAGTATAACTAATTAAAAGGGTTAACAAGTCGTTTGCTGCATATGCGGGAAGTCAACCCTGCATGTGGGTAAGGGTTTTTATGTTACCTCACTACCAGCACTAGATAGTATAATAATACAAGGTCATCATGCGTTTAAAGATTAATATATATTTTTCACAAACGTGAAATTAAACAATAGCATTAGTACATAGTTATGTTACTTAGTGTTTATCTTTCAGTGTAGAGTCCGTACATTTAAGTGCACGCTTTATACATATCAATATATATATACATTGTATTCTACCAACAATGGAAGGTGCTATATTCGACATGCGCCAGCATTACGTTGTTGATTGTTTACAGGACGAAGTGAAGGATATACACAGAACTTCTCCTAACTTTTAAACGTGTTAACAATACTGAGAGACGTTTATTTAGCATAGAAAAGTTCGAAATGTGTGGCAGTATGGCGGAGAAAATAAGAATCTGGAGTTTCGGATGGTCAACAAAACGGGTTAAATGCAGCTGGCGTGGAACCAAAGCGCGGAAATGCCATATTGGAATTTGACTTTGTAGCATTATTGTACAGGCAGATCGGGATTGTAAGGGAAACCAGACCCTCATGTCAAGGATATATGACCATTTTAAAAGAATCATCTAATGGATGAAAAGAAAGGTGTGTATCTATCACCAAAGGATATTTCTGAAAGGTTCCAGTCAGAGCTGGTTTATTCTGTGGCGGGTACATGTGATTGTTATGACATAGTCCATGTCAGCGGAGGTATGTACATCAGACGAAAGCGACGAAGATTGGGAAGGGGGTGCAACCTGTGTACTATTTATCGAAACACTGGGACGTTGAGAATCACATCTGAATCAGAATTTGTTCATCCATATGACAAACAATGTAGTTTATTTTGAAATGGACAAGTGAATTCAACACGATATCTGCCAAAGACGTTGGATCGACATCCAGAAAACTTCGTAAGCTAGGACATATTTTTGTACTTGTTGACGTGGTGCCTGCATTCAGTTTGGACGATAATGAGCCGATGCCATCTCTGATTGGAGGGCGCAGACTCGTTTCAAAGTCATCTAAGATATGTGAATCTGCTTTATGCTGGAGAGTTTCCTGTGTTCTGAAAGAAATAGAACTTGTTAATCCGACACAAGAATCGCACAGACACGCATATATGACTCTGATGGTGTTGGTTTCTCTTGCCTTCCCCGAATCAGTGTATTAGTATCTGACCATACCGTCGTATATTCTAAAGACATCTTTGTTGCAGCATATTGACAACTGTTATGCCAGAACTGTGAGGACAGTGGACTGTTTAAGTAACATCCTAGACATTTTATAAAAAATGTGACGTCATCAATAAAATAATCGAGTATGGTGGGTAAAAATAACCATGTTAAATTTGATATTTTTTGACATTTTAAAAGATGAATAAAAGCAAGATCCGGTGAAAGATTCATCACGATCTTAATCTTTTATGTAATCGAAGACATTAAATACGTGTACACAAAGTTTGGTGTTTTCTTCCGGAAGCGAGCATCTGTTTCACTTACCCTCTGCACTATATCAGTCTCATTTGATAACAAAGAAATAGACAACCACTTTACGCATCATAATATGTTAGACAGATATACTCATCTTCGTGAATACTTTTTTCTGGAAAGAAGTACGGGATTCAGAATTATACAGCACATTGTAAAACTTACATATTTGATTGGAAGTGCGAATTTTCCATAGACGTAATGATCCCATATCTTAGAAATACACATAGCATATGCAAAACTCTACTCAATCGAGGCGAGACACTGCATGGCTGTATGAAGACAGTTGAAGCTGAGCACAGACGAGTGGAAGAACTGATGTCAAGTATCCAGACGGTGAGGCAACCAAAGATAAGATCGGATGAAATTATTTCTACCTGAACAAGATATGTCCGATTACAGAGGGTCAGCTGGTGATGACACGGCCACTTTGTTTTCAGAACATTCATTTTCCACCCGATTATAGGCAAAGCCAAATTATAATAGTTATCGAAAGTTGTTTCGGTGTACTCCTGTAACACATAAAGCGTACATTAAACGTGTCGCAAGGGCTACTTAAAGTTGTTATTTCAACATCACTATGCAACCTTTTTGGAACATGACCGTCATATGACTGTCTAGATGCTGTGGCAATGGACCGGGAAGTTGTTCTTCCTATTAAACGCCATTTGACAACAATTAACTAGTCATCTTGTTAGATGACGTCAACAGACTTACACCGTCCGCTATCAAACATGTTTAGTCCATCCATGCGTAATGATTGCAATACTCGACTAATAATTTCGCGGAAACCATTTATGTAACAGGTTCATCACATCTGCAGATACTGCTAGACAGGCCTTTTGTGATTCAGGGTAAAGTATGAAAAACCACAACTGCCTTATTCGATGTTACAACTGGACGTGCAGTCGTAACAGCAGTACATGGGACGCTTTCACGTTGATATGTGCCAGTTGTATTTATACATGTGAAGGCATCTTTAATACATGTGACGGTAGTATCGTTACATGTGACGAAAAAGTCATCCACGTGTTGGATTCAACATTACATGTGGTAGTTGTACACTGGTATGTGACACTTTTAGTTATACATGCAACGCCACTTTAAATACATGTGCAGCATTATGCGAAACAGACTAGTCATTTTGTGCTGTGGAGGCAACATTACGTGTGATATCTGACAGAATCGTCCTTCTTTGTGGTGAATTCAACATTACGTGTGGTAGTTTCACCTTGACATGAGTCATACCAGTGAAGGTATCCTTAATACGTGTGACGGCACTATCATTACATGCGACAGAAAAGTAATGTTGTGTGTTGTAGTAAACATAACGTGTGATAGTTTAAGCCTGATGTGTGGCACTTTTATGCATACATACAATTTGGTACCACGAATCTTATAATACACGTGACGGTGCTACACATTATTTGTGGCAGAATTGTCTTTCGATGTGATATAGTCATCACTATGTGTGGTAGTTTCACCTTGATATGCGACACATTTATAAATACGTGAGACGACACTTCTTATACATAGTCCCTTAAAAAACCTTTGCTTGCTTAGAAATTAGTGTATATCGTCACCAGAATGCATTGAATATATGACGTTGAGTTTAAATGCATTGTAAATATGTATAGGACGCATTGGAAATGTTTGACTTGATCATTTTAGTACTTTGACCTTGTTTGAAAGTAAAAGGAGAGTATGTGAAAAACCAGTCACGATCCAGTCCAATATCACTCAAAATGACGATAACCATCTTCGCGGGGTGAATTTCTTGCATAATACATGACCCTCCTCCATTTTCTTTGAGTTATTTTAAAGCTTACAGGAAACCCTTTTCTATTATATAGTGTGTTCTACATGAGAAATCCTTAGAAAGTGTGACAGTTGAGAGTTGAAACTGGTTAATTTACATGGAGAAAAAAAAAAAGAAATTTATAACTAATTTATTTTTGAAATCGAAATCCAACAATCAGAAGCTCTTTTCTGAGCACATAGACCGTTTCCAGAGTTTTATAGTTCCGAAATCACCTCGACAAAACCACAACATATATTGGGAATTCAGTACAACGAGAAACTAGTTGCTCGCAAAATAGATAATTCTGCACTATCGAGGATAAACAAATGTATGCCGGTGTCTGTGTTTAACCAAACCATAGATACTAATCCCACTTAAGTAGAGGATTTTCCACAGGAATGTTGAATTCAGTTAGCTTAAAATGAAGTCATGCACGTACAAATTAACCAAATTTACGTAGCACATGTTAACAATCTTTTAATATATAAACACACACACACTAAGACACCATTGTCATAGATTTTCTTTAAACTGAAAATAGAAGATTTGTGTTTAAAGTTCGCTTTCCTGAATATACAGTGAGGTCAAAACGCGCATCTAAATAGTAATTAAGAATAAGAATATCTACAAGAAAAGACTCAATTTTCTGAACTTAACCCATAGTAAGATAAACTGTTACACATTATACGTTTGGTATCAATTTTCCTACGATTTAATTTCGACTTTAAACAAAATGATCCTAGAAACCATCGGAAAGGACAATAATCAAATCAAACAAATGAAATCAATTATTATTTTTCTCAATGTTTGAAGTGTTTAAAAACAATATAAAAAATCACAATAATAAGGTTATTGCATGATTGTGGAAAATATTGTGTTAGGACTCGCTCCGTTGGCGGCCTTTTGCCCGAGTTTGACAAGGAGCTCGTCCAGTACCATAACCTGTACTATTGCATGCATTGATATTGCACTATGATCCTTTTCACGTGCTACTCAGGACGTAACTCCTCAACTTCATCATATTCCTGCTCAGTTTTGTCTCGCCAACGAATGTTGAATGAGACATAGCAGTCACTCTTCCGACGACGGCAACGTCCACTTTTTCAATTAACTATTACTCAGCAATCCATGCACGAATTTTATCAGATAGATTGTTTAGTCATCGGACACCATTCGTTAGCTATTAACAAGTTCGATGTCATAGTTTGACCTATCTTAAACTTAATTAACACTGACTGATGAGGCCACATTTGTCATGACAGTTTACCAGAATATTGGTCTCCGTCAAATCTCTGTTAATATCAAAAACTGTCTGCACCACATCTCGTTCAAGTTCGAAGAAGCTTGGTCACAATTAGGTCAATGGGTCAGAATTTAGTATAATCTTGTGAACACGCTAGAACACACCTCTTTTCATACAATCTTTGAAAGAAATATGCGGTCAGAAATGTGCTTATACGGTCATATGATCAACTCTCATTAACATATTATGAACAATCTAGACACCCTCATTTTCTTAATTTCTTATGACATATAGGATACACAACTAGGTCACTAGGTCAAATTTGAGAAATAACCTGGTGAATACTTCAGAAGTGACAAATGAATTACTACACATATTAATTATTTATTCAGTATTCTGCTACACAACTATTTATCATGACATGTTGACATTAATGCATTGATCTTTTTACATTTCATTGACTTTTTTCTTCTACATATTGCTACCATTTAATATGCGGTTTTCTAAGAATGACGAGACGCCCGAGGTATTGTATGTGTTTTACGATCAGCCAGCAATGCTTACATTGTTCGTAGATATACATGTAAATTACACATGGAACAAAGGCATACATGTCATCATTTGTATTGGAAACTTTTGTGTGGGACTCGTTGTTTTGGTCGAGTTTTGCCGCAGTATCAAAAAGAAGCAATAATGATCAATATTATTAGTATTATTTAGAAACATATTATACATCATATTAATGAGTGAGTCGTTAATTAATTTTACTTATTTAGACAAAATTAGACATTCGAGGTTTGAACTTTAGAAGTATGTATTTCCACACAACGGTACCAAAGGCATACATGTTATTATTTGTATTGGAAACGTTTGTGTTGGACTCGTTGTTTTGGTGGAGTTTTGCCGCAGTATCAAAAAGAAGCAATAATGATAAATAGTATTAGTTTGTTTTATTTAAAAACATATTATACATCAATTTAGTTGGCATACATGACTATTAATGAGTGAGTCGTTATAATTCATTTTACTTACTTAGACAAAATTAGGCATTCGAGGTTTGAACTTAGAAGTATATATGTTCACCCAACGGTAACATGTAGCTATAGTGGTTAACAACTTTTCTTGCAGTAAAAAAATGTCACAGAGTTCATGTAAAGGCACAAATAAAAATGATTGATTATAAGATTACTTGGAGAGATAACGACTTGCAGGTAAATTTTCATTTATAATGTAGACCATAGTCGCACAGTTTACACCGCTGAAAGATTGTGCATATGTAATAATTATGAACCAGAAGCACAGTTCATATTCGATTATAAAATCGTCTAGCACTTTTAGTCCAATCTATATTTTTCGGAAGTTCTACCTCGTTGTCAATAGTTATGAACTGGACCACTGACATCACACATGGCAACTTCATGAGACATTGCTTGTGGAGTAATCAGGCTGCCACATGATACCAGAGTGTATGAATTGTCGTTGTTCATGTCCGTAACACAAAGTCGCAGTGTCATCACCAGCTGTCCCTCTGTAATCATACATATCTTGTTCATGTAGTAATATTTCATCAAATATTATCTTTGGTTGTCTCACCGTCTGGATACTTGACATCATTTCCGCCACTCGTCTGTGCTCAGCCTCAACTGTCTTCATATAGCCATGCAGTGTCTCGCCTCGATTGAGTAGAGTTTTACATATGCTATGTGTATTTCTAAGATATGGCATCATTATGTCTATGGAACAATTTGCACTTCCATCAAAATCTGTAAGTTTTACAATGTGCTGTATAATTCTGAATCCTATACTTCTTTCCCGAAAAAAGTCATCACGAAGATGAGTATATCTGTCCAACATATTTTGATGCGTAAAGTGGTTGTCCATTTCTCTGTTATCAAATGAGACTGATAAAATGTCTAGGATGTTACTCAAACAGTCAACTGTTTTCTCAGTTCTGTCATAACAGTTGTCAATGTGTTGCAGAAATGCAGTCTTTAGAATATACGACGGTATGATTAGATACGAATACACTGATTCGGGAAAGGCGAGTGAAACCAACACCTTCAGGGTCATATACGCGTGTCTGTGCGATGTTACTGTCTGTTTAACCAGTTCTACTTCCTTTAGGGCATAGGAAACTCTCCAACATAGAGCATGCTCACATATCTTACATGACTTTGGAACGAGTCTGCGTGATCCACTCCGAGATAGCATCGGCTTCACATCGTCCAAACTGAATGCAGGCATCATGTCAACAAGTACAAAAATATGTCCTACCTTACGAGGCTGGCGATTTAGTGATCCAATGTCTTTGGCAGAAATCGTGTTGAATGCACTTTTCCATTTAAAAATTAAATTACATTGTTTTACATATGGATGACCAAATTCTGATTCGGATGCTATTCTCAACTTGCCAGTGTTTCGATAAACAGTACACCGGTTGCACCTCCTTCCCATTCTCATTTTCTTTCGTCTTATGGCCAGACCCTCGTTGACATGGATTATGGCGTTACAATCACATGTACCCGCCACAGAATAAACCAGCTCTGACTGGAATCTTTCACGAACATCCCTTGGTGATAGATACACACCTTTCTTTCCATAGTCGGCGTTGTATCTTCCACTAGAAGATACTTTAAAAACGTTCATGTGTCCTAGACATGATTCCCTGGTTTCTTTTACAAGATCGAGAGGTCTGTCCAATGTCGCCAGAAAGTCAAATTCCAGTGTGGCCTCCCGCGTCGGTTCCACGCTTGCAGTTTTGAACTCGCTTTGTTGAACGTCAAAGCACCAGGTCCTCGTTTCCTCAGCCATACTGCCACACATTTCGAACTGTTTTATTCTGAATATATGTCTCTTTGTATTGTTAACACGTTTATAAGTGGTAAGAAGTTCTATCAGAGCGGATTGTATATCCTTGATTTCGTTCTGTGAACAATCAACAAAGTAATGCTGGCGCATGTCAGATATAACGCCTTCCATTTTGGATAGACTTACGGATATATAAATACGTCTATAGTAATTGGTACGAATTTCAAATGGAAATATACGCAATTCGATTGTATACCATTAGCACTATACCTATTCAACTTTTATGAATAAGATCTATTTCGCTATTGGCGCATGACATGTTTCTATTATTTACAACCCTTATGCAGGAAGTTTTGTATAAATCGGTATTGGAAAAGAAAAATATCGATTCGAAGCCGAAATGTTTTATTTTTAGTGAATTCCCCTTTTCTAACGATATTTTCAAAAGTTCTGCTGCATAGGTGTTATTATCCTCTTAATATGAGTACTGACTAAAGGTAAGGAACCGTAAGAATTTTAGGCGTTGCCATTCCGGTTTGACATCATTGAAAGGTGTAATGGAGTATACTTAGTTGGGCTTATGTTAGGTGTAGCTATGTCTTTGTTTCTCATGCCGTTTAATCCAGGTGTCTCTTTGCAGACGATGCGTTTATGTATATTTATGCAGTAGGCGATTGATTATTTGATTGATTGTTTGGTATTTTATACCGTTTTCAACAATTGTACAGTTATATCACGGCGTTTCCTGGGTAAATTACCATTACTACTGGTTCATTTATTCTGACACCAACCAATCAATCGTAATGCTAACCCCTTAACATTAGCGCAGAGGAGGGCAGCCATTACTACTATTCATTAAGTGTTTGAGGTGACCCGACTAGGGATCGAACCCGCGACCTCTTGCTCCCGAGGCGGACGCTCTACCACTACACCACCGATGCGGTGTATGTAAGCGAACAGAGAAGACCCTTGTGAAATTATGTGAATGCAGGCCTGCACGAATCGTCTATGTACGCAAGTAAAATATAATCCCAAATCGCAATAAGTGGCTTAACTAATTCAACAATTAACATAAATGCAATTCTAAAGGATATTATTAACGAAAGGGTTTAAGAATTAAGGTTATTCTATATTAGTATCATATTATACTAGACCAAATTTCTACCATTAAATAATGATTCACATACTTGCATTCCGTCGTGATTTAAATACTCTTTCGATACGTGGTACATATCGACCACAGTGTGTGTCGTGGCTATGTGTTTAGCTCACCTGACGAGTGGGAAATATTCTTATTTTATGGTATTATTTGCCAACGATTTAATTTCAGATAAGACCAGATTGGCATCGTCGTACATTCATTTTCCCATCGAAAAGGTCAATAATTTCACGATAAATCGAAAATGTTAATGAAACAAAACTATTTTTTATTTTTCCTAATGCTGGAAATAGGAATAAGAAATACATTTTTTAAACATACTTTATAAAAATATACAATAACAAGACAGCTGTCATAAAATAAGACTGTCAGGCAAGTTCGGGTATAGTGTTCTGCCAAAGGTACTCGATCAACACAATATGTTCCAATATACATACTTATGCAATTAACGACATTTTCGTTTACTTTGATATCGTTGCTTCAATTGATCAATGAAATGGGTGCAGTATTTATTGACATTTCACGTAATAAGATACTTTATACCTGCTACATAGGACGGAACTATATCATTATACAGTATCGTTACAAGTCGCTTTCTTCCTCAATTGGTAGATTTTAAGATCAATATACAATGTTTACTTTGTTTGTAGATCTACATGTAAAATCGCTCGTGGTGAAAGATCGATATGCATAATATGAAAAACATGTAACGATATAATTATCCCCAATATTAATTCTTCAAATTGAGGCGTATTAATTAAAACGCTGCGGTATTCTGGAGATCAGTATTCGTTTATAATAATAACCTATTTTACAGTAACGTACTGTTTTTACAGTAAGCATAAATATATAATTTTTATCATCTTGATCTATCCAAAATTGAAATTCTTGAGACTGATGGACAAGTTTGGTCATATGCTTCACAGGTGTGTATGTTTGTGTGTGTGTGTGGGGGGGGGGGGGGGGGGGGGGTTATGATTAGAATGCGCGATGAAGCATGCTGATGTATAGCTTCGCTGGTACAAATCACGAAGGTTTGTTGACGCGGCTCTAGTAACAACTTCATTAGCGTCTCTCTGCTTTACAATGAAACGGTTTTGTTCGTATGATCAGCGATACGTCGAAAGCCCCTTTCTAGGATCACAAGGGGCCATTCTATTTTACATTATTGTAATCTATGTTTTGTGGATTTAAATGTCTTTTTTCTTATTTCTTCATGTGAAACGAAATATTGCGCTTGTCTTTGATGCTTTGCATCAAACATCCGTCTTGTACTCCATTGTACTTTTAATGATGTCAAACCGGATTGGCAAAACCTCAAATTCTGAGGATCATTAACATTCGACAGTGGGCTCATGTAAAAAGGATTATAACACTATGTAGCAGAAAACATCGTTGGAAAAGGGGAATTAAATTAAAATAGAACATGTATTTGTTTCACCATTAATATTTATCTGTTATTTGTATCCATATTCTTAAATCGTTTGATTTTTAAGGTATATCCGATCATCCGTTTCGGCTTTAATTTTTCATTCCAATACCGATTTATACAATACTTCCTGCATTAGAGGTGTACATAATAGAAACGTGTCCATGCGCCAAAAGAGTAATACATGTTATTTATAACGTTGAATAGGTATAGTGTTACTGGTATACAATTTAATCGTGAAAATGAGTCTGTGTCCAGGAGTGCATCAACTGCCATCTGTATTAGGGAATGGTTTACTGCCAAATTAACCCTTTTCCCATTTGCAGATGCGTTCTGAAGCAGACACTTTTGAAAACTTGTTGCAAATAGAGAAATTGCTCATTATGAACAATACTTCGTTTGCAACAATGCGTTCAACTCTATTCAAAAACAAACTATTATATAAAGAGATTTATTAATATAAGCGATATTCTAAGATGAAGAGATATTCTTAATATAAAGAGATTTCTAATATAAAGAGATTTTTATATTTTTCTCCAGATGATTTCAAAGGTGTCTGCTGCAGATTTGTGTGTATATGAGGGAAGGGTTAAATTAATACATACAGCATTCGTGCCAGAATAACAATAACAGCAAGTATTAACTTATCACTGTTAAACCTGTTTATAGGTACCAGATTGACTTCTAAGGACCTTATGTAGCAAAATGAAGTTTGAATTGTTGCGGGGAAAAGGTGAAATTTGTCCTTTCCTATATTTTCCCAGTGTTTTTCAAATCAAATAAAAAACACTTCACAATGTTCTAGATGTCACACTATTTCCTTCATGATTCAAAGGCTGAATTAAAATACTAAATCATGTAACTGTCAACAATTTACCACACGTCAACACATTTTGATGCCTCCTGTAGCAGATGACTTTTGAAAACATTGGTGAATGGGAGAAATTGCTCATAGTGCGCAATTTCTACTTTTGCACAATGTTTTCCACTCAGTTTTCGAAGTCATCTGCAGATTTGTTGTATGTGTGAAAGGGGGAGGTAACTGATTGATGATCCTTTACAAATCATATTAAAATCTCACCAAATAATCTCAAAGTGCGTTCTTACAATTTTCATCATTTTTGTCGAATTTTTGTTCATAAAAGTGTTTAATTCAGGGTCCAGAGTCCAGATTCACCATTCCAAATTCTAAAATCACAAAATAACTCAACTTCTAGTGGCTTGATATTGATGGTTTAGCCAAATAGAAAAGTTGTAACCTTCATATTTTAGAATTTCTTAACATTTATAATGGTGGGACAAAAACATACTGTGAGTTACAAAGAAAAGATAGTCGGTTTGAAATCACTGTCAGCAATCATGAAGAACGATAGTAATGAGCCTCGATAGAAATTCCCAGACACACAGAATTGCTTTACATTAAAACCCATACATCCACACACTTAGAACGCTAACTCTTTCCCAGACGAGTCTATCCTGGTGAATACTTCCAGAAGTGACAATTGAAATACTACGCATATTAATTATCTCTTCAGCATGCTGCTACACAACTATTTATCATGGACATGATTGACATTAAATGCATTGAGTCTTTTTACATTTCATTGACTTTTTTCTTCTACATATTGCTACCATTTTTAAAATATGCGGTTTTCTATGAATGACGAGAAGCCCGAGGTATTGTATGTGTTTTACGATCAGCCAGCAATGCATACATTGTCGTAGATATCATATAAATAACACATGGAACAATAAGCGCTCACATGTCATCTTTTGTATTGGAAACTTTTGTGTGAGTTCTCGTTAGATTTGGTCGAGGTTTTGCCGCAGTATCAAAATAGCAATAATGATCCCATATTATTAGTATTATTTAGAAACATATTATACATTCAATTAGTTGGCATACCTGAAATATTAATGAGTGAGTCGTTAATTAATTTTACTTATTTAGACAAAATTAGACAATTCGCGGTTTGAACTTTAGAAGTATGTATTTCCAACAACGGTACCAAAGGCATACATGTTATTATTTGTATTTGGAAACTTTTGTGTTGGACTCGTTGTTTTGGTGGAGTTTTGGCCGCAGTATAAAAAAGAAGCAATAATGATAAATAGTATTAGTTTGTTTATTTAATAACAATATTAACATCAATTTAGTTGGCATCATGACTATTAATGAGTGAGTCGTTAATTCATTTTTACTTACTTAGGACAAAATTAGGCATTTCGAGTTCATGTAAAGCCAATAAAAATGATTGATTATAAGATTACTTGGAGAGATAACGACTTGCAGGTAATTTTTCATTTATAATGTAGACCATAGTCGCACAGTTACACGGCTGAAGATTGTGCATATAGTAATAATATGAACCAAGAGTACAGGTCATATTTGATTAATAAAATCGTCCTAGCACTTTTAGTCCAATCTATATTTTTCGGAAGTTCTACCTCGTTGTCAATAGTTATGAACTGGACCACTTACATCAAACATGGCAACTTCATGAGACATTGCTTGTGGAGTAATCAGCTGGGCCACATGATACCAGAGAGTATGAATTGTCGTGTTCATGACGTAACACAAAAGTTGCAGTGTCATCACCAGCTTGTCCCCTCTGTAATCATACATATCTTGTTCATGTAGAATATTTTCAATCAATATTATCCTTTTGGTTGTCTCACCGTCTGGATACTTGACATCATTTTCCGCCACTCGTCTGTTCTCAGCCTCACTGTCTCATATAGCCATGCAGTGTCTCGCCTCGATTGAGTAGGAGTTTTACATATGCTAGTGTATTTCTAAGATATGCATCATTATGTCTATGGAACAATTTGCACTTCCATCAAAATCTGTAAGTTTTACAATGATGCTGTTAATTCTGAATCCTATACTTCTTTTCCAGAAAAAAGTCATCACGAAGATGAGTATATCGGTCCCAACATATTTTGATGCGTAGTGGTTGTCTATTTCTCTGTTATCAAATGAGACTGATAAAATGTCTAGGATGTTACTCAAACAGTCAACTGTTTTCTCAGTTCTGTCATAACAGTTGTCAATGTGTTGCAGAATGCTGTCTTAGAATATACGACGGTATGATTAGATACGAATACACTGATTCGGGAAGGCGAGGTGAAACCAACACCTTCAGGGTCATATACGCGTGTCTGTGCGATGTACTGTCCTGTTTAACCAGTTCGACTTCCTTTAGGGCATAGGAAACTCTCCAACATAGAGCATGCTCACATAGTTACAGACTTGAACGAGTCTGCGTGCTCCACTCTGAGATAACATGGCTTCACATCGTCAAACTGATGCAGGCATCATTCAACAAGTACAAAAATATGTCCTACCTTCGAGCTGGCGATTTAGTGATCCAATGTCTTTGGCAGAAATCGTGTTGATGCACTTTTCCCAATTAAAAAATTAAATTACATTGTTATTACATATGGATGGACCAATCTGATTCGGATGCTATCTCAACTT
>JASEVX010000003.1:40841397-40962140 GCA_031761405.1 Serripes groenlandicus | reverse complement strand
TCAAAATTGAAATTCTTGTGAGACGATGACAAGTTTGGTCATATGCTTCACAGGTGTGTATGTTTGTGTGTGTGTGTGGGGGGGGGGGGGGGGGGGGGGGGTTATGATTAGAATGCGCGATGAAGCATGCTGATGTATAGCTTCGCTGGTTACAAAATCACGAAGGTTGTATGACGCGGCTTCTAGTAACAACTTCAATAGCGTCTCTCTGCTTTACAATGAAACGGTTTTGTTCGTATGATCAGCGATACGTCGAAAGCCCCCTTTCTAGGATCACAAGGGCCATTATATTTTACATTATTGTATCTAATGTTTGTGGATTTAAATGTTCTTTTTTCTTATTTCTTCATGTGAAACGAAATATTGCGGCTTGTCTTTGATGCTTTGCATCAAACATCCGTCTTGTACTCCATTGTAACTTTTAATGATGTCAAACCGGATTGGCAAAACCTCAAATTCTTGAGGATCATTAACTTTCGACAGTGCTCATGTAAAAAGGAGTATAACACCTATGTAGCAGAAAACATCGTTGGAAAAGGGGAATTAAATTAAAATAGAACATGTATTTTGTTTCACCATTAATATTTATCTTGTTATTTGTATCCATTTTCTTTAAATCGTTTGATTTTTAAGTATATCCGATCATCCGTTTCGGCTTTATATTTTTCATTCCAATACCGATTTATACAATACTTCCTGCATTAGAGGTGTACATAATAGAAACGTGTCATGCGCCAAAAGAGTAATACATGTTATTTATAAACGTTGAATAGGTATAGTGTTACTGGTATACAATTTAATCGTGAAAAATGTGTCTGTGTCAGAGGCATCAACTGCCATCTGTATTAGGGAATGGTTTACTGCCAAATTAACCCTTTCCCATTTGCAGATGCGTTCTGAAGCAGACCACTTTTGAAAACATTGTTGCAAATAGAGAAATTGCTCATTATGAACAATTACTTCGTTTGCAACAATGCGTTCAACTCTATTCAAAAACAAAACTTTAATATAAAGAGATTTTCTTAATATAAAGAGATATTCTTAAGATGAAGAGATATTCTTAATATAAAGAGATTTTCTTAATATAAAGAGATTTTTATATTTTTCTCCAGATGATTTCAAAGGTGTCTGCTGCAGATTTGTTGTATGAGGGAAAGGGTTAAATTAATACATACAAGCATTCGGTGCCAGAATAACAATAACAGCAAGTATTAACTTATCAACTGTTAACCTGTTTATAGGTACAGATGACTTCTAAGACCTTATGTAGCAAATGAAGTTTGAAATGTTGCGGGAAAAGGTGAAATTTGTCCTTTCTATATTTTCCCAGTGTTTTTCAAATCAAATAAAAAACACTTCACAATTTCTAGATGTCACACTATTTTCCTTGCATGTATTCAAAGGCTGAATTAAAATACTAAATCATGTTAACTGTCAACAATTTACCACACGTCAACACATTTTGATGCCTCTGTAGCAGATGACTTTTGAAAACATTGGGTGAAAGGGAGAAATTGCTCATAGTGAGCAATTTCTACTTTTGCCACAATGTTTTCCACTCTGTTTTCGAAGTCATCTGCAGATTTGTTGTATGTGTGAAAGGGGAGGTAACTGATTGATGATCCTATTACAAATCATATTAAAATCTCACCAAATAATATCAAAGTGCTGTTTCTTACATTTTTCATCATTTTTGTCGAATTTTGTTCATAAAAGTGTTTATTCAGGGTCCAGAGTCCAGAGTCACCATTCAAATTCTAAAAATCACAAAATAACTCAACTTCTAGTTGGCTTGATATTGATGGTTTAGCCAAATAGAAAAGTTGTAACCTTCATATTTAGAATATTCTTAACATTTATAATGGTTGGCAAAAACATACTGTGAGTTACAAAGAAAAGATAGTCGGTTTGAAATCACTGTCAGCATCATGAAAGAAACGATAGTAATGAGCACTCGATAAGAAAATCCAGACACACAGAATTGCTTTACATTTAAAACCCATACATCCATCACACTTAGAACGCTAACTCTTTCCCAGACAGTCTATCCTGGTGAATACTTCAGAAGTGACAAATGAATTACTACGCATATTAATTATTTCTTCAGCATGCTGCTACACAACTATTTATCATGACATGTTGACATTAATGCATTGATCTTTTTACATTTCATTGACTTTTTTCTTCTACATATTGCTACCATTTTTAAAATATGCGGTTTTCTAAGAATGACGAGACGCCCGAGGTATTGTATGTGTTTTACGATCAGCCAGCAATGCTTACATTGTTCGTAGATATACATATAAATTACACATGGAACAAAGGCATACATGTCATCTTTTGTATTGGAAACTTTTGTGTGGGACTCGTTGTTTTGGTCGAGTTTTGCCGCAGTATCAAAAAATAGCAATAATGATCAATATTATTAGTATTATTTAGAAACATATTATACATCAATTTAGTTGGCATACATGAATATTAATGAGTGAGTCGTTAATTAATTTTACTTATTTAGACAAAATTAGACATTCGAGGTTTGAACTTTAGAAGTATGTATTTCCACACAACGGTACCAAAGGCATACATGTTATTATTTGTATTGGAAACTTTTGTGTTGGACTCGTTGTTTTGGTGGAGTTTTGCCGCAGTATCAAAAAGAAGCAATAATGATAAATAGTATTAGTTTGTTTTATTTAAAAACATATTATACATCAATTTAGTTGGCATACATGACTATTAATGAGTGAGTCGTTAATTCATTTTACTTACTTAGACAAAATTAGGCATTCGAGTTCATGTAAAGGCACAAATAAAAATGATTGATTATAAGATTACTTGGAGAGATAACGACTTGCAGGTAAATTTTCATTTATAATGTAGACCATAGTCGCACAGTTTACACCGCTGAAAGATTGTGCATATGTAATAATTATGAACCAGAAGTACAGTTCATATTTGATTATAAAATCGTCTAGCACTTTTAGTCCAATCTATATTTTTCGGAAGTTCTACCTCGTTGTCAATAGTTATGAACTGGACCACTTACATCAAACATGGCAACTTCATGAGACATTGCTTGTGGAGTAATCAGGCTGCCACATGATACCAGAGTGTATGAATTGTCGTTGTTCATGTCCGTAACACAAAGTTGCAGTGTCATCACCAGCTGTCCCTCTGTAATCATACATATCTTGTTCATGTAGTAATATTTCATCAAATATTATCTTTGGTTGTCTCACCGTCTGGATACTTGACATCATTTCCGCCACTCGTCTGTGCTCAGCCTCAACTGTCTTCATATAGCCATGCAGTGTCTCGCCTCGATTGAGTAGAGTTTTACATATGCTATGTGTATTTCTAAGATATGGCATCATTATGTCTATGGAACAATTTGCACTTCCATCAAAATCTGTAAGTTTTACAATGTGCTGTATAATTCTGAATCCTATACTTCTTTCCAGAAAAAAGTCATCACGAAGATGAGTATATCTGTCCAACATATTTTGATGCGTAAAGTGGTTGTCTATTTCTCTGTTATCAAATGAGACTGATAAAATGTCTAGGATGTTACTCAAACAGTCAACTGTTTTCTCAGTTCTGTCATAACAGTTGTCAATGTGTTGCAGAAATGCAGTCTTTAGAATATACGACGGTATGATTAGATACGAATACACTGATTCGGGGAAGGCGAGTGAAACCAACACCTTCAGGGTCATATACGCGTGTCTGTGCGATGTTACTGTCTGTTTAACCAGTTCTACTTCCTTTAGGGCATAGGAAACTCTCCAACATAGAGCATGCTCACATATCTTACATGACTTTGGAACGAGTCTGCGTGCTCCACTCTGAGATAACATCGGCTTCACATCGTCCAAACTGAATGCAGGCATCATGTCAACAAGTACAAAAATATGTCCTACCTTACGAGGCTGGCGATTTAGTGATCCAATGTCTTTGGCAGAAATCGTGTTGAATGCACTTTTCCATTTAAAAATTAAATTACATTGTTTTACATATGGATGACCAAATTCTGATTCGGATGCTATTCTCAACTTGCCAGTGTTTCGATAAACAGTACACCGGTTGCACCTCCTTCCCATTCTCATTTTCTTTCGTCTGATGGACAGACCCTCGTTGACATGGATTATGGCGTAACAATCACATGTACCCGCCACAGAATAAACCAGCTCTGACTGGAATCTTTCACGAACATCCCTTGGTGATAGATACACACCTTTCTTTCCATAGTCGGCGTTGTATCTTCCACTAGAAGATACTTTAAAAACGTTCATGTGTCCTAGACATGATTCCCCGGTTTCTTTTACAAGATCGAGAGGTCTGTCCAATGTCGCCAGAAAGTCAAATTCCAGTGTGGCCTCCCGCGTCGGTTCCACGCTTGCAGTTTTGAACTCGCTTTGTTGAACGTCAAAGCACCAGGTCCTCGTTTCCTCAGCCATACTGCCACACATTTCGAACTGTTTTATTCTGAATATATGTCTCTTTGTATTGTTAACACGTTTATAAGTGGTAAGAAGTTCTATCAGAGCGGATTGTATATCCTTGATTTCGTTCTGTGAACAATCAACAAAGTAATGCTGGCGCATGTCAGATATAACGCCTTCCATTTTGGATAGACTTACGGATATATAAATACGTCTATAGTAATTGGTACGAATTTCAAATGGAAATATACGCAATTCGATTGTATACCATTAGCACTATACCTATTCAACTTTTATGAATAAGATCTATTTCGCTATTGGCGCATGACATGTTTCTATTATTTACAACCCTTATGCAGGAAGTTTTGTATAAATCGGTATTGGAAAAGAAAAATATCGATTCGAAGCCGAAATGTTTTATTTTTAGTAAATTCCCCTTTTCTAACGATATTTTCAAAAGTTCTGCTGCATAGGTGTTATACTCCTCTTAATATGAGCACTGACTAAAGGTAAGGAACCGTAAGAATTTTTGGCGTTGCCATTCCGGTTTGACATCATTGAAAGGTGTAATGGAGTATACTTAGTTGGGCTTATGTTAGGTGTAGCTATGTCTTTGTTTCTCATGCCGTTTAATCCAGGTGTCTCTTTGCAGACGATGCGTTTATGTATATTTATGCAGTAGGCGATTGATTATTTGATTGATTGTTTGGTATTTTATACCGTTTTCAACAATTGTACAGTTATATCACGGCGTTTCCTGGGTAAATTACCATTACTACTGGTTCATTTATTCTGACACCAACCAATCAGTCGTAATGCTAACCCCTTAACATTAGCGCAGAGGAGGGCAGCCATTACTACCATTTATTTAGTGTTTGAGGTGACCCGACTAGGGATCGAACCCGCGACCTCTTGCTCCCGAGGCGGACGCTCTACCACTACACCACCGATGCGGTGTATGTAAGCCAACAGAGAAGACCCTTGTGAAATTATGTGAATGCAGGCCTGCATGAATCGTCTATGTACGCAAGTAAAATATAATCCCAAATCGCAATAACTAATTCAACAATTAACATAAATGCAATTCTAAAGGATATTATTAACGAAAGGGTTTAAGAATTAAAGGTTATTCTTTATATAGTATCATATTATACTAGACCAAATGTCTACCATTAAATAATGATTCACATACTTTGCATTCCGTCGTGATTTAAATACTCTTTCGATAAGTGGTACATATCGACCACAGTGTGTCGTGGTTATGTGTTTAGCTTACCTCATCTTGAATTTAATAATGTGGCCACACGCTCGTTTTACATAATGACGAGTGGGAAATATTCTTATTTTATGGTATTATTTGCCAACGATTTAATTTCAAGATAAGACAGATTGGCATCGTCGTACATTTCATTTTCCCATCGAAAAGGTCAATAATTTCACAATAAATCGAAAATGTTAATGAAACAAAACTATTTTTTATTTTTTCCTAATGCTGGAATAGGAATAAGAAATATATTTTTTAAACATACTTTATAAAAATATACAATAACAAGACAGCTGTCATAAAATAAGACTGTCAGGCAGGTTCGGGTATAGTGTTCTGCCAAAGGTACTCGATCAACACAATATGTTCCAATATACATACTTATGCAATTAACGACATTTTCGTTTACTTTGATATCGTTGCTTCAATTGATCAATGAAATGGGTGCAGTATTTATTGACATTTCACGTAATAAGATACTTTATACCTGCTACATAGGACGGAACTATATCATTATACAGTATCGTTACAAGTCGCTTTCCTTCCTCAATTGGTGGATTTTAAGATCAATATACAATGTTTACTTTGTTTGTAGATCTACATGTAAAATCGCTCGTGGTGAAAGATCGATATGCATAATATGAAAAACATGTAACGATATAATTATCCCCAATGTTAATTCTTCAAATTGAGGCGTATTAATAAAACGCTGCGGTATTCTGGAGATCAGTATTCGTTTATAATAATAACCTAATTTTACGTCACGTACTGTTTTTACTTAAGCATCAAATATATAATTTTATCATCTTGATCTATCAAAATTGAAATTCTTGTGAGACGATGACAAGTTTGGTCATATGCTTCACAGGTGTGTATGTTTGTGTGTGTATGTGTGTGTGTGTGTGTGGGGGGGGGGTTATGATTAGAATGCGCGATGAAGCATGCTGATGTATAGCTTCGCTGGTTACAAAATCACGAAGGTTGTATGACGCGGCTTCTAGTAACAACTTCAATAGCGTCTCTCTGCTTTACAATGAAACGGTTTTGTTCGTATGATCAGCGATACGTCGAAAGCCCCCTTTCTAGGATCACAAGGGCCATTATATTTTACATTATTGTATCTAATGTTTGTGGATTTAAATGTTCTTTTTTCTTATTTCTTCATGTGAAACGAAATATTGCGGCTTGTCTTTGATGCTTTGCATCAAACATCCGTCTTGTACTCCATTGTCTTTGATGCTTTGCATCAAACATCCGTCTTGTACTCCATTGTCTTGTACTCCATTGTAACTTTTAATGATGTCAAACCGGATTGGCAAAACCTCAAATTCTTGAGGATCATTAACTTTCGACAGTGCTCATGTAAAAAGGAGTATAACATCTATGTAGCAGTAAACATCGTTGGAAAAGGGGAATTAAATTAAAATAGAACATGTATTTTGTTTCACCATTAATATTTATCTTGTTATTTGTATCCATTTTCTTTAAATCGTTTGATTTTTAAGTATATCCGATCATCCGTTTCGGCTTTATATTTTGCATTCCAATACCGATTTATACAATACTTCCTGCATTAGAGGTGTACATAATAGAAACGTGTCATGCGCCAAAAGAGTAATACATGTTATTTATAAACGTTGAATAGGTATAGTGTTACTGGTATACAATTTAATCGTGAAAAATGTGTCTGTGTCAGAGGCATCAACTGCCATCTGTATTAGGGAATGGTTTACTGCCAAATTAACCCTTTCCCATTTGCAGATGCGTTCTGAAGCAGACCACTTTTGAAAACATTGTTGCAAATAGAGAAATTGCTCATTATGAACAATTACTTCGTTTGCAACAATGCGTTCAACTCTATTCAAAAACAAAACTTTAATATAAAGAGATTTTCTTAATATAAAGAGATATTCTTAAGATGAAGAGATATTCTTAATATAAAGAGATTTTCTTAATATAAAGAGATTTTTATATTTTTCTCCAGATGATTTCAAAGGTGTCTGCTGCAGATTTGTTGTATGAGGGAAAGGGTTAAATTAATACATACAAGCATTCGGTGCCAGAATAACAATAACAGCAAGTATTAACTTATCAACTGTTAACCTGTTTATAGGTACAGATGACTTCTAAGACCTTATGTAGCAAATGAAGTTTGAAAATGTTGCGGGAAAAGGTGAAATTTGTCCTTTCTATATTTTCCCAGTGTTTTTCAAATCAAATAAAAAACACTTCACAATTTCTAGATGTCACACTATTTTCCTTGCATGTATTCAAAGGCTGAATTAAAATACTAAATCATGTTAACTGTCAACAATTTACCACACGTAAACACATTTTGATGCCTCTGTAGCAGATGACTTTTGAAAACATTGGGTGAAAGGGAGAAATTGCTCATAGTGAGCAATTTCTCCTTTTGCCACAATGTTTTCCACTCTGTTTTCGAAGTCATCTGCAGATTTGTTGTATGTGTGAAAGGGGAGGTAACTGATTGATGATCCTATTACAAATCATATTAAAATCTCACCAAATAATATCAAAGTGCTGTTTCTTACATTTTTCATCATTTTTGTCGAATTGTGTTCATAAAAGTGTTTATTCAGGGTCCAGAGTCCAGAGTCACCATTCAAATTCTAAAAATCACAAAATACCTCAACTTCTAGTTGGCTTGATATTGATGGTTTAGCCAAATAGAAAAGTTGTAACCTTCATATTTAGAATATTCTTAACATTTATAATGGTTGGCAAAAACATACTGTGAGTTACAAAGAAAAGATAGTCGGGTTTGAAATCACTGTCAGCATCATGAAAGAAACGATAGTAATGAGCACTCGATAAGAAAATCCAGACACACAGAATTGCTTTACATTTAAAGCCCATACATCCATCACACTTAGAACGCTAACTCTTTCCCAGACAGTCTATCCACCCTATAAACAAGGGCAATAGAAAACAGTTATTTTGTTGTTACTTTACATACCAGTCATATTAGATGTAACGGTTGTCCCCAGGTGGAGGGGATGACATGTGAACAGAGGTCAATATGTCACAGGCAACCAATCAGAATGTTGTCTCTGACGCCAAGGAACCAGTTTAAACTTATGTCCCCAGGTGGACGGGATGACATGTGAACTGTTGCCAGAGGTCAATATATCACAGGCAACTAATCAGTTTAAACTGTTACTAAAAAAACATGAAATAACAGTTACAAGACGTGATTAAATGGCGATTTAAACCAAGAGCCGAAAACTTCAAGTAGTTTGCTTTCAGGGCCTTGTTATTTAACTTGAACATATACATTTGTGTGTGTATGGAACACAGAGGAACAGAGGTTTGGTGTCATTTCCATTTCCAATAACGGTAGTATCACCAAAGAGGTACCCGTGCACTATTTCGATAGGTACATATTGGATCATCCAACGTCAAGACATCGTAAAACATACATGCAGATGTTGCCATATTGTTTATTAAGGTCCCTAACAGAAAATAATTATTTTTATAAAACCATAGGGGATGTGATGGCGGTTGTAGCTGGTACTGAGGCTAAATATGTTGTCTCATAATTACATATGTGCACAAGTCCAGTTTTAAATAAAGTGATGCTATTGTCTACTTTATATTAACATTGACATGTGACTATCGACACCTCCGAAAAAATCTACATACATTCAATCGATTAAATAGCTGTCTGCGGCACTTATTTTACAGTACGAATGATTTGACTTCAGATTATGTAAACATGCAGTTTTCTCATTGTCAGAGACTCACCTGTCGAATTTCACCTACAGGCCTTCATATGCCAATTTTGCAGAAAGATATCGTTATTTATGTTTTCGCTATTTCAACCTTGCAACTGATCCAAAGGTGGAATTATTTCTTTTTAATTTCAACTATTTATTGTTCTTCATGTGAAGGTTGGTAATAAAGCGCAATTTTTATATATAAGCTTTCTCATGCCATCAAAACTCACTTATGGTTTAGGCCACAATCGAATGTTAATAAAACCATAGAACAGGCACCCGCTTATGAATCCTGCGATTTCTTTGGTGAATCTGACACAGTCGAAAACGACAACAGACCGACTTTGTCTTTCTCTTTTAGCGTGTAAACGATCAAAGTTGTGTTCGCTTTCATTGCCGTGTACCTGCCGGTATCAGCGATACCAAGTTTCAATACTTTATAGGTGATTATCGGCAAAGCATTTTACCTTTGGACATTAGCATATTATATAAATATATAAAGCAGAATATGTACAAAGACAATATATAACATATAGTCAAAGCTGTCTTATTTAAGCAGTCACCCAGGTGAGGGTCAGAATTTGGCTGCTGAACACAGATGGCTGTTTAATACAAGAGAAATACTCAATCTTCGAGCGGCTGCTTAGTACAATTGGCTGCTTAACAGAGGTAAACGCTAACACAAGATTGACTGTATATGCATATAAAGTTAATATTCATTTATCAAATTTGAGAATCCAACAGGATGCCTGTCTAATCAATTATTTAGCGAGCAAAAATTGTCTTAATCAAGGGGGATAACCGTCTCGATATATATTTTCTTGGTATATTTTGAAACTATTATTATCTCCTTATGACCATATGACTTTATTAAAACAAGTATACTTTATGTATATGTAATGTAGTTTTTGTGGTCCTTTTCCCTGAATAAAACCAACCAGTCAGTAACATTTGAATAGCAAGCTCTGAATTGGGGAACGTTATTAATTGACACAACGACTGATCGACCAAAGAGATTCAGACATTTAAATCAAGTTCTACAATTCTGTTTATCAATTATTAAATTATTAGACGTTTATATATTCTTTAAGTAGTAAACATTTTTTAAAATGTCTATCTATGACAACCACGTAGAACGGAACTGTTCATGAAGTTAGAATGTTTCCCTCGTATATATGCATAATAGAGCCAGATATAACGGTACTACGAGAGGTTATCTAAGAATTTTGGTAAAAATATCAGAAGACGTTCGTTTGTTTACGTGATTGAACCAGAGACATATAAACACATGAACACATATGTCTCTGATTCAATGAAATGATGATACATTGTAAATGATCCTCTTTTTATTCTAAGAGATCTAAATAAGAAGCGTTTTGCATGGCTTAAAAAATGATAATCAAATGACCCCCAACACTTATGTGCTAAACGTTTTAGTGATTGCTAACAGATATATCGTGAAAGCAATGTCTGTTTACTCTCCCTCGGTATTGTTCAATGTAACCGATGAACGAAAAGTCAATACCTCCCTCGTAAACGATATACACAATTGTATTTCAGTTTAGGTCCATTCAGGTGAAATCCGTGGATTTTAGAAATGGGAGTAACGCATAAAAATATCAAACAATAAAAAGACACAAATGTCAGCAACCGGTTATAAAACTCTAATCCATTTTCCAGATGTCACACATGTGTCATTGAAAGGAGTACGGTATTTGATGACTTGCAGTGTTTATTTTAAAAGTAAAGATTTCCTATCTTGATTTTTTTTTTCAAATGACAAATTTAACATTATGATACTTCTATGCTTTTTAATGAGCATGGTTTTTTCTTCGTCAATGGCATGTTCAGAGATGGTACAACTAACATTTTCACTTTTCCTATCAATGTTTTTTTAATTTTAATTGTGGAACAATTACACAATCATGTAAATATTTAGTTACAACTTCAACTACGTCTCTCCGCCTTACAGTGAAACGGTTTTGTACGCATGATCAGCGATACGTCGAAAGTCCCCTTTCTCGGGTCACAAGGGCCACACTTGTTCGGGGTTGGTGTAAACCTGTAGTCCTTTAGCAAGTTTGCGAGGTATAAAAACAGTCGATTTCGAGCAAACTGTTCTCCGACACACTGTCTTCTACCGGTACCAAATGTGAACCAGCTGTAATAAGAATAATCATAGTAGAGTTGTACGAAAACCAACCAGAGGGCATTTCCGATCAGTGCAGTCGCATTGAAATTAATACTCGTTGACCTTATACTTCGTTATATACTATCATGTGTTTGTTTATTTTATTGGGATTTTACGCCATTTAAAAAAAGGCCAGTTATATCACGGCGACAGTTCACTTAATCATGACCCCTGGTAAACAAACCAGTACTAGGCTAGGATATGTGCCTTGCCCTAGGGCATTCCATCATGACCGCCGCGACTGGGGATCAATCCCGGGACGCCCAGTTCCCATCCCCGATGCTTACATCTCGACCACGGTGGATTACTGTATTGCAGCGAAGATGTAGGTTTAAAGAGATTGCAAATCATTTTAAATCAAGATTAGACAACTTGTTACAGATGGTTTAAACGAACGGTGTCATTTTCGATCAGATTACTAGCTTGAATACACAAACCAATTATACAACAAGAAATAAATCACTCATCGAAGATGGTTTTGGTCATTTGCGCACAATCGGGCTGTGCTTAAACCGATTGTCCCCATGTTCTATTTTCCGAAACCGATTCACATTCCTTATTGTTGGTATATCAATGATGATAATGAAACCTTGTGCATCCGTCAACTTCATGTTTAATGGATTTTAAACGATCGGTCTGATTGGACGCCGTTTAAAACGTCATTGTCTTGTATTCTTTTAATTCAGGTAATTACGGTTTTGGGCAGCCGAATAGATCTCTGTTTACACAACCAGCGCATTAAACCGGAAGTGATGAGGTGATTTTGCTGTTGAAAAAGGTCAAACAGTGTCGTAATGTGTGCATGTTGGCATGGTGAATAAATAGTGTATTAACTATAAGTCAGACCTTTCGAACAATACGTTTGGAAGAAAACATGCGAGTTTGTATGTAAAGCTGCAGTTGCCGAACTATGCCAATGTCGATTTCAGTTCACTACTATGACGTGAAATAGTAAGTCGACAGAAAAGCATTACAAATGAAAAGATCAGATTGTTTTGCGTTCTTTAAATATTCTGTATTCCAATCATGTTTCAATAAATTAAAATCATGAACACCTATTTAAGTTTTTGATTATTGTGCCAGTGGTTTTCAAGACTATTTTATAATTGCACTGGCATTTGTGCATAATAGAAGTATTGACATGTTTTAACAGTCTATGTGCGGTTCACTGGTACAGACACATTGGAAAGCAAAACATGTTTTGATTGCATTACTGTTAAAACGGCGTTTAATTTAAATTACGAATGGATTCAAACGAAGATAATGGAAGCTCTCCAAACGTGCATTTTATCGTGAATAACCATACATACTGTTTCCTTAGAGGATGAGAACTTGGAAAGATCTGACCATCGTCGTCCATCCATCTCTCCGGCCTGAATGTCCAAGGATCTCCCCAAACAGCCTCGTCGTGGTGAACATGCCATACGTTCGGAATGATCTTACGAAAATATAAGATGAACATACAAAACCTGCCCTACGTTCAAAAGACACTAAAATCGAAACTAGTTTTGGGAAAGCGCAATATGTTTCAGTGTATTTTACCCCGTGAAGCGAAATGAGTTCATGGGTAAAGTTAAGAGTATATTGAACCCAGCCTTGCACTGCGATCAAGACACTTACTTTTGAGTGTATCGTAGAAAGTGTTACATTCCTCCGCCGCCATTGCATGGGTTTTCATGTTATTAAATGCAGTAACAATTTCTGTTGAATGAAGGACACTATAGAATTATTCATAAATGGGTAAAACGTGTGTGAGTCATCAATTCGGAAGGATTTACCAAGCTGTACTTATGTTGTCTGAAACGGGTGATTTACAACATGGCCTTGATATGCAGGTCGACATGCGCTTATACAAATACATCTATATATAGATATATAGATATCATTTCAATTTGCCATATTGTATCAGTTTTGATGTCTGAGAACAAATGTTTGTGTGGCAACGTCTGACGGTTCGTCACCTAGAACCCTAGATATGATAATTTATAATATTATCAAATATGTATGTGACCAACATACCCCTTTGTTGTCAGTGCTCAAAACAATCGATGAGACTATTCTTGTGAGTACCCAAATCATATGCTTTAGTTGGGTAAAAAAAAGTACTTTCGTTGGGAAAAGACCCGTCCATTCCCTCTTATCTAGACGTCTAGACATCTGAGCTCACCTTGTCCACTGTGACACACGTGAGCATATGTACCGAGTTTGTATAATTGTTGCACAAACAAATACCTGGTGGATTGTTTATGTTTTCATAGATAAATAGTACTGGCACCAAAGTAACAAACTGATGTTAATTCAAATGTGATTTCTTTTTAATAATTACTTTTTTCCAGTTCTTATAGTTGTATTAAACATCCAAAAAGTATTTTTCATTTCATTTCGTAGCCCTTTCGATACACACGTAGGCTTTCTGTGGTTCCTACTGTATTACATGTATAATATGGTAAGGTAACCAACCAGTATGATAAGGGCTAAATATTTTTAAAAAAATCTCTTTTTTTTTCGTTTTAATATATAACCGTCAGAATTAAAAAATAAATGCTCATATTTTATCACATTAGTGTTTTACTCTGGCGCCAGTGATAAACAATGGTTTAGCGCAAGAAATGTGTGATATGCTTACATCACAAGATTCCTTAATTCTTTTTTAAATCTCTCTGTATATGTATATGGCATTATTTGTACGTGGATGAGACCTTAACAAATAAATAAATTAATAAAAACAAATATAAATAGATATTTATGCTAAGTCTGTATTGATAACTCGAATTATAATTAGCTTGTTAGAATCTTATATTAAAATAGAAACGATTATTAGTTTTTCAACTCGATTGTTACCATGTTACATATATAGTAAATAGTAAGGAAATATCTTTGAAAGTTTTCTTTTGCTACTTTTTTTAAGTTTTGCTATAATTAGTGTTGTTCGAAAAACATCTAAATCCTTAATACATTATTTCAATTTTTACGACAATAGTATTTGGAGACATACCAAGCTTCCAGCTGACACATGGTATCCTTCAAATTCCATATCTTTCGAACACAAGTGGGACAGTCCTAGAGGTGCGATGGGTATATATCTGGAACTCTCGGTTATAATAGCTTCCAGCAAAGGACAGTCACCGCGATCGTCAAGGGAAGGCATTCTTTCGCGACCAATTACGTCGTTCAGTTCTTTCTGGACTTTGTCTTGATACTCAGGATGGTGTATTAGACATAAAATAGTACCTGAAATTGCTGACAAACTAGTCAAAATACCTGCGAAATAATAAACACAACAATAAGTGTATGGTGTCTTCACAAATCATGCGGAGGCTTTAAAATGACATTCAACACTTTATGCAAATTTGTCGTTTCATTTTGTTTTTACGAAATAATAATCATGATGTAGTTGTAGTGATGAGCATTCATCAAATTGTTATTTGACATTAACTAAGCTTCTTTCTATCTTTTTCCAATATACGTGATCATAAAATGAAAACGAAGATAATGCAATGAATTTTTGTATGAATTTATTTCACTATAAAATGTCTCCATATCCGTGCGCTGTTTAATCTTGCTCTACACCCAGAAATTTCAATAACTTTCTAACAAATGATGACTTATAAATGATCAATCTGTTTGATGAGCACGTATCTTTTTACCCTAGACATGTAATCATTACGCTAATATTGGTTTTACTGGTGCACAGCTAATTAATACATTTCTATGTAAATAGACTGGCGAACGTTAGTTTACACGAAGCATATTTAATTGTAGTTTGTAGTAATCTGTCACTTCCATTTCTTTAACACCAATAATGGCGGTGTCCCTTTGAAATGGTGTAGCAAACAAAAGACTACGGAGACAACCTTTTTGTGAAACAATAGGTTAAACCATTTAACTTTTGAAAGAAGTTGATATAATGGTCCTAATTAAGTTTACGAAAATCAATTGTATAATTACTATATATATGCAATAGCGATATATCAGGGAAGGTGACTAATCGAATAGCCATTGTTGGTTCATGCCAGACCTACACATTTACTATAGTACGCCGGGTACCAGACTAACTAAATGTTCCTTTTCAAACATTATCGCGTTAGGCATGTGCCAATACTAGCTGCGTCCTTCGGACGTGTTATAGCAAGCAAGAGCTATAAAGACAACTTTTTATGACGATCAAACGTTTCAGGGTGTGTTTGTCAGCTGTAGAGTTTACAACAATCAATTGTATATTTACTATTCTACTATAGTACGCCGGATACCAGACTAATGCATGATGTACTAATTCACTTCAGTAAGTCGGGTACCAGAATGCACTGCAAGTCATGCTAGACCTACCATTTTACCCTTGAACGTCAGGTACCATACTAACTTACCGGCGGCTATGGTCTCCAGTATGTTGTTTATAATGCGCTCATCCGTAAACACAACTTCTCCTCCGGCTTCTTTCTCTCGTTCCTGCTCATCCAGTAGGAAATCAACGATACCACGAATCACCCCGGGCTTGTGTGTCTCCTGGTGTAATCGAAATTAGGTATACAATAAAGTGTTTTGTCTTTTTAGTTTTTAAGTGTTTTGTATTAAGTTTTAAAGATTTGAAAAGGAGAACATGCTCAAAATGAGCAATTACTCATTAGCCCACGTTACTTTTGACTCCATACTAAAATTAATTGACTTGGAATCGTATAATTATAAAAATAGTAACAATCATAACAATATAATAATAATAATGATAATAATAATAATAATAATAATAATAATAGTAACAAAGCAATTATATGAATGAAAGTATATAATTATAATAATGAAAATAATTGATAATAATAATGCAATAAATTATGATAATTATGAAAATAAATGTAACAATGATAATGGAAATGAATCACAATAATGACAATGAATAAATGACAATAAACATTGATAATGGTTACCCTCATTTTCGTGAAGTATTTGCGGATAACTCTGTCCCTGGCGTCTATGCTGTCGTTGAACATACGTTTATAGTAACCCGGGATCTTTACTAGGAAAGGGAATGTCAGTAAAATAGTGTTGGTGGTTGGGTTTAACATAAACTCGTTAGTGTAGTCCAGCTGCCAGAACAGATTCACGTCATCATCGTCGTCTTGCAGTTCTTCGCCACTCAACTGTAAAAACACAACCACTTGTAATGCAATATTTAAGATTACCCGTATCATGACTTACATCTTCGCTAGCCAAGGCTACTTCGTACATTAGCATTCCCATAAGTTCCCTTGGCTAACGGCCTTTTTAAAAAGTTAAATCCACGCTGTGCAATTTGTCTGGATGCGTACAAAGTTCGTCGCATCAAATGAAAATGCCTTGGAATAAAATCGTGTTAGCTACAACAACAAGTTCTTAATAAAAGTAGAAGGACGCTTTAGGCAACTTGCCGAAGATTGATGATGGCGTATCGTCGTATGTTTGTTATTTTTGTTTCAATAGATTAAGTGATTTCCAGAAGGTTGAGTTTGACCAGGGTCTTTCAAATAGTATTTGAAAGACCCTGGTTTGAATTAACAACTAAGTTGAACGAGTTAAGGCTTGAGAAGGACACTGTTTTGGCTAATTTAAGAATGCAAATACACATTAACGTGCTTCAAACTGTCAACTCCAGTGTTGCAACAAAAAAGGAAAAATAATTCGTCAAACACCAACGCCTAGGAAAGAGAGGAAGTCAACTTGCAATACGGAAGTTGAAGTGAGTAGACCAATTTAATTAACCTCAAATGTAATCAGTCCTGGAATTTCAAAGATTTTTAATCATCACTTTGAAAAAACTTAAGTTGAAGTTAGTAAGATTATATATTTGTTTTCCCTTTGGAAAATCTCAACCTTTTACAATTTGATGTTTTGATTAGAACGGATGGATTTTAATTTAAGGGTAAGTTTCCTAATTTATCATAGTTGTTGCTATATTAACTCTCCTGGTGGCAGCATTCGAGATCAACCCACACAGAATAGTTTTTGAGTTTCCTAGAAGATCAATTGTGTAACTAAAGAAGAAAAACACGTTCTAAAGACATCTTGTTAAATTGCAATGTCACACTCACAAATGATCAAGTGTTAATCATAAAGTTCGACATCAAAACTAAATTACTTCTTTTTGGCAGTATGGTAACACCTATTCTTCTTTATGCCTCCGAAGTCTTAGGTATTTATCAATTTTCTGAAATTGACAAGTTACATATTAAGTTTTGCAAATATATCCTTGGCGTTAAACAACAAACAGCAAATGCAGCAGTACTAGGAGAACTATGCAGATTTCCGTTATATATTATAGGCATCGAACGTACACTTACGTTCTGGTCAAAAATAAAAAATAATCAAAATTCAATAGTATATGATGTTTTCTTTTATGCTGCGTTAACACAAGGCCACGATGTCTACGATCTCCACGATTTTAGAGAGTCGTGATGAGCGTGGGGGTCGTAGGGTCGAATCGTAGTGATCGTGGGGGAACATGGTGGAATCGTAATGATCGTAAGGTTCGTGACAAAATTTTGGGCTGTCAAAAGTGTTGCCACGATTATGCCGAATTGTCGTCAAAACTTGATTTGACACGCTCTGATAAGTTCCCGCGCGGTTCCCACGATGTGTATCTACGCTCTGCAAGCTTCATTACTTTTGCAACACTGAACAAGGATACATCTATAGGTTTTTTTAGATTAAAAATATGCCAGCCTTTTTATACCCAATCTTGCTGCAAGCGTGGATATTTCGCTCAACTCGTGGCCATATATCGCAGGGAACGTGACAGAACGTGATAGCATATCGCGACGATCGTGACAGAACTTAAGAGAACATAGTGAAAATCGTGGCAGCTATTGACCAGAGTCGTGTTGGCTTCGTAACAAAACGTTACTCATCGTAACAAAACGTACTGAGAGCGAAGGAAAGCGTTACAAAACGTAGAAAAAGAAAAACTGATACAATAAATCATGGAGCTCCACGATATTGTTGAATCGTGGACATCGTACACAACGTGGCCTTGTGTAAACGTAAGATAAGCAATGCTCTATTTCAAATGGAAATACTACTTTGTGGTCGACCAAAGAGAATTGTTATTTAGACAGATTAGGTATGAGCAACTTATGGTTAGAACAGAATATATCTGCAGAAACAATGACATTAGTTAAACAGAGAATTGGAGACAGCTATATCCAAAATTGGCATGCAGTAATTGATTCATCTCCAAAACTTGATTATTACCGCAAATTTAAGACTCTTTTGAGCTTGAATCATATCTACTAAATATTCAAAATGATAAACTAAGAAAACATTTAACACTCTTTCGAATTTCTGGACATAAATTAGCCATCGAAACGGGTAGATATTTAGGAATCGAACGGAGCAATAGAACGTGCATTTCTCGTTCGCAAAAGGTTTTAGAATCCGAATGTCATTTTCGTCTTGTTTGTTTGAATTATAGAAACATACGTATACAATAGCTATCAACTTCATGGCCTTCTATTTCTCGATGTATTAACTTATTATCTTCAAAAAGTTAAAAAGTTCAAATAAATATTGCAAATTATATTTCAAAAGCGTCTGAGTATAGAGAATATTGTATTAATCAAAATATGGTGTTTAGTAATAACTAAGAATCATGTTATTCATTAACAATGATTCTTAGTTATCTAAACATAATAGTACTTCTCTGACATATTATAATTTGATGTTTTTGAATTCGTGTATATAAATCATCTAAATGAACGTATGTTACGTCATTGAGCCATATTCTTTACGTGTATATACTTGTAAATGGCCAATGGTACTTATGTGCCGACTTGCCTGAATAAAATTAAGTTGAGTTTATAATAGTTTTGATGACTACAAAGTATGTTGCTGTTATTTAATTATTGGTGAGAATAAATATAATTGTTTTTCTAATAATAAACTGAACATCATATTTTCTGACAGGAATGAGAATTAATTAATACACCCTGATATCATTAATTATTTTCTGCATCTAAAGACTAGTTATCTCTGAATATTAATACAAAGATACATTGTTAGCTGGAACACAGGGACTTGATCCTGTATGATCTAAATAATTATTTGGCCCTATACATAAATATCAATGTTGATATTTATGTATAGGGTCATATATGTTTAGAGATCATACAGGAGCAAGTCGCTGTAGCTGGAAACGGAAGTTATCAATCCATTACTTTCATGATAAGTCAATATTGTATTCACCCATAATATAAACACTTCATGAATTTCAAGATTGGGGAATTATCCACTTCTATTAAACAGAAATATGGATTTCTCATCTTACTTTCATCATTGATTTTATCTTTATTTATAAATTATCAAAAGTTCTTTGCTAAATATATATCTGAAACAAGTTTACTCTAAATGTATACATGTCTAATCCAATTTTGATTTTAAAGATAAACAATATTTATATTACAGCATTTAACCACAGATAACAACATTGAAGAGACAAGATAAGTGGCCAGTGACAGTCAAGCCAAATATAATAACGGCGAATTGTGTTTTATGATCCTTTTAACAGTTCAAATGTTATATCATGGCACGTGGTGCTTGTCTTGTCTCTGTTTTTTCATCAGCACTGGTAGTTCACTGTGTATGCCTGACTGCATCATTCAGACCACGGCACTCGAAACTAGGTCGAAACGATTCCTTCGTAAATGCTCGTATAGATCGTTGGAAGAAATCATCGATTTACTTGTCTTGAGCGAAGCGGAATGTAACAGTATATAAGGGATTATATTCATAGAGAGACTTTATTATACGAGCATTCACAAATATACCGATATTTACATATTTTCAAGTACAATGGTCCGAATAATTAGTCAGACATGCATGGTCAATTGCTTTTCACTATGTTGTAACAACGACGAGTTTCCGTTTTGCCATTACTTTGCTTAGTGCTAGTTTTTCCAAATGGCGTGAACATGACAGGAATTACACGGTTGACCACTGTTTCTTCGTTTTCCTATGGAAAGTAAACTTTTTCACCGCAAATAAAACGACATAGACATTAAAAAGTTTATATCTTGCCCACATATAACAGCGAAATGACTGGTTTCATTTCTGTCTCTTATCGATAAAAAGGCTGTTGAGCCTGATAGGACAGTGACAATGACAAATATGTATTTAACGTATTAAGGCCACCTGTCCATAGTACAAAGTATTTGATTTAATTAACATTATTAAAATGATAATTATGTCCTTATCAAATTTTCATTAACATATACATGTATATGAAATACGATAGTTACGTTATTACATCAGGATTATCGTTATTGAGCAATGGATACAAGTTGAACAGGAATAAACTTCTTATTTCATCTTACCTTTGGTAATGAAATAAAACATGAAATTCACATTCAACAATATTTTGTTCACAATACATGCATATTCTTTGTTCACAATCAATAGTATGTGGCGACCAGTGAGTTTGAATCCTTTCTCTCTTCTCATTTTGACCGGCATCTAACGCAATGATTTAAGGTTCAAGATTGTATTAACCAACCAATAAAGAACCCTCTAGGAGCAGATAATCATAATACACAACACATTGACAATGATTGTAGCAAAACACATAATACATACATTTATTGTTGAAACATTATAATAATTACTTATAACAGACACTAAACGAGGTCTCTTTTCATAAGTATCGTAAGGGCAAATCGCAAAAACGAAATACACTCCTGTATAATAATAATAATAAATCACATGCATACTTTTAAACTGGAAGATTTTCTGTTAGAAATTCACTCATTGTTAATACCTTGTCTGTATCTTACATAGTCATTAACCATATACATTTGTTAAAACAATACAATACAATACAATACAAAATATTTTATTTGCAATCATGTACAAGCAGTACAAATAACAAAATACAGAGAATATAATGTGATGATGTAGTTTCAATAAGTCAGATAGTGTTGAGAAGGTTTGTTATTAAATGATCTAAAAATCCATATGGATAGCACAATGTGTATGGTACAAGCTAGCTATGATAACTATTAAACTATGTTGAATTCTATTAATTGTGTATAGAGATTGTTAGTATATAAGAACAGAATGTATTGTTAATTATTTGTGATAGCTTCATTTCTTCTTTTGTTAGCATAATAGATGAATTTAGCAATATTAAAGATTTCTTTTTTATTTGAAGAAGACATAAGAGTTGTAAATTTGTATATTGTTGGCCACTTGCAGAAATACGGTTTTAAGAATTTTGAACGCAAAATATAGAGAAAGGGGCATACGAGAAGGAAGTGGTATTCACTTTCAACTACATTTTGATTACATAACTTACATGTTCTTTCCGATCTTTGGATATTACGATGCCTTCCTTTTTCTATTTCTAAATTATGAGATGATGTTCGAAATTTGCATAATGCTATTCTTAATTTTCTATCATGTATATTGTTTAAGTAATCCTCTTGATTGAATGAATGTTTGAATAATCTGTAATAGGACAGACGCTCAGAATTGTTAATGTTTGAATACCAAGATTGGTAGTATTGATCAAATATGCGTTGTTTTAATGAATAAAATGTTATTAATTCACTGTTTTGTTGTATCCACAAGTTATTATGTCCTAATGATTGCAAAAGAATTTTAACATGATGGGCCCAATTAAGTCCTGTATAAGTAATATTGTTATTAGCATCATTTTTAAGCATATTGTATACAATTTTAGTGATATTATTTTCTGGTAATTTTAGTATTTTAAACCAATAGCGGATCATGTTACATTGTCTTATAATTCTTAAAGGTACTCTTCCAAGTTCTCCATATATACTTGATAAATTGGTTGATTTTCTAACACATAGAATGCGTCTACAAAATTTGTTGTGTATACCTTCTACATCTGTGCCTACATGGTATGACCATATTTCAGAGGCATAGTGAATGACAGGTAATACTAATGAGTCAAATAACTCACATTTTTTATTTATACTGAACTCAAATTTGTTGAAAACAGAAATTAAACCATGTAATGATCTGGAAGCATTTTCAGCTAACCTTTTTTGAGACCTTAGCCAATTACCGTTTTTGTAAAAATAAATTCCTAAGTATTTGAAACAATTTACAATTTCAACTTTTTCATTATACAAGAAAAAGTCATGTGTTGTCGGGATTCTACTTTTTTCAAAGATCATGACTTTGGTTTTATTTATGTTAATTTTCATTTTCCATTTATTGCAATAGAATTCAATGTCATTTAGCATCGATTGTAAGCTTGATGCTGATGTTGCAAATAGAGCCTGGTCATCAGCAAACAGCAGCAGAAAGAGCCGTAATTGTTCTATTGTAAACACTCCGTCAAGATTATAATTTATGTTATTAAGAATGTCATTTACAAACATTATGAAAAGTAAACTTGAATTTGAATCGCCTTGTTTGACACCTGTCAATGAATCAATGCTAGCAGATATTTCATCGTTGAATTTGATTGCAGACTTAACAGACGAATACATAGCTTTAAGTGCATTGATAATTTTAGTACTGATACCCTGACAAGTTAGTTTATGCCACAGGAAAGCTCTGTTTATATTATCAAAACATTTTTCATAGTCTATAAAAGCTGTATAGAGTTTTTTTTCCTGAATTTAAAACTTTAGCAATAATTGAATGTAATATGAATATACAGTCAACTGTATTTTTGTTTTTTTGATAACCAAATTGACAATTATTGATATTGTCATTTTTTTCATTCCATAATTTCAATCTATTATAGATTATTTGTGAATATACTTTTGAAAGAATGCTATTTAACGTTATTCCTCTATAATTCTTAGGGTCAGTCGAGTCTCCACCTTTAAATATAGGTACAATATAACCCAATGCCCATTTTTCAGGATATGTGGAATTTTCAAATAAATGATTGACGATATCTAATAAAATTGTACTTATTATTTCAAAAGATGCCTTTATTATCTCTGCTGAAATATTATCGGGGCCACTTGCTTTTCCGTTATTTTGCGATAAAACGGCAGTTTGAAGCTCTGCCATTGTAATCGGTTTGTCTAACTCCACGTCGGCAATATGGGTGGTATTAGAGTCGCTGTTATCATTTCGTTCGTTTATATTAACATTTTCATATAAATCTACAAAGTGCTCATAAAAGTCTTGAATTTTAATGGGACTATCTTGATTATCTTTTTCTTGATTATATGACTTTTTAATGGTCTTCCAGAAGTTCCGTGGCTCAGATTTTGCAATATTTTCTAATTTTATAGCTTCATTTCTCATAAATTTTCGCTTGGCTCTTTTTCTTGCATTATTGTATTTATTCTTAGCTTTTATATAAGTGTGTCTGTTTTCATCCGAGTTAACTTCATTAAAATTTATTTTAGCTTGTTTTAAATTATCTTTTGCTAAAATGCAATTTTGATCAATCCATTTTGGTTTAATATTTGTTTTATTATTCTGTGTAAAACGTTTATTAAATACGGAGTTTGCATACTTAGATAAAAAGTCAGTAAGACTATCTACATGGTCGTTTACTAGATGTGTATTAGACATTGTATGGTTGAGCATTTCAATATTGTTGAGTAATGACTGTTGAAAATGTGTCACTTTGTTTTCATCAAATATTAATTTATCAACAAAAACAGCTGATGATTTATTTTTACATTTCCTATTTTTCCTTTTTACGAAGGAGAAATATAAACTACAGTGATCGGAAAATTCATTCCAGTCTAAAACTTTGAAATTGTTTAAAATGTGTATATCTTCTACCCTCAATAGCAAATAATCGACTGTACTCATGCCACGTAATGAACTATAAGTAAATCCACCAGGTACGTCATTATGCAGTCGTCCGTTTGCGATAATATGACTGGTAGATTTACATAGTGAGAGCAGACGACGCCCGTTACCATCAATAGTAGTGTCAACATTAGCACGTGGAGGAATGTTCACACTCGAGTCATCTGAGAAAGGTGTCTGACTCAAAGGATCAGATTCGTCTATTGTATCCGATAAATTGGAAGTTCTAGAATTAAAATCACCAGTTATAAAGGTTTTTCCAACATTACCATATTGTTATATGCCCTTTTCTATCTCATCAAAAAAGTCTATCTCATTTCGAGAAAAAACTTTAGAGGAAGTAGGGGGTATGTAACAATGACAAATATAAACATCTTCATTAAATGTAAAAACATCTTGACTGACTTTCAACCAGATGATTCCATAATTATTGCTTTCAACAACAGATATTTTATTCATTAAGTTTTGTTTATAGTACACTGATAGTCCACCACTTAGTCGGCCTTTACTCGTTCCCGATTTTTTATTACCTAATAAATGAAAACTTTTGTAATTGGTAATTTCAACATTTGCATGGTTTTTATTCAACCAAGTCTCACATAGAAGTATAATGTCATAGTTGTTTATTAATTGTTGAAAGTCAATGTCTGATATTTTTCTGTTAAGACCATTTATGTTCCATGATATTATATGTAGCTTCTCATCACTGTCCTATTTGGTAATTTCTTGGAATCTTTCCCCTGCTTTTTGTTGTACCATAACTTTAGCTCCGGACCATTTAACCGCTTTGCCTGCTGCTCTTTCTCTATCCATAATCGGATATCTTTCATTTCTTTTCTGCAGAACGGCCTTTGTTTGCTGTATGCCAACTCTTTTGTTTATGCGTTTAAGGTCTTCAAATTTTTCAAATGCTGTATTCCTCACTAGCTCCCTTTCTTTGTAGTAGTGGAACTTAGCCACAATAGGCCTACACTTATCTGCCTTTACTTTGCCTATCCTGTGAATTCGATCGAATGTGACGTTGGTAGTGATGTTTAATGCTTCCTGTATAAATGAATGAATAACGTCCTCACAATTTTCATGTTCCCTTTCTTCTATGCCATGGAATAGTAAATTTTCCCTCATGCTTCTATATTCTAGGTCATCGGTTTTTTCTAGTATGTTATTGTTATCCGATTCTATTTTCTTAAGTTTGAATTCGAACTGGTCGCATTTGTTTGATAGAGTTTTGATCTCTGATTTTGTTGTACTTATAACCTTTTTGGATTCTTCAAACTCTTTGTTAATGAAAGCTGCGCTTTTTTCCGTGAACAAGACAATATTGCAAAGGATGATCAGTTTTTAATGACGTGATCAAGAAACTTTTTCTTTGTTTATTATAGTTTGGTTCTCCAGTGAAGGAACCAGAACACGAGAACAAAATGCCAAGATACTCAATTGATTTGACACATTCCAGAGGAGTTCTATTAAGTGTGAATGTCTCACTTAATGAATTGCCAGCTTTGTTAAAAATAACTATTTTTGTTTTATTTATATATACGTTTAGGCACCAGTCATTACAGAATTTCTGTAATCTATTGAGTTTAATCTGAAGACATAGAGCAGAATGCGATAATAAAATAACATCGTCTGCATACAATAAGCAATCGATCCTTAGTTTATTTAAAAACAATGAACTAGATGAATCAGATAGGTAATCATGAACGTCATTGATAAAAACTTTAAATAAAGCTTAGCACGTCACCCTGTCTGACTCCCACGTTGGAGGTGAACTTGTCGGTGAGCTCATCGGTAACCTTAACAGTTAATGTTGACTTAGTGTACATATCTTTGAGTAAATTATACAATAGACCTCCTACATTCGCTTTCAAGAGTTTAATATATATAGCTGAATGAATAACATTGTCGAATGCCTTTTCGAAATCGACAAAACAAGCATAGATATTTTTATTTTTGTAAAAAGAATTATCAATATTTTTGGAAAACTAATTTGATTTGGATTGAAAATGTTTTGTTCTTCCAGAAATGTATCTAATCTTTTATTAAGTACATAATTAGGTAGTTTACTTAAGGACCTAGTAACTGAAATCCTCCTGTAATTTTCTGGTTTTGACAGATAACCAGATTTTAATATACCATTTTATCCAATTAGTTGGGTATGTTCTAAACGTTAACAATTTTATTAACAAAAAGCAAAGAGGAGATGTAAAAGATAATTGACCTATTTTAAGCATTTTATTAATCATAAGTTGAAGACCTCCGTCCTTATTGTTTTTCAAATTGTTTGTTGTTGAAGTAATCTCTTTCTCTGATATTTTAACATCCATCTCATTAAAAGGGTTAAAGTCGTGTTCCATTTTATTTAGTAACGTTTGTAGGGCTTTTAACCTATCTTCAATTGTTCTGGATGTACTGAAGAAGATATCTTAACAGATTATTTTAACAAGGTCCCAGTATTGTTTTGGGGTTTTATTATGTAAATTGTTTAGCTTCCTGATAATATCTTTTTTAAATGTTTTCATTTAATATTTCCGTCTTTTATTAATGCATTTACTATCGTTCTGCATCTTCCAACGAGACACCAAAGAGCCTTGCAGGAAGGTAGTCAGCTACCTGTGAAAATATTGTGTGGAGAACTGTTATAAGGTTAAAAGAAAACATTTAAAAGAGGGCGGTGAACTTGGTCAAAAGAATGTGGGAATCGGTGTACAAATCGAACAAGACCACTCCCTTCTTCAAAAAATCACGGAGAGGAACTATATAAGCTTTTAGCTTTCGGTCCAATCCTTTCCGCACTAATTGTTTGTATTGTTGATTTTCTGCCTTACTATATCGAATAAAATATGTTTAAACTTTAAACTAAAGAAATCATATCTCAACTTACCAGATAAGCAATCACATTCGACAGCGACCGTTTCATAACGGCGACGAACTCGAAATCGTTTCCATCCGTAGCATCTAAAACTTTATGAAGTCGACGAAGCTCATTTGTAATTCTGTCCTCGAAATCTTCGATACCATCACCATAGACGTGATGAGCCTTTGTGATTCCTTTTCTAAGGTCCCCGTGCATTTTGTTGAAAGCTTTTGGATAAAGTCCAATGCTTTCTGAGTTATATAGAATATGCTTTCCCCAATAGGTTAGTGGCCTGTCATTCATAAACTTCTTGTAAGGATCGTTATTAAACGCTTTACGTATTAGATCCGCAGTGTTGAGGCTTATGATTCTGTCTTTAAACGACTTAAACTGCACAATATCCCCGTATTCATCGGCATATTCACTTAATGTTATATGTAATGTCTCCGGTGAGATAGCGAGTCCTTGTCCAATAATAGGTAGCCCACCTGGCCCTGGAATGGGTTTGCCTTTCGTCCTTTTCTGGGAGAAAAAGAAATACCAAATGGCTAGAAGCCCCAGTACCACGTACAGTATAACCATTGTTTACTTTGTGTAGATATATATGTGGGCTGCATATACCTGGACCTTTTATATAGTCAGTTTTATCACCTGAGCCGGGCCTTGAGAAAAATACTTTCGGGACTTTGGGATCTGTTTCAGTCTGATCAGGTTCCACCATGAACGCATTTAGGTCATCAACGCTTAGTTTAAACTAAAGACTTCGTGATAGTGGTGACGACTATACATCGTTCTCAGAACAACAATATTTACCTCCTCTGGCGACCATTTCAAAAGGCAATTTTCTGATGGAGTAATACGATATATAAAATGATTAGACAAATACATGTACATACTAGTAATAGTTAAAGAAAGCAGCTGATATAATCAGATATTACTCATAACTGCTCATCATACTTGCCTTTCAAAACGTCGGATTGGTAAGGTAAATGTTGTAGTTCTAGGAACTAAGTATCGGAAGAATATAGTAGCATTTTGTATGACCTAACTCGGCATTGGCTTTAACCTCTTTCGCTGCGAATTGTAATTAAAGGGTTTTGCAAACAATGCAGATTCAGAAAAGACAGCTCGTAGCGAGCTTTCTCTCCTAAAGTCTGCATTGTTTGTCACTTAGACTGTCTGTTGGCGCTGAAAGAGTTAACCACGGTCACGTTGTGTGATCAATAAGTTAAAACATGATAATTGAGCCGTCCCGCGAGAAAACCAACAATGTGGACTTTGCGTAAAGTATCGACCCGGAACAGACGAAACATACCGCGCAGGCTAACCCGGACAGACAATTTTCGCCTCCTGTGGATTTTCTGTTTCAGGAATCATTACTCTATACCTCTATCCCCCTGAGACGAAATGTGTCGGCCTGGATCAGTCTGTACGGACTGCACAGTCTGATCTGGATCGATACATTACGCAGATGCTTTAATGATGGTTTTCTCGCGAGACGGCTTACATTTACATTTTTACATAGGCCTACTTAATAAGATTGTTTGGAGTCAGCCGATTATAAAAATGTTGGAGGGGAAAAAAGTATTAACTTCAAATTATGTTTTTTTTATGTTTACGCAACTTTGGACAGTTTTAGTTTTATCACGGCGTGTTCTGAGTAAATTATGACTAATTAATTATTGTTGTGATAGTAAGTTGAAATCGTTGCTGTAAGACCATATGCGAAGTAGCCTATTTACACATTTTACATTTATAATATATCTGTTGCATCAAGTGTCGTTTGTATAGGGGAACATGTTAAATAATAAAAAAGTAATAAAATGCATCTTATTATTAAGCATGTCATTCGTTTAAATAAACTTTCCACAGTCAAAATCATAACTTGTTTTATGGTTTTATTCAATCACGCTGTACGACCATATTGTTAAAACTATGTTTTACTACTGTTTCGCAATAATCTCAGCGATATGCGACATCATATATAACATGTCCACTATCGCATTATAGATAATCGATTACTAGGTCATCAACTTTGCTGAGAGCATATGACATGGACTGCATTTAAATTTAATTGGAACGCCAGGTCAAAATACGACATAACCTTTGCACATTCAGACGTATTTGCAAGAGACGACTTTTAAAAGCATTATTGCAAAACGAGAAATTATTCATAATTAGCATTTTTTCTTTTTGCTACAATATCTACTATTCCGTTCAAGAATGAGACTGTCTTTTATATATATTTTCCGTATTGCAGCCTTTTTTCCTAGTTCGTCTGCTGCAGATTTGTTTTTCATGGGAAAGATTGAACGACAATATCGGCCGCGGAAAGAGATTTCGTTGGACATGCGCACAGTCTCACAAGTCTTAACTAACCGCATACATGTAAAGCAGCGCGAGATGTTACTTCTTTGATATGAACTCCTGAATGTGTAGCCCCGTGATTAGACGCATAAACACATGTATGTGAGGGATGTCGTTACAAAGTGCAACGGACCCGTTTCCTTTCACGTCGCTTAAACATTGTATCGCTTTCATTTAAGATGGGATTTCTGAATAGCATGCGACTTGACTCGTAGGTGATTGCTTGTTTTGTTTAATAAGAGTCGTATAACCCTTCCCCACACACACAGACGCTTTCTGACGCCTCTGCAGCAGACGAAATTTGGAAAACAGTGTGACCAAAGGTGAAAGTGCTCATAATGAGCAATTTCTTTTTTTGTCACAATTGTCTCAACTCGATTGAATTGTAATATAATAATGTATAGAGATTGTACATATTTAGGCTAGATGTTTTCAGACTAGTCTGCCGAAGAATGTTTGTATGTGGGAAAGGCATTAAAGCCGAATAATATGTACTCCGCTGAATTCCTGTGCCGAGTAAAAACATTATTGATTTTCATTTAACCCAGTTAAAACATTATTGATTTTCAACTAACCGAGTAAAAACATTATTGATTTTCAACTAACCGAGTATAAACATTATTGATTTTCAATTAGCCGAGTATAAACATTATTGATTTTCAACTAACCGAGTATAACCATTATTGATTTTCAACTAGCCGAGTATAAACATTATTGATTTTCAATTAGCCGAGTATAAACATTATTGATTTTCACCTAACCGAGTATAAACATTAATGATTTTCAACTAACCGAGTATAACCATCATTGATTTTCAAAAAGCTGAGTATAAACATTATTGATTTTCAACTAGCCAAGTATAAACATCATTAATTTTCAATTAGCCAAATATAAACATTATTGATTTTCAACAAGCCAAGTATAAACATTACTGATTTTCAACTAGCCGAGTATAAATAGTAACGATTTTCAACTAGCCGAGTATAAACATTATTGATTTTTAAACTAGCCGAGTATAAACATCACTGATTTTAAACTAGCCGAGTATAAACATTATTGATTTTCACCTAACCGAGAATAAACATTAATGATTTTCAACTAACCGAGTATAACCATCATTGATTTTCAAAAAGCTGAGTATAAACATTATTGATTTTCAACTAGCCAAGTATAAACATCATTAATTTTCAATTAGTCGAGTATAAACATTATTGATTTTCAACTAGCCAAGTATAAACATTATCGATGTTCAACTAGCCGAGTATAAACATTATTGATTTTAAACTAGCCGAGTATAAACATCACTGATTTTAAACTAGCCGAGTATAAACATTATTGATTTTCACCTAACCGAGTATAAACATTAATGATTTTCAACTAACCGAGTATAACCATCATTGATTTTCAAAAAGCTGAGTATAAACATTATTGATTTTCAACTAGCCAAGTATAAACATCATTAATTTTCAATTAGTCGAGTATAAACATTATTGATTTTCAACTAGCCAAGTATAAACATTATCGATGTTCAACTAGTCGAGTATAAACATTATTGATTTTAAACTAGCCGAGTATAAACATCACTGATTTTAAACTAGCCGAGTATAAACATCATTAATTTTAAACTAACCGAGTATAAATATTATTGATTTTCAACTAGCCGAGTATAAATATTATTGATTTTCAACAAGCCTAGTATAAACATTATTAATTTTCAACTAGCCAAGTATAAACATTATTGATTTTCAACTAACCGAGTATAAACATTATTGATTTTCAACAAGCTGAGTATAAACATCATTAATTTTCAACAAGCCGAGTATAAACATCATTAATTTTTAACTAACCTAGTATAAACATTATTGATTTTCAACTAGCCGAGTATAAACATCATTAATTTTAAACTAGATGAGTATAAACATCATTGATTTTAAACTAACCGAGTATAAACATCATTCATTTTAAACTAGCTGAGTATAAACGTCATTGATTTTCAACTAACCGAGTATAAACATTATGGATTTTCAACTAGCCGAGTATAAACATCATTGATTTTCAACAAGCCGAGTATAAACATTATTGATTTTCAACTAGACAAGTATAAACATTATTGATTTTCAACTAGCCGAGTATAAACATTATTGATTTTCAACAAGCCAAGTATAAACATCATTAATTTTCAACAAGCCGAGTATAAACATCATTAATTTTCAACTAGCCGAGTATAAACATTATTGATTTGCAACGAGCTCTTACCTATGGATGGAGAAACATCTTCTAACCCGTAATGTATAAGTATTGTGCAACGTTGATCGAGATTAGACTACCAAGATTGCTATATTAATCTTAAATGCTGTTTGCAATAATAGTGAATATACAGGTTCTAACAGTACGAACTCGGTTGGCGTTGTTAATGTGTGTGGTACAGACCGCCTTGGAGTCATCGCGTTGGAAGCGGGAGACCAGGGTTTGATCCCAGCTCGGATCATACTAAAGATGTATGGAGCTCTGACTGGTACCCGATGTATAATTCGAATTATTATGATGGTTCCCCTCGTCATCCCGTATGACGTCAATACCTGATGAGTTCGGATTTCCTTACTATTTGTCGTTCAAAGTGTTAGGCCTACCACGGTTGATGGTGATTTAGCCCCGAAGGTCGGATTTTGAACGACGTGGTTCAAATGATGTTGCCCTATATAACGTCGATGAGCGTTGTGAAGATTATGCATTGACACACATAATTGCATCGGTTAAACATAACGATGGTCAATTTCAAACATAACAAAAGGATCACGAAACGATATGAATGGAAAACCTTCTTTCGGAGATTTAGTTTTACGAAAACCAGATAAAATAGCGCAAACGTGCAGTCTGGTCAGGATCTTCCGTGTTGGCTATTCAATCGTCCTTTTATTAGAGTATGTGAATGGTTGAGTTAAATAGTACGCTTGTGTACGTATACAACAATGCAAACTTTTTATGACAATTTAGGGTCACCAGTAAAGACAATATCAAAGGGAAAAGATGGGATATTTCGATTTTGAAAGGTGCTGGGAAGGGAGAAATTGCTTAAAACGGGGATGTTGTCCTGTTCCCACAGTTACCTCAAAACTCGCAAAATGTAAAATGTCGTCTGTATCGGGTAAACCGTTTAACCTTTCGCTGCCAAAGGCAATTTAAGGCATTTGCAAACAAATAAGATTCAGGAGACTCTTGAAATCTGCATCGTTTGCCACTTTAACATTAAATTTACAACATTTTCTATTGGACGAAAATGTAGTGGTCCAATTTGCAACATGGAAGAGTCGACTTTGCGAAATTCGGCATAGAAAGAGGTCAATATGTTAATCTTTCATGTGACGTTGTTGTGTTAAGATAGAGGTTATGTATCTATTACAATTATACTTCGGGATAGAGGTCATTAAATATATGCCAATATATAGACTACCTGAAACGAGCGTAAATGTTACCTTTATTTACAGAAATCCTACAAAAAGAGAGTCCAACTGCGTCGCTACATGCGTACGGTTCGGGACGAGCCCCGGTAGCTCAGTCAGTAGCGACGCGGGCTGTCAATCCAGGCGTTGTAAGTTCGAACCCAAGCTAGGCAAACATTCTTTTTGACGTTTGACAAAAGTCACGGTGACAAGCGTCATTCGTCTTCCACCTTAGGACTAACAGATTATATGAAAATAAAGTCAGATCCTTGGAAAGTCCGTTGTATGAGAAAGTTAGAAAACACATGTGTATGGCCGTGATATAACTGAATAAAAGGGCCAGTAATTGCTCAACTGCAATAAGACACAAGAGGGATATGATGGCCTGTATAACTCACCTGGGTAATGCAATATGATTTATTTGTCATGTCAACAACAATGACCAATTGTTTAGCAATCAACATGGCTTAAAGCAATCTTTTAGCGGGTCACCAAGGGGATTTCTACTATCAGGCATAAATCGGAAAGATTCTTTCGGAGAAGAAGTACTTTAAAGTTTTCACTTTAGCCATGTAAGGCAACACAGCCCGCCCTCTAACGGCTACTTTTTACAACCAATCAGCATGGCTTGAAGGAATTTGATAGAGGGTCACCCAAAGAACATTTATACAAAATCATTTGGAAATCGGCAAGACCCTTTTTTTTGGAAAATGTTTAAAAGTTTTCACTTTAGTCATATGAGGAAAACCAGTCTTTTTACCATTCAATGCGGCTTGAAGGAATCAGATAGAACATTTCTACAAAAACAAAAGGAAATTGCCCGATACATTCTGAGATGAAAAAGTCAAATAAGTTAAAACAGCCCCGTCCCCTGGTGGCCATGTTTTTCGTCTTGTAGGAATCTGATGAAGAGTCACCCAAGGAACATCTCAACAAAATTATTTCGAAATCGGACTGATGCTTTTTACTTTAGCCATATAAAGCAAAACAGCCCCGCCCCTTGTGAAGATTTTTAAGTTTTCAATATCGCTATATAAGGCAAAACAGCCCCGCACCTTAGCGGCCATATGTTTCGCCAAATCAACATTGCTTAAAAGAATCCGAAAGAGGGTGATCCAGAAACATGCCTACACAAATATTTGAAAATCGGCCTATCGGTTTGGGAGGGAATTTTTATTTTAGTTTCTTTCTTTTGGTTGCCACGGAAAGGATTTGAAGGTATTTTGGTGAGGACATTGAGAGGATGCTTTCTGTGAAGTATCATATTAATTGACCGATTGGTTACAGAAGACAGGATGTTGACGAACGACACAGGATGGACGCCGAACAATGGGCGATCACAATAACTCACCTTGATCATTTCGAGCTTAGGTGAGCTGAAAATCATTTGGAAAATGGCCAATCATTTTGGGAAAACTATTTTTAAAAAATCTTTCAGTTTCCATGGAAACCAGAATTCTGCATGGAACCAAACAGTTTAGCCAGTGGGGCTCAACATTGTTGCAAACGGCGTCCAACCACAATCAATCAATTGTACGTTTTGAACTATGATGTTGTACAGATGTAAGGGCTGATCCTGGTTTGCACTTTTTACAAAAGAATTACTTGTACCTTGACCCACCGATTAATTATATATTAACAAACAGCAACGAATAATTACAAAACAAAACATACTCACGTAATTACGATTTTTATTCAAAACAATATTCTGTCAAGTATAAATGAGAGAATGGACATCATACAACACAATTGTTGATTTGAATACCTTAAATGAACTTAAACCCACTTAACTTATTTAAAAAACAAACATAATAATAAAGTACAGCATTAATCACCTTGACCCAAGAGTACTTTTCTTGACCGCTTAACTGATGCATATAGGCAAACATATATGGAATATCACTGTCAGAGATTAAAATATTATTGAATAGCGTTTGAAACATTGTGACAAAAGGAGAAATTGCTCATCAATAGTAATCTCTCCTTTTGTCAAAATGTCCTCTCCTGTAATTGCATCTAAATGCGTCTGAAAGTGGGAAAAGGTTATGAGCTTTCTGCTTAGTAAGTATTAACTCTTTCCCATGTACACCAAATATGTAGCAGACGACTTTTAAAACCATCTAGACAAAAATGTGAAAAATCTCTATAAATAATAGTATAATAATTGAATAAAGTTGAAAACACTGTGGCCAATGGAGAAATTGATCGTTTTGAGCAATTTCTCCTTTTGTCACAGTATTTTCAAAAGCCGTCTGCTGCAGAGGCGTCAGAAAACGTCTATAGGTGGGCAAGTATTTAGAGAAATTGTGTATCATCTGGTAGTTGGAAGAACGTTTTTAACTTTTTCCCACATACAAACAATTTGGATGCATCTGCAGCAGACCACTTTTTAAAGTTGTGACAAAAGGTGAAATTCCACATTTTTACCTACATGTTGTCCAAGTGGTCTGACTCATATATTTGTTTTATATGGGAACTATATAAAGCACTGTTTTAAACATGTGTCTGTATCAGAGGCATCAACTGACATCTGTATTAGCGAATGGTTTTCAATAATTAACCTTTCCCATTTGCAGATGCGTTCTGATGCAGACCACTTTTGAAAACATTGTTGCAAATAGAGAAATTGCTCATCATGAGCAATTTCTTCGTTTGCAACAATGCTCTCAACTCTATTCAAAAACAAAACTTTAATATAAAGAGACTTTTGAAAACATTGTTGCAAATAGAGAAATTGCTCATCATGAGCAATTTCTTCGTTTGCAACAATGCTTTCAACTCTATTCAAAAACAAAACTTTAATATAAAGAGATTTTTATATTGTTCTCCAGATGATTTCAAAGGTGTCTGCTACAGATTAGTTGTATGAGTGACAGGGTTAAATTAATACATACAAGCATTAGGTGCTATGAATAACAGCAAGTATTAAGTTATAAACTGTTTACCTGTTCATAGGTACAGATGACTTCTAAGACCTTATGTAGCAAATTAAGTTTGAAAATGTTGTGGGAAAAGGGAAATTTTGTCTTTCTTATTTTCCCAGTGTTTTTCAAATCAAATAAAAAACATTTCACAATTTCTAGATGTCACACTATTTTCCTTGCATGTATTCAAAGGCTGAAAAAAAAATGCAAAATCATGTTAACTGTTAACCTTTTCCCGCATGTCAACACATTTTGATGCCTCTGCAGCAGATGACTTTTGAAAACATTGGGTAAAAGGGAGAAATTGCTCATAGTGAGCAATTTCTCCTTTTGCCATAATGTTTTCCATAATGTTTTCCACTCTTTTCAATAATTTAATTACCTTTTAAAGAGGTTTTCCATATGTTGTTTGACTACATGTTTCGAAGTCATCTATTGCAGATTTGTTGTTTGCGTAAAAGGGGAGGTAACTGATTGATGATCCTATTACAAATCATATAAAAATCTCACAAAATAATATCATAGTGCTGTTTCTTACATTTTTCATCATTTTTGCCGATTTTTTTCATAAAAATGTTTATTCAGTCACCATTCAAATTCTAAATTCACAAAATAACTGAACTTCTAATTGGCTTGATATTGATGGTTTAGCCAAATAGAAAAGTTGTAACCTTTAAATTTAGAATATTCTTAACATTTATAATGGTTGGCAAAAACATACTGTCAGTTACAAAAAAAAGTTAGTTGTGTTTGAAAAACGATAGTAATGAGCACTCGATAAGAAAATCCAGACATACAGAATTGCTTCACATGTAAAGCCCATTCATCCATCACACTTAGAACGCTAACTCTTTCCCAGACAGTCTATCCACCCTATAAACCAGGGCAATAGAAAACAGTTATTTTGTGGTTACTTTGCGTACCAGTCAAAACTGTTGTCCTCAGGTGGAAGGGATGACATGTGAACTGTTGCCAGAGGTCAATAGGTCACAGGCAACTAATCAGAATGTCGTCCCTAACACCAAGAAACAAGTTTAAACTGTTACTAAAATCAAAGTACTGAAAGTACTAGTAACGAATTATTTTGAAAATGTAATCAATAATTGCATTTGATCATGTTTATTGTTTGTTTTAAACTTGCTTTAAAACTTAGTTGTTTTTTTAGTTCGACTATTCGAAGAATATGAGAGCTATTCCAGTCACTTGTGCGTCGGCGTTGGCGTTTGCGTTGCAACTTTGGTTAAAGTTTTGCATGCAAGGCTTTTTCTCACAAACCACAGATGATATTGCTTTGAAATTTCACACACTTATTGGGCATCATCAAATGACCTTGCAGGACAAGTCCCAATACTCTTTATTAGATTTTGACACAATTATGCACTTAGAAATTCTGGTTAAAGTGTTGCGTGCAACTACATTAAGAGTCCATATCTCTGTATTTAATTTATGCATTGCATTGCAACTTTATACAACGCTTCTCAACCATCACACCTATGTATATTATCAAGTAAGATAACTCTATCCTGCATTTACTGCAAGTTATAGCCCTTTTATAACTTAGTAATTCTGGTAAAAAATGTGTGTGCAACGACATTAAAAGTCCATATCCTAGTAATTACTTCAAGCATTGCATTGAAACTTTATACAACCCTTCCCAACCATCACACCTATATAAACAATCGAGTTAGATAACTCTTTCCAGCATATAATGAAAATTCTGGTTAAAGTTTTGCGTGCAACAACATTAAGAGTCCATATCCTAGTATTTACTTGATGCATTGCATATACACTTTATACAACCCTTCCTTACCATCACACCTATATACAAAATCAAATTTGATAACTCTTTCCAGCATATAATGCAAATTCTGGCCCTTTTTTTACTTAGAAATTCTGGTTAAAGTTTTGCATGCAAGGTACTTTCATGGATATATCTCAGTAACCACTAATGATATTGCCTTGCAACTTCATACATGTCTTCCGGCGTGTCAGACAGTCAAGTTAGATAACTCTTTCCAGCATATAATGCAAATTCTGGCCCTTTTTTACTTAGAAATTCTGATTAAAGTTTTGCATGCAAGGTACTTTCATGGATATATCTCAGTAACAACTAATGATATTGCCTTGCAACTTCATACATGTCTTCCGGCGTGTCAGACAGTCAAGTTAGATAACTCTTGTATGAATTAAGTACACATTATGGCCATTGTTTGACTTTTAAAATGTGGTTAAAGTTGTGCATGCATTGCACGATCATGCACCTATCTCAGTAACCACTCAGAGAGATTGATTTAAAGTTTCACTATAGTCTTTAAAGGTATCAAACAATCAGATAAGGTAACTCCTGACTGAATTTAGCATAAATTATGGCCCTTTGTGAAGTTATAATTTTGGGTTGAAGTTTTTCATGCTAGGCCTTTTCTCACAAACGGCGGATGCTATTCAAACAAGACTTATCCAACTTGATTTATAGTTCTATACTATCAAGCCACTATCTCAGTAACAACTATTGTCTCTAGTATCAAATGGCCAAATAGTCGAGCATGCTGTCTTTCGGAGAGCTCTTGTTAGACAATCTAGTCTAGTTCATGATTATAAATAATCTTTGTCCATATATATTTTAAAAGAGACATCTTCATCAATTGACAGCTTTTTGGGGCAGACTTTCTTAGTGTGTGATTATTTGCTAATAGTTTCATGTTAATAGTCAAAATGTCTTAACATTTTAATTACTGAGGAACTGTTATGTTGATCAATACATTGTGGCCAATGGAGAATAGCTCATTATGAGCTAGTTTTCCTTTGATAACATAATATATTCACAAGTGGAAATGTTCAGTATATACTGTTATATACTGGGTGTATACGGATAAGTGTGAAAAATGTATGGGTAAAACAGGATTTATTTTAAAAAATAAACATGCATAATGTAGTAGCATAACGGGTAAAATATGCTAGCCGCACTGTTGTATACTATGTTTTTTTCATAACATTTCTTACTTTACCCTTTGAGTAAAAACTTAAAATCACAAAATCAAAATTTGGAGGCAATGGATATCATCTAATTTTGCTTCATTTTGTTAAAGCTTGTTTCATGGTTTGTTAATTAACCCTTTCCCACATACAACACATCTGCAGCAGACGACTTTGAACATATCTTTGCCAAAAAAATATAAAAATCTCTATAAATGGAGGTATAACACATGGAAAAGGGGAAGAAAATAGTATGGGAAAATTGGAATTGCTTGCATTGAGCAAGTTCTACTTCAGTCAAAATGTGTTCTAAAGATGTCTGCAGCAATGTCATCAGAAAGCCTCTACATGGGGTAAAGACTTTAATATCTGAAATGTGCAAATATCTTCTGCAAACAATTTTATGTTAAAAATGTGAAAAGTATAAATACATAAATATGTTATAAGTGTCCTAATACTGTAATGGTATGAATATATGATTTGCTGATCCCTGATAAATCAAATGCATCAAGACAAACATGTTGCAGATGGTAAAAAAAAAATAGATAATGACAAGCAAACTTAAGCCTTTCCCACAAATATACGCTTTTCTTGATAAAACAAGCATTTTGACGCGCATCTTTGCCCGAATGGCTAATAAATATTTATGAATGGTCTATAATTAGGACATCGTTTTTAAGTTGGAAACGGAGACCAAACGGTGAGATTTCCCTGAGTGCGTTTAAGTGTTATTTGTCATTTTATTTTTCTATTATCATCTTAAGGAAACAAATAAAAATGCACAGCGATACTTCCACAAATCTGTTGGCATCTCTGTGATACAGAGCTCCAGATAATTACTTTGGTCAAATATGTTTCACTCCCTAAAATAATTATTAAAGAGTGAATCACTACAGGAAAACCATCACCCCCAAAATAAGGAACATGTTTTTAACTTATGTATTATGCTTCTAACCTTCAATAGGCATTCCACTGCCTATGTATCCATGTAACAGTTTAAACAGTAAATTAAAACTCTTAACAATATACACTTGCTGTGTATCCATGAACACAAATGAGTAAATTTAAAAGAGAGAAATGCTCATCATAATGACAACATGTTGATGATACTGCAGCAAGAAGCATTGTTAGAAAGTGAAACATTGCTGAATATAAGCATTTGTTCCTTTTACTGCACTATTTTGAATGTACAATTCACTTTAATAAACATTTTATTCATGTTTATAAATCTTGTTTAATTACCTCCCTTTAACTACTTAAATATACAATGCATTTCAAGACAAAATAAGTTACTTTCTAGACATGTTCATAAATCTTGTTTAATTACCTCCCTTTAACTACTTAAGTATACAATGCATTTCAAGACAAAATAAGTTACTTTCTAGACTCATATCAAATGGATTTTATGTCTGTAAATATCTCAAAAGGCTTATGTATGATCGCTTCATAGTGTGAAATATTGTGATTTGTCTACGTCCCTGGTTTTGGGGGTCTATTCCATATGCATCGTCATTAAATAATGAAATCAATTGTTTATACAACTTCAAATTTGTCCAAAATGCTTGCTTTACTAAAGGTAATTTTGTATTGTTTAACAACTCTATTCTTACTGAACACACCTAACAGACCCTTCCGATGGGTTAAAGTCAGGTCTCCAGAATGATTCATTGGTATGCGAATTAAATATTAAATAATATTGGTAAATCACTTAATCTTGGTGAACTTTATTATTTGAGGGACACATTGTGTATTACTAGGGAAGAAAAAGACAAAATACATAACTTCATCAGTCAAAATCAACAACGGGAACTCCCGTATCCAAAGATCGATTGTTTTGTGGGACACTTTTTTGTGATGTTTTCTTTTAATTGGCTGTTGCTTATTTACAACGTCATTGATTAAATGATTAAAAATGTATTCTGCTATTGCAGAACTCAGCAGTTCTTCCATTTTGATATATTCTAATAACGAACCAGGTTTAATTGGTTGTGCAGATGGATTCTTTCGCCCGCGAACAGACATTAATTGTGTATCAAATTCTGAAGCGTGAGAACTCGTTGTCCCATAAAAACTGCACATACCGGTGAAGTGTCTTATACCAAGGTTTATTACATACGGTGTTAGGGTAATTTATTAGACCGCGATTATATTTAACGATCGGGATTTCTCTGGAAATGTGTCACTTTCATTTTGTCTTACGATTTAAACGACGCACAGAAAATGTTTTATATTCGTTATTCCGGGTTTAAATGCGTGATACGACGAACAGCAAATATTTTCATTCGTTTTTCCTGCATTTCAATGCGTGATCATGTATTCACGCACCTTATCTGGAGGTCTGCAGTGCGTTGGGTCGAAGGTCAGGTTTGCTAGCGTTACATAATGGGCACCTGTTAACTACGTCACTCACTAGTCAATGGGAGTACAACTCGAAATTCATACATGCCTACAGACACATGAAATATATGCCTTTATTATTAATTTGATATTCTCTTGAGAATTGATTCCCTGTGTTGATTCGATAGTATACTTATGCATTCACTTCATTGAAATAACACATCAAAGTGATGCAATATCGGAAAAAATACTAGGACTATTTTCAGCAAAGGTGTAGTTTAACGAAACGCGTAATTGTAAAGGTCAAATCTGATACCAATCAGGTTAACTGAAATATTTTTTGAGAAAAAATAATTCGTTAAAAACACATGAAATAACAGGTACAAGACCTGATCAAATGACGATTTAAACCAAGAGCTGAAAACTAGTAGTTTGCTTTCAGGGCTTTGTTATTTAACTTGAATATATACATGTGTGTTTGTGTGTGTGTGTGTGTGTGTGTGTGTGTGTGTGTGTGTGACATGTGATTATCGACACCTCCGAAAAAAATCTACATACATTCAATCCATTAATTAGCGGTCTGTGGCACTTATTTTACAGTACGAATGATTTGAATTCAGTTCATGTAAACATGCAGTTTTCTCATTGTTAAAGACTCATCTGTTGAATTTCACCTACAGGCCTTCATATGCCAATTTTGCAGAAATATATCGTTATTTATGTTTTCGCTATTTCAACCGTGCAACTAATCCAAAGGTGGAATTAATTCTTTTTAATTTCAACTATTTTTTGTTCCTCATGTGAAGGTTGGTAATAAAGCGCAATTTTTATACATAAGCTTTCTCGTGCCATCAAAGCTAACTTATGGTTTAAGCCACAATCGAATTTTAATAAAACCAGAGAACAAGCACCCGCTTATGAATCCTGCAATTTGATTGGTCAATTTGACACAGTCGAATACGACAACAGACCGACTTTGTCTTTCTCTTTTATTATGTAAACGATCAAAATGGTGTTCGCTATTCTCGCAGTGTACCGGTTGGTATCAGCGATACCAAGTTTCAATACATTATAGGTGACTATTGGCAAAGCATTTTACCTTTGGCTATTAGCATATTATATAAATAGCAGACATATATGCAAAGAAAATATATAACATATAGTCAAAGCTGTCTTATTTAAGCAGTCATCCAGGTGAGAGTCAAGATTTGGCTGCTGAACACAGATGGCTGTTTAATACAAGAAAAATACTTAATCTTCAAGCGTCTGCTAAGTACAAGTGACTGCTTAACAGGGGTAAACGCTAACACAAGATTGACTGTATATGCAAATAAAGTTAATATTCATTTATCAAATTTGAGAATCCAACAGGATGCCTGTCTAATCAATTATTTAGCGAAAAAAATTGTCTTAATCAAGGGGGATAACCGTCTTGATATATATTTTCTTGGTTTATTTTGAAACTGTTATTATCTCCTTATGACTCATCTGTTGAATTTCACCTACAGGCCTTCATATGCCAATTTTGCAGAAATATATCGTTATTTATGTTTTCGCTATTTCAACCGTGCAACTAATCCAAAGGTGGAATTAATTCTTTTTAATTTCAACTATTTTTTGTTCCTCATGTGAAGGTTGGTAATAAAGCGCAATTTTTATACATAAGCTTTCTCGTGCCATCAAAGCTAACTTATGGTTTAAGCCACAATCGAATTTTAATAAAACCAGAGAACAAGCACCCGCTTATGAATCCTGCAATTTGATTGGTCAATTTGACACAGTCGAATACGACAACAGACCGACTTTGTCTTTCTCTTTTATTATGTAAACGATCAAAATGGTGTTCGCTATTCTCGCCGTGTACCGGTTGGTATCAGCGATACCAAGTTTCAATACATTATAGGTGACTATTGGCAAAGCATTTTACCTTTGGCTATTAGCATATTATATAAATAGCAGACATATATGCAAAGAAAATATATAACATATAGTCAAAGCTGTCTTATTTAAGCAGTCATCCAGGTGAGAGTCAAAATTTGGCTGCTGAACACAGATGGCTGTTTAATACAAGAAAAATACTTAATCTTCAAGCGTCTGCTAAGTACAAGTGACTGCTTAACAGGGGTAAACGCTAACACAAGATTGACTGTATATGCAAATAAAGTTAATATTCATTTATCAAATTTGAGAATCCAACAGGATGCCTGTCTAATCAATTATTTAGCGAAAAAAAATTGTCTTAATCAAGGGGGATAACCAACAAGTATGTTGTATGTATATGTAATGTAGTTTTTGTTGTCTTTTTCCCTGAATAAAACCAACCAGTCAGTAACATTTGAATAGCAAGCTTTGAATTGGGGAACGTTATTAATTGACACAACGACTGATCGATCAAAAGAGATCCAGACATTTAAATCAAGATCTACAATTCTGTTTATCAATTATTAAATTATTAGACGTTTATATATTCTATAAGTAGTAAACATCTTTTTTAAATGTCTATCTATGACATCCCCGTTGAACGGAACTGTTCACGAAGTTAGAGTGTTTCCCTCGTATATATGTGCAAGTGTATATGCATAATAGAGCCAGATATAACGGTACTACGAGAGGTTATCCAAGAATTTTGGTAAAAATATCAGAAAACGTTCGTTTGCTTACGTGATTGAACCAGAGACATATAAACACATGAACACATATGTCTCTGATTCAATGAAATGATGATACATTGTAAATGATCCTCTTTTTATTCTAAGATATCGAAAGAAGAAGCGTTTTGCATGGCTTAACAAATTATAATCAAATGACCCCCAACACTTAATTGCTAAAGGTTTTAGTGATTTCTAAAATATATATATCGTGGAAGCAAGGCCTGTTGACTATCCCTCGGTAGTGTTCAGTGTAACCGATGAACGAAAACTCAATACCTCCCTCGTAAACGATATACACAATTGTATTTTAGTTTAGGTCCATTCAGGTGAAATCCGTAGATTTTAGAAATGGGACTAACACATAAAAATATCACACAATAAAAATACACAAATGTCAGCAACCGATTATAAAACTTTAATCCATTTTCCAGATGTCACACATGTGTCATTGAAAGGAGTTCGGTATTTGATGACTTGTAGTGTTTATTTTAAAAGTAAAGATTTCCTATCTTGATTTTTTTTTTCAAATGATAAATTTAACATTATGATACTTCTATGCTTTTTAATGAGCATGGGTTTTTCTTCATCAATGGCATGTACAGAGATGGTACAACTAACATTTTCTCTTTTCCTATCAATGTTTTTTTAATTTTAATTGTGGAACAATTACACAATCATGTAAATATTTAGTTACAACTTCAACTACGTCTCTCCGCCTTACAGTGAAACGGTTGTGTACGCATGATCAGCGATACGTCGAAAGTCCCCTTTCTGGGGTCACAAGGGCCACACTTTCCCGAGGTTGGTGTAAACTTGTAGTCCTTTAGCAAGTTTGCGAGGTATAAAAACAGTCGATTTCGAGCAAACTGTTCTCCGACACACTGTCTTCTTCCGGTACCAAATGTGAACCAGCTGTAATAAGAAGAATCATAGTAGAGTTGTACGAAAACCAACCAGATGGCATTTTCGATCAGTGTAGTAGCATTGAAATTAATACTCGTTGACCTTATACTTTGTTATATACTATCATGTGTTTGTTCATTTTATTGGAATTTTACGCCATTTAAACAAAAAGGCCAGTTATATCACGGCGACAGTTCACTTAATCATGACCCCTGGTAAACAAACCAGTACTAGGCTAGGATATGTGCCTTGCCCTATGGCATTCCATCATGACCGCCGCGACGGGGGATCAATCCCGGAACGCCCGGTTCCCATCTCCGATGCTTACATCTCAACCACGGTGGATTACTGTATTGCAGCGAAGATGTAGGTTTAAAGAGATTGCATATCATTTTAAATCAAGATTAGACAACTTGTTACAGATGGTTTAAACGAACGGTGTCAGTTTCGATCAGATTACTAGCTTGAATACACAAACCAATTATACTCTTTAACTTGTCAAACATAATTTAAGGTTTTTCTTTACCGGTGCGCGGAGACCCGATCCAAACACTAGACATTGAAATGTTCTCGCTCCAATAAAATAACGTATTTAGATAAAAACCAATGACAAATATTGCCGATTTGAGACCATTGCGAATTAATAAAAGTAGGCGAACTGTTTGGGATTTATGTCAAACAACAAGTTAAAAAACATTAATTGTTACACCTTTTTCAATTTGTACAGGTAGAACACCCTACTTAATTGCAAAGAGTTAATAAGCATTAAAATATCCCCCGCTCCCCCGCCTTCAAATGGGTTAGGTCATGTATTATGCAAGAAATAAATCACTCATTGAAGATGGTTTGGGTCATTTGCACACACTCGGGCTGTGCTAAAACCGGTTGTCCCCATGTTCTATTTTCCGAAACCGATTCACGTCCCTTAGTGTTGGTATATCAATGATGATAATGAAATCTTGTGCATCCGTCAACTTCATGTTTAATGGTTTTTAAACGATCGGTCTGATTGGACGCCGTTTAAAACGTCCTTTTCTTGTATTTTTTTAATTCAGGTAATTACGGTTTTGGGCAGCCGAATAGATCGCTGTTTACACAATCAGCGCATTAAACCGGAAGTGATGAGGTGATTTTGCTGTTGAAAAAGGTCAAACAGTGTCGTAATGTGTGCATGTTGGCATGGTGAATATGATCTGGTGTGTATTAACTATAAGTCAGACCTTTCGAACAATAAGTTTGGAAGAAAACATGCGAGTTTGTATGTAAAGCTGCAGTTGCCGAAATATGCCAATGTCGATTTCAGTTAAATACTATGTCGTGAAATAGTAAGTCGCCAGAAAAGCATTACAAATGAAAAGATCAGATTGTTTTGCGTTCTTTAAATATTCTGTATTCCAATCATGTTTCAATAAATTAAAATCATGAACTTAAGTTTTTGATTATTGTGCCAGTGGTTTTCAAGACTATTTTATAATTGCACTGGCATTTGTGCATAATAGAAGTATTGACTTGTTTTAACAGGCTCTGTGCGGTTCACTGGTACAGACACATTGGAAAGGAAAACATGTTTTGACTGCATTACTGTTAAAACGGCGTTTAATTTAAATTATAAATGGATTCAAAAGAAGATAATGGAAGCTCTCTAAACATGCATTTTATCGTGAATAACCATACATACTGTTTCCTTAAAGGATGAGAACTTGGAAAGATCTGACCATCGTCGTCCAGCCATCTCTCCGGCCTGAATGTCCATGGATCTCCCCAAACAGCCTCGTCGTGGTGGACATGCCATACGTTCGGAATGATCTTACGAAAATATAAGATGAACATACAAAACTGCCCTACGTTCAAATGACACTAAAATCGGAACTAGTTTTGGGAAAGCGCAATATGTTTCAGTGTCTTTTGCCCCGTGAAGCGAAATGAGTTCATGGGTAAAGTTAAGAGTATATTGAACTCATGCACTGCGACCAAGACACTTAATTTTTAGTGTATCATAGAAAGTGTTACATTCCTCCGCCGCCCTTGCATGGGTTTTCATGTTATTAAATGCAGTAACAATTTCTGTTGAATGAAGGACACTATATATAATTATTCATAAATGGGTAAAACGTGTGTGAGTCATCAATTCGGAAGGATTTACCAAGCTGTAGTTATGTTGTCTGAAACGGGTATGGACTTGATAGGCAGGTCGACATGCGCATATAAAAATACATATATACATAATTTTATAAAGATATAATTTGAATGTGCCATATTGCATCAGTTTTGATGTCTGAGAACAAATATGTGTGTGGCAACGTCTTACGGCTCGTCACCCAAAACCCTAGTTAAGATAATTTATCATATTCTCAAATATGTATGTGACCAACAAACCCTATGTTGTGAGTACTCAAAACGTTCGATGAGATGATTCTTGTGAGTACCCAAAGCATATGCTTTAGTTGGGTAAAGAAAAGTACTTTCGTTGGGAAAAGACCCGTTCATTCCCTATTATCCAGACGTCTAGGCTCACCTTGACCACTGTGACACATGTGAGCATATGTACCGAGTTTGTATAATTATTGCACAAACAAAAACCTGGTGGATTGTTTGTTTTCATAGATAAATAGTACTGGTACCAAAGTAACAAACTGATGTTAATTCAAATGTGATTTCTTTTTAATAATATTTTTTTTCCAGTTCTTAAAGTTGTATTAAAAATTAAAATAAGTATTTTTTATTTCATTTCGTAGCCCTTTCGATACACGCGTAGATCGCCTTTCTCAATTAAAAGGGTGTATTTGAAGACATACCAAGCTTCTAGCTGGCACATGGTATCCTTCAAATTCCGTATCTTTCGAACACAAGTGGGACAGCCCTAGAGGTGTGATGGGTATATATCTGGAACTCTCGGTTATAATAGCTTCCAGCTAGGGATCGTCAAGGCAAGGCATTCTTTCGCGACCGATAACGTCGTTCAGTTCTTTCTGGACTTTTTCTTGATACTCAGGATGGTGTATTAGACATAAAATTATACCCGAAATTGCTGACAAACTTGTCAAAATACCTGCGGAAAAAAAAGACCTAATAAGTCTAATCTTGCCCTACACTGTTCCCTAATTAGTCCAAGAAATTTCAATAAACTTCTTACAAATAATGACTAATAAATGACCAATCTGTTTGATGAGCACGTATTTCTTTACCCTAGACATGTAATCATAACGCTAAGGTTGGTTTTACCGGTGCACCTCTAATTTATAAATGTCTATGTAAATAGACTGGAGAAAGTTAAGTTTACACGATGCATATTTAATTGTAGTTTGTAGTAATCTGTCACTTCCATTTTGTTAACACCAATAATGGCGGAGCCCCTTTGAAATGGTGTAGCAAACAAAAGTCTACGGAGACAACCTTTTTGTGGAACAAAAGGTTAATCCATTTAACTTTTGAAAGTAGTCGATAAAATGGTGCATAGTTAAGTTTACGAAAATCAATTGTATAATTACAATATATATGCAATAGCGATATATAAGAGAAGGTGACCAATCTAATAGCCATTGTTGGTTCATGTCAGACCTACAAATTTACTATAGTACGCCGGGTACCAGACTAACTAAATGTTCCTTTTCTAACATTATCGCGTTTCATGTGCCAATACTAGCGGCGTCCTTCGGACATGTTATAGCAAGCAAGAGCTATAACTACAGCTTTTTATGACGATCACATCTTTCAAGCTGTGTTGGTCAGCTGCAGAGTTTACGAAATACTATTCTACTATAGTACGCCGGATACCATAATAATGCAATATGTACTTATTCACTTTAGTAAGTCGGGTACCAGACTGCACTGCAAGTCGCCGTTTCGGGTTCATGCTAGACCTACTATTTTACCGGGTACCATACTAACTTACCGGCGGCTATGGTCTCCAGTATGTTGTTTATAATGCGCTCATCCGTAAACACAACTTCTCCTCCGGCTTCTTTCTCTCGTTCCTGCTCATCCAGTAGAAAATCAACAATACCACGAATCACCCCGGGCTTGTGTGTCTCCTGGTGTAATCGAAATTAGGTATATAATAAAGCGTTTTGTCTTTTTAGTTTCTAAATGTTTTGTATTACAGTTTTAAAGATTTGAAAAGGAGAACATGCTCAAATTGAGCAACTATTCATTAGCCCACGTTACTTTTGACTCCGTCAAAATCAAAATTAATTGACTTGGGATGGTATAATTATGGAAATAGTAACAATCATAACAATATAATAATAATAATAATAATAATAATAATGATGATAATAATAATAATAATAATAAAGCAATTATATAAATAAAAGTATATATATATCATTTTAATATCATAATTATAATAATGAAAATAATTGATAATAATAATGAAAATAATTGATAATAATAATGAAAATAATTATGATAATTATGAAAATAAATTTAACAATGATAATGAAAATGAATCACAATAATGACAATAAATAAATGACAGTAAACTTTGATAATCGTTACCCTCATTTTCGTGAAGTATTTACAGATAACTCTGTCCCTGGCGTCTATGCTGTCGTTAAACATATGTTTATAGTAACCCGGGATCTTTACCAGGAAAGGGAATGTCAGTAAAATAGTGTTGGTGGTTGGGTTTAACATAAACTCGTTAGTGTAGTCCAGCTGCCAGAACAGGTTCACGTCCTCATCGTCGTCTTGCAGCTCTTCGCCACTTAACTGATAAAACACAAAAACTTTCAATGTAATTTTTAAGATTACCCGTATCATGTCTTATATCTTCGATAGCCAAGGTTAATGTAAAATCCACGCTGTGCAATTTGTTTGGATGCGTACGAAGTTCGCTGCATCAAATGAAATGCCTTGGAACAAAATCGTATTAGTAACAACAAGTATGGCCGCCGCTTTCGTAGTAACCGGGAAGTTGGTGGAACAATGCCGTATTAAGTGATTTACTGAAGGTTGAGTTTGAATTAACACATAAGTTGAACGAGTTAAGGCTTAAGAAGGACACTGTTTTGGCTAATTTAAGAATGCAAATACACATTAACGTGATTAAAACTGTCAACAAAAAAGGAAAATAATTCGTCAAACACTAACGCCTAGGAAAGTGAAGAAGTCAACCGCTAATTCGGAAGTTGAAGGGAGTAGACCAATTTAATTAACCTCAAATGTAATCAGTCCTGGAATTTCAAAGATTTTTTTATCATCACTATGAAAACAGTTAAGTTGAAGTTAGTAAGATTATATATTTTAATCTCAGCCTTTTACCATATGATGTGTTGATTATAACTGATGGAGTTGTAGATATGTATGTATAGGGTCACATAACTTGTTAAGATATTACAGGAGCAAGACCCTGCGGCTGGAAACGGAAGTTTTCAATCAATTAATTAATTTCATGATAAGTCATTATTGCATTCACCCATAATATAAACACTTCATGAATTTCAAGTTGGGGAATTATCCACTTCTTTTAAAAAGAAATACGAATTTCTCATCTTACTTTGATCATTGATTTTATCTTTCTTTATAAAGTATCAAAAGTTCTTGCTAAATAGATATCTGAAACAAGTTTACTCTTAATTCAAACATGTCTAATCCAATATTAAATCATTATAAAGATAAGCAATATCTATATTACAGTATTTTACCCCAGATAAAAACATATTTAAGAGACAAGACAAGTGTGGAGTGAGAGTCACCCCAAATAAAAAAAGCTTATCTTTGAGCCAAACACTGCTATACAAAAGGAGTTCACTCCAGGAAAAGTTAAGATGTGTATATTACATGGACTTATTTCTCAAAATTAAAATAAAAATTAATCAGAACAAGTAAGTAAAATATTTCTGCAGGAATTTTAGCAGTTGGAGTTATACGTTAATTTCAAATAGAGAATTTAATTAATGCAAGTTTAATATGTTTGAACACCCAAACTAATTTGATAGTGGTTAATTGTAATTTTGTTATATACATATAGTTATTATATACATGCACAGTTCAAACACAACGGACTAAATTTCCGTACTGTAATGATGGTAATGTAATGGACAAATTACCGTTGGCTTGCGAAGATGCATGTCTTGTTGCGTCCAGGTTTTTGATATAACATAAATGGGTAATGGAGTGTAACAAAGGGGGAATTGGTTCTGGTTGTTCGTCAGTGGTTGGATTCTTTTCCCCGAAATGTATATGTCCAGTGAATACTCTATAGAGACTGTGTGTAGGTCGCTAGACCTAGCACTATTTTAACTATAAAACCTAATGTTATATGGAATACAGGTAACGCGAAAAGGCTTCCTTGACATATTCATAATAAATTTGCACTTCACGGCGTACTTTCAACTTGTAATATTTAGCATTGTTTGCATTGAAACAATATTTCCTAGAAATACGTATGTTTTATGCCGAACTCTAATATTATTCTAGAAACTTTAAGAAAATGAGCCAGGACCGTTGTAATATCCCTATCAGAAATGAGAATAAGGCCAATATTTTAAACAAAAGGGAAATTCATGAAATATGGAGATTTTTGGGTATAATCTGACAAAGGAATTACTTAAGAAATTGAATTTGCACCAACGTTCCTCATTTGGTATTAAAGTATGTTCATGTATTTGAAGTAACATTTATGTGTGTGTGTTTTTATGCTAGCATTACAAGTGCTCAATGATGGATCCTCTCTATGTTTACATATACACATATTTCAAAATATTCGCAACAATTTACACAGAATGGAATCTACAACGGAAGATGGATATTTGGACCGGTACGAGTGGTCTGTCGGTCTGCTTGAAAAGCGGGATAATAATTCATTATTTCTATAAGGTGAGGGAATACGCGATGGTCGATAGTTTCTCTGAAATAAACAGGTGATTTGTTTAGATTATCACGATGTTCCCGTTTATGTACAACGGATGCATCCACCCGTCGTGTTATATCGGCGAATTGTGTGCTTTGATGCGTTGAACAGTTAAATATTATAACACGGCGAGTTGTGTGCTATGATGCTTTAAACAGTTTAAATGTTATAACACGGCGAATTGTTAGCTATGATGCTTTTGAACAGTTAAATATTATAACAAGGCGAATTGTTAGCTATGATGCTTTGAACAGTTCAAATTTTATAACACGGCGAATTGTTAGCTATGATGCTTTGAACAGTTCAAATGTTATAACACGGCTAATTGTGTGCTATGATGCTTTGAACAGTTCAAATGTTATAACACGGAGAAAGTGTGTGCTATGATGATTTGAACAGTTCAAATGTTATAACACGGCTAATTGTGTGCTGTGATGCTTTGAACAGTTCAAATGTTATAACACGGCGAATTGTGTGCTACGATGCTTTGAACAGTTCAAATGTTATAACACGGCGAATTGTGTGCTATATTGCTTTGAACAGTTCAAATGTTCTAACACGGCGATTTGTGTGCTATGATGCTTTGAACAGTTCAAATGTTATAACACGGCGATTTGTGTGATGTGATGCTTTGAACAGTTCAAATGTTATAAAACGGCGAATTGTGTGCTATGACGCTTTGAACAGTTCAAATGTTATAACAAGGCGATGTGTGTGCTATGATGCTTTGAACAATTAAAATGTTATAACACGGCGAAATGTGTGATGAGATGCTTTGAACAGTTCAAATGTTATAATACGGCGAATTGTGTGCTATGATGCTTTTAACAGTTCAAATGTTATAAAACGGCGAATTGTTTGCTATGATGCTTTGAACAGTTAAAATGTTATAACACGGCGAATTGTGTGCTATATTGCTTTGAACAGTTCAAATGTTATAACACGGCGATTTGTGTGCTATGATGCTTTGAACAGTTCAAATGTTATAACACGGCGAATTTGGTGCTATGATGCTTTGAACAGTTCAAATGTTATAACACGGCGAATTGTGTGCTATGATGCTTTGAACAGTTCAAATATTATAACACAGCTAATAGTGTGCTATGATGCTTTGAACAGTTCAAATGTTATAACACGGCGAATTGTGTGCTATGATGCTGTGAACAGCTCAAATGTTTCATCACGGCCTGTGGTGCTTGATTCTGCCTGTTTCTCAGCTCTGGTATTCACTACCGTTAAATTAACCATTACCCAGATCAAATGCTGATAGAAATAGTGCATCGAATGAGTTAAAATGTGAGTAAGGTACTGAAACGTTTTCACCCAAAATCTACAGTTTTGGATCTAGAACGGTATGATTATTACAGTTTACCGAGACCAAAGTTTAAAACTAGACCAAAAACGCGATAGTGGAGGAACAGTAGTGTATTTCAAAAATGACATATGGTTAAAAATATCGAAAATTATTTATAATTTGGAAAATGATATTTATTTTGGTTTTAGTTAAGTTAATTCATCATTGTATGACATTGACTTTTTTTATTACTTAAACGCTAGTATGGGAAAATATTCATGTTTAGGTAGTGTTTATATGCTCGACGACTTAAATTCGAGCACAGGTGAACAATGTGATTTTATCCCAATTGATGGTCTGAGTCAATTTGTACATTTATCCTGTCAAAACAATGCAGTTTTGCCCACTCTAAGAGACGGTGATAACACTGTTAGTACATTTGGGCAAACACTGTTATCTTTGTGCAAGGATAATGAATTGTCTATTGTGAACGGTCGGCTAGAAGGAGACTACACATACCATGGTGTATATAGTTGGTGGACTTGTAAATAGTACAGTTGATAATTTAATCACGAGTTATTATCATTTTGATTTTATAAATGATTATTGTGTTAATTCATTATCAGAATGTAGTGACCATAGTGCATTGTTATTTATTTTACAGTGCAAGTTGCACAATACACAAAGTACAAATAATAATAAAAATATTTGAAAAACATTCCATCATATATAAAAACTAAGATTTCAGTGTTCCATGTTACTATTTTATTGTATGATGCAGACATTTTGGAAGTCTACAATTTCAAAAATATTGATAATTTGCATTAACGTTGTCTGAGATATGTGTAAGGTGTTAAAAAGCAAACGTCAAAGAACGCAGTTTTTCGGTAAATTTGGAAGACTGCCTCTATCTTTAGTTAAAGTGTTGCTGCAAGATAATGTCAAACACTAACTCTTCTTTACATGACACTTATTTGGATCGATTTGATACTATTTCTACTAGTTGTTGGTCAAAGAAGATTCATTCAATAAATGGTTATCTGGCCTTACACATATAGATTAATTTTTGACAGAAACTTTAGTTATTTTATAATTTTTAAAAATAGACGTTATGACCAACTTGTTCAAAGTTTAAATATGACAATTAATAACTCGCTAAAGTTTGCATTTATTGTAAGTTCAAAAAAAAAATCTCTTTCAGTAAATATTTAGATATTATTTCGAATATCAAATGGTGTAAATTATTTACTTGTTTTAGATTAAGGTATCATAAGTTAGAAATTTAATTCAGTCGTTTTAATGGTATTCCAATAGAACAGAGGCATTGAAACGTTTGCTTTTCCAACCTTATCGAAAATGAATATCATTTTCTTTTATGTTGTTCAAAATATTCAGTTATCAGACAAAATGATCTTGGTAATATGCAATGGTCCTCTATTATTTATAACAAATTACTGTCAAGTTCAAAAAAATAAAATAAAAAAAATATATGCAGATATATTTCGGAAGATTATTCTATTAGCGATGACGTAATAAAGCTTGTTGCTGTTCCCTAACCTATTCTCACTGTGTACCGTTTTCATTTGATATATCAAATATTATTTATCTGACATACTGTATACATGTAGTTATGTATTTATTTACTTTTGTCTAATCCATTTTCTTCCACTTTTTAACTACGGTCATGGTGGATTGCCCTTGGGCAAGGCACATTTTCTAGCCTAGTACTGGTTTGTTTACCCAGGGATCAAGAATAATTAAATTTAATTGCGCGCTAAATGACCTTAGCTGTCGATGCGCCATAAAACAATATACATTCATTCATTCATTCCGCTTTTTAAATGGTCATAGACACATTTTGTCGGAATTTGCCAATAAAGGATTGACTTGAATTGAATTGGTATTTCACTATTATATGCCTGACTGCATCAATCAGACCACGGCACTCGAGATAAGGTCGATACAGTTCCTTCATGAATGCTCGTATGAAATTTATCGATATACCAGTTTTACGAGCAACGGAATGTAACAGTATATAAGGGTTTATGTTCATAGAGAGACTTTATTTAACGAGCTTTCACGAATATACCGATATTTACATATGTTCAAGAGCAATGGTCCGAATAATTAGTCAGACATGCATGGTCAATTGCTTTTCACTATGTTGTAACAACGACGAGTTTCAGTATTGCCAGTACTTTGATTAGTGCTAGTATTTCCAAATGGCGTGAAAATGACAGGTATTACACGGGTGTCTTCGTTTTCCTATGGAAAGTCATTTTTTTCATCGCAAATAAAACGACATAGACATTAAAAAGTTTATATCTTGCCCACATATAACGGCAAAATGACTGGTTTTCCTTCCGTCTCTAATCGATAAAAAGGCTGTTGATCCTGGTAGGACAATGACAAACATGTATTGGAAGTATTTAGGCCACTGGTCTATAGTACAAAGTATGTGATTTAATTAACATTATTAAAATGAGAATGATGTCCTTATCAAATTTTCATTAACATATATATGAAATACGATAGTTATTTTATTACATCAGGAGTATCGTTATTGAGCAATGAATACAATTTGAAAAGGAATACACTTCTTATTTCATCTTACTTTTGGCAATGCAATAACACATGAAAATCACATTCACCAAGATATTTGTTTAACTTGTGAAAACTATACACATTCTTTGTTCACAATCAATAGTAAGTATGTGGCGACCAGTCTCGTGAGTTCGAATCCTTTCTCAACTTCTCATTTTGACCGACATTTAACGCAATGATTCAAGATTCAAGATTATATTAACCAATTAAGGACCCTCTATGGGCAGATAATCAAAATACACAACACATTGACAATGATTGTAGCAAAACACATAATATATACATTTATTGTTGAAACAGTATAATCATTTCTTATAACAGAGACTTAATTAGGTCGCTGTTCATAAGTAACGTAAGGGCAAATGGCAAAAAGGAAAAACAAAATACACACCTGTATAATAATAATAACTCACATGCATACTTTTAAACTGGAAGATTTTCTGTAGGACCGTGTCTGTATCTTCAAGAAACGTGTTTTTTTGGTTTATTATAGAAAGAACATTCCATAAAAAAAATGCATTTCATCTTCAATATCATCTGAGAAACATTCATCACATATTTTTTCTTCAAGGGGCACACAGTCATGGTTTAGTGTATCGTCCAGTTTCAATTTTTAATTTATGGTTACTGATTCTAATTTAATATATATAGCTGAATGAATAACATTTTCGAATGCCTTTTCGAAATCGACAAAACAAGCATAGATCTTTTTATTTTATTTTTAGAAATGTATCTAATCTGTTATTAAGTACAGAATTAAGTAGTTTACTTAAGGACACAGTAACTGCAATTCCCCTGTAATTTTCAGGTTTTGACAGATCATCAGATTTTGGAATGGGTGTAATATTCCCTTTTATCCAATTAGTTGGGTATTTTTGCAAAAGTTAACATTTTATTGAACAAAAAGCAAAGAGGAGATGTCAAAAATAATTGACTTATTTTAAGCATTTCATTAGTTATAAGTTGAAGAGCTCTTGCCTTATTGTTTTTCAAAATGTTTTTCGTTGAAGTAATCTCTTTCTCTGAGATTTTAAAATTCACCTCATTAAAAGGGTACAGTCGTCGTCCATTTTACTTAGTAACGTTTGTAGGGATCTTAACCTATCTCCATATTTTGAGGATACTGAGTTTAAATCCTTGAAATGTACAAAGATTTGTTCTGGATGTACTGAAGGAGATGACTTATCAGATTCTTTTAATGAGGTAACAAGGTCCCAATTATGTTTGATTTTTATTATGTAAATTGTCTAGCTTCCTGATAATATATTTTTTGTTCATTTTATATTTCCTCGTTTTATTAATGCATTTTCTATTGTTCAACATCTTCCATCGAGACACTAACGTGCCTTGCAGGAAGGTAGTCAGCTACCTGTGAAAATCGTGTGTGGAGAACTGTTATAAGGTTAATAGAAAACATTTAAAAGAGGGAGTTGAACTTGGTAGTAAAACTGTTGGAATCGGTTTACAAATCGAACAAGACCACTTCCTTATTCAAAGAAATCACAGATTGAAACTATATAAGCGTTTAGCTTTCGTTCGTTCCAATCCTTTTCGCACTAACTGTTTGTATTGTTGAGTGTGTGCCTTACTATAACCTATAACGAATAAAATATGTTTACACTTTAAACTAAAGAAATCATATCTAAACTTACCAGATAAGCAATCACATTCGACAGCGACCGTTTCATAACGGCGACGAACTCGAAATCGTTTCCATCCATTGCATCTAAAACTGTATGAAGTCGACGAAGCTCATTTGTAATTCTGTCTTCAAAATCTTCGATACCATCCCCGTAGACGTGAAGAGCCTTTGTGATTCCTTTTCTAAGGTCCCCGTGCATTTTGTTGAAAGCTTTAGGATAAAACGCAATGCTTTCTGAGTTAAATAGAATATGCTTTCCCCAAAAGGTAAGTGGCCTGTCATTCATAAACTTCTTGTAAGGATCGTTGTTGAACGCTTTACGTATTAGATCCGCAGTGTTGAGGCTTATGATTTTTTCCTGAAACGATTTAAACTGCACAATATCCCCGTATTCATCAGCATATTCACTTAATGTTATATGTAATGTCTCCGATGTGATAGCAAGTCCTTGTCCAATAATAGGCAGCCCACCTGGCCCTGGAATGGGTTTGCCTTTCGTCCTCTTCTGGGAGAAAAAAAAATACCAAAGGGCTAGAAACCCCAGTACCACGTACAGTATAACCATTGCTTACTTTTTGTAGATAAAATATGTGGGCTGCATATACCTGAACCTTTTATATAGTCAGTGTTATCACCTGAGCCGAGCCTTGCGAAAAATACCTTCGGGACTTTGAGATCTGTTTTTGTCTGATCAGGTTCCACCATCAACGCTTAGTTTAAACTAAAGACTTCGTGATAGTGGTCACGACTATATATAGTTCTCAGAACAACAATATTTATCTTCACTTGCGACCATTTCAAAAGGCAATTTTCTGAAGGAGTAATATGATATATAAAATGATTAGACAAATACATGTACATACAAGTAATAGTTAAAGAAAGCAACTGATATAATCAGATACTACTCATAATTGCTCATCATACTTGCCTTTCAATACGTCGGATTGGGAAGGTAAATGTTGTAGTTCTAGGAACTAAGTATCGGAAGAATATAGTAGCATGTTGTATGACCTGACTCGACATTGGCTTTAACCTCTTTCGCTGCGAATTGTAATTAAAGGGTTTTGCAAACAATGCAGATTCAGAAGAGACAGCTCGTAGCGAGCTTTCTCTGCTGAAATCTGCATTGTTTGTAACTACAACATTAAATTTTACCGGATGAAAGATGGAGAGGTTCAATTTTCAAGATGAACTTGAAATTCGGCAGTGAGAAAGTTAAAACCTTGAAGTGTATCTGTTCGTGGTCCTCGTCTCAGACAAGGCTTGAGATACGGGTTGATCGTGGTTTGTTTGTACATGTATAGTGTTTTGCGACACTTTTAACAATCGTTAAGCTTTATCACGGCATTTCCTTGGTAAATTACCAGTACTACTGGTCCATGTATCCTGACACCAGTTAATTAGTCGTAATGCTAACCCCACAATCTTGAATGCCAAGAAAGGAAAGTAATTACTACTGTTTGTCTTTGGTATGACCCGTTTGGTGATGGATGAGATTGAGCATCCTGAAGCAAGCACATCATTGTATGAATTCTTTCCATACAATTCACTGTTTTAAACAGAGAAATTATCAAATGAGTATTTATCGCTTTAACTCTTTCAGCGCCTAATTGTTTAAAGTAGACTTTTCCATGTTCAAAATCAAGCTTGTAATAGGAGTTTTGGAATAGTGTTATGACTAAAAGGCAAATAATGCTGATTCCAGGTGAGACAGCTGGTTACGATTGATTGATTGATTGATTGATTGGGATTTAACGCCGTTTTTAACAATTTCTCAGTTATATCACGGCGGCCAGTTCACCTACTCATGCATTTCCTGGTTTTCCCACACCAGTACTCCAAACAACAATCTTCCCAAGCAACTTGCTGCTTTTCCACAAGCTGGTTACGAGCTGACTGATCTGAATCTGTATTGTTTGCAAAAACCTCAATATTGGCTTTGGCGCTGAAAGAGTTAACCACCGTCACTTTGTGTGATCAGTAGGTCAAAACATGATAATTGAGACGTCCCTCGAGAAAAACCATGTGGACTTTGCGTAAAGTATGGACCCGGATCAGACGAAACATGCCGCGCAGGCTAACCCGGACATACAATTTTCGCCTCCTGTGGATTTTCTGTATTAGGAATCATTACTCTATCCCCCTGAGACGGAATGTGTTGGCCCGGATCAGTATGCGCGGATTGCGCAGTCTGATATGGGTCGATATATTACGCAGAGGCCATAATGTTGGTTTTCTCGCGAAAAAAAGGCTCATATTTACATTTATACATATGCCTACTTGATAAGATTGTTTGGAGTCAACCGATTTTAAAAATATGTGAGGGGAAAAAAGTGTTAACTTCAAATTATGATTTTTTTTATAGTTTTATTCAATCCCGCTGTACGACCATATTGTTAAAACTATGTTTTACTACTGTTTTGCAATAGTCTCAGCGATATGCGACATCATAAATAACATGTCCACTATTGCATATTAGATATCCGAATACTAGGTCATCAACTTTGCTGAGATTAAATGACATGGACTGCTTTAAATCAAATTTGAATTTAATTGGAACAAGGTCAAACTACGACATAACCTTTTCAACATTCAGACGTATTTGCAACAGACGACTTTTAAAAACATTATTGCAAAACGAGAAATATACATGATTAGCATTTGTTCTTTTTCCCAATATCTACTATTCTGTTCAAGAATGAGACTGTCTTTTATATATATATTCCGTATTGCAGCCTTTTTTTCTAGTTCGTCTGCTGCAGATTTGTTTTCCATGGGAAAGATTTAACGACAATATCGGCCGCGGAAAGAGATTTCGTTGGACATGCGCACAGTCTCACAAGTCTTAACTAACCGCTGACAGGTAAAACAGTGCGAGATGTTACTTCTTTGATATGAACTCCTGAAAGTGTAGCCCCGTGGTTAGACGCATAAACACATGTATATGAGGGATGTCGTTACAAAGTGCAACGGACCCGTTTACTTTCACGTCGCTTAAACATTGTATCGCTTTCATTTAAGATGGGGTTTCTGAATAGCATACGACTTGACTCGTACGTGATTGCCGGTTTTGTTTTATTAAAGTCGTATAACCCTTCCCCACACACACAGACGCTTTCTGACGCCTATGCAGCAGACGAAATTTGGAAAACATTAAGGCCAAAGATGAAAGTGCACTTAAAATTAGCAATTTCTTCTTTTGTCACAATGTTCTCAACTCGATTGAATTGTTATATAATAATGTATAGAGATTGTCCATATTTTGGCTAGATGTTTTCAGACAAGTGTGCTGGGGAATTGTTGTATGTAGGAAAGGGATTAAAGCAGAATAACCCCTTTCTCTGCTGAATTCCTGTGCAGAGTATGACCGGTATTAATTTTCAACTAGCCGAGTATAACCATCATTGATTTTCAACGAGCTCTTACCTATTTACGAAGAAACATTTTCTAAACCATAATGTATAAGTATTGGGCACCGTTGATCGAGATTAGACTACCAAGTTTGCTACATTAATCTTAAATGCTGTTTGCAATAATAAATGGTGCATATACAGGTTCTAACAGTACGAACTCGGTTGGCGTTGATAATGAGTGTGTTACAGACTGCCTTGGAGTGATCGCGTTGGAAGCGGGTGACCAGGGTTCGATTCCAGCTCGGATCAGGAGCTCTGACTGGTACCCCATGTATAATCGGAATTATTATGATGGTTCCGCTTGTCATCCCGTATGACGTCAATACCTGATGAGTTCGGATTTCCTATCTATCTGCCTTCAAAGTGTTTGTCCTACCACGGGTGATGGTCGTTTAGCCCCGAAGGTCGGACTTCGTACGACGTGGTTCAAATGATGTTGCCCTATATAACGCCGAGGAGCGTTGTGAAGATTATGCCGTGACACACATATTTGCATCAGTTGAACATAACGAAGGTCAATTTCAAACATAATAAAATGATCACGAAACGATATGCAGGAAAAACCTTTCTTTCGGAGATTTAGTTTTACGAAAAGCAGATAAAATAGCGCGAAAGTGCAGTCTGGTCAGGATCTTCCGTGTTGGCTATTCAGTCGTCCTTTTATTAGAGTCTGTGAATGGTTGAGATCGTAAATAGCACGCTTATGTACGTATACTACAATGTAAACTCTAGTCCGGTTACTTTTTATGATAATTTAGGGTCACCAGTAAAGACAAAATCAAAGTGAAAAGATGTGATATTTCGATTTTGAAAGGTGTTGGGAAATGAGAAATTGCTTAAAACGGGGATGTTGTCCTTTCCCACAGTTACCTCAAAACTCGCAAAAGTGTAAAATGTCGTCTATATCAGGTAAACCGTTTAACCTTTCACTGCCAAAGGCAATTTAAGGCGTTTGCAAACAAATAAGATTCAGGAGACTCTTGAAATCTGCATTGTTTGCCACTTTAACATGACATTTTACATTTCCTATTGGACGAAAATGTAGTGGTCCAATTTGCCACATGGAAAAGTCGACTTTGTGAAATTCGGCAGTGAAAGAGGTCAATATGTTAATCTTTCATGTGACGTTGTTGTGTTAAGATAGAGGTTATGTATCTATTACAGTTATACTTTGGGATAGAGGTCATTAAATATATGCCAATATATAGACTACCTGAAACGAGCGTAAATGTTACCTTTATTTACAGAAATCCTACAAAAAGAGAGTTCAACTGCGTCGCTACATGCATACGGTTCGGGAAGAGCCCCGGTAGCTCAGTCAGTAGCGACGCGGGCTGTCAATCCAGGCGTTGTAAGTTCGAACCCAAGCTCCACAAACATTCTTTCCGACGTTTGAAAAAAGTCACGGTGACAAGCGTCATTCGTCTTCCACCTTTGGACTAACAGTCTATATGAAAATACAGTCAGTTCCTTGGAAAGTCCATTGTATGAGAATGTTAGAAAAGACATGTGTATTCGAACTGGCCGCCGTGATATAACGCAATAAGAGGACCAGTATTGCTCAAGTAATGCAATATGATTTGTCATGTCAACCACAATGACCAATTGTTTAGCAATCAACGTGGCTTTAAGTAATCGTTTAGAGGGTCACCTAAGGGATTTCTACTACAAGGCATGAATCGGAAAGATTCTTTCGGAGAAGAAGTACTTTAAAGTTTTCACTATAGCCATGTAAGGCAAAACAGCCCGCCCTCTAACGGCTACGTTTTTCAACCAATCAGCATGGCTTGAAGGAATCTGATAGATAATCACTTGGAAATCGGCAAGACACTTTTGGAGAAGGTTTTAAAGTTTTCACTTTAGTCATATGAGGAAAACCAGTCTTTTTACCAATCAATGCGGCTTGATGGAATCAGTTAGAAGGTCACCTAAAGAACATTTCTACAAAAAAAAAGGAAATTGCCCGATACATTCTTAAAAGAAAGTCATATAAGTAAAAAACGGCCCCGCCCCCTGGTTGCCATGTTTTCGACCAATCAATATGTCTTGTAGGAATCTGATAGAGGGTCACCCAAGGAACATCTCAACAAAATTATTTGGAAATCACTTTAGCCATATAAAGCAAAACAGTCCCGCCCCTTTTGGAGAAGATTTTTAAGTTTTCAATATCGCTATATAAGGCAAAATAGCCCCGCCCCTTAGCGGCCATTTGTTTCGCCAAATCAACATTACTTAACGGAATCTGAAAGAGGGTCATCCAGGAAACATGCCTACACAATCATTTGAAAATCAGCCTATCGGTTTGGGAGGGGATTTTTATTTTAGTGAGGACATTGAGAGATACTTCACAGATGCTTTCTGTGAAGTGTCATCCCAATTAACCAATTGGTTACAGAAGACAGGATGTTGAGAATGACGCAGGATGGACGCCGGACAAAGGGCGATCACATTATCTCACCTTGAGCACTTCGACCTTAGGTGAGCTGAAAATTAGTTGGAAAACGACCAACCATTTTGGGAAAACTATTTTTAAAAAATCTTTCAGTTTCCATGGAAACCAGATATCTGCATGGATCCAAACAATTTAGCCAATGAAGTTCATACTTGTTGCAAACGACGTTCAACTACAATCAATCAATTGTACGTTTTGAACTATGATGTTGTGCAGTTGCACAGGCAGGCTGAAGCTGGTTTGCACTTTTCACAAAAGAATACTTGTACCTTGACCCACCGACGGGCTCATATTAACAAACAGCAACGAATAATTACAAAACAAAACATACTCACGTAATTACGATTTTTATTCAAAACAATATTCTGTCAAGTATAAATGAGAGAATGGACATCATACAACACAATTGTTGATTTGAATACCTTAAATGAACTTAAACCCACTTAACTTATTTAAAAACCAAACATAATAATAAAGTACAGTATTAATCACCCCACCCCAAGAGTACTTTTCTTGACCGCTTAACTGATGCATATAGGCAAACATATATGGAATATCACTATCAAAGATTAAAATAGTATTGAATAGCGTTTGAAACATTGTGGCAAATGGAGAAATTGCTCATCAATAGTAATCTCTCCTTTTGTCAAAATGTGTTCAGCAGTCCTCTCCTGTAATTGCATCTAAATGCGTCTGAAAGTGGGAAAAGGTTATGAGCCTTCTGCTTAGTAAGTATTAACTCTTTCCCATGTACACCAAATCTGTAGCAGACGACTTTTAAAACCATCTAGACAAAAATGTGAAAAATCTCTATAAATAATAGTATAATAATTGTATCAAGTTGGAGAAATTTATCGTTTTGAGCAATTTCTCCTTTTGTCACAGTATTCTCAAAAGCCGTCTGCTGCAGAGGCGTCAGAAAGCGTCTATAGGTGGGAAAGTATTCAGAGATAATGGTGTATCATCTGGTAGTTGGGAGTACGTTTTTTAACTTTTCCCCACATACAAACAATTTGGATGCATCTGCAGCAGACCACTTTTTAAAGCTGTGACAAAAGGTGAAATTATTCATTAAAAGCAGTTTCAAATGTTGTCACTATGTTGGAGCAATTTCTTCTTATGCGACAATGCTTTCAACTCTATTCAAAAACAAAACTTTAATATAAAGAATTTTTTATATTTTTCTCCAGATGATTTCAAAGGTGTCTGCTGCAGATTTGTTGTATGAGGGAAAGGGTTAAATTAATACATACAAGCATTCGGTGCCAGAATAACAATAACAGCAAGTATTAATTTATCAACTGTTAACCTGTTCATAGGTACAGATGACTTCTAAGACCTTATGTAGCAAATGAAGTTTGAAAATGTTGTGGGAAAAGATGAAATTTGTCCTTTTATATTTTCCCAGTGTTTTTCAAATCCAATCCAAAACACACTTCAACATTTCTAGATGTCACACTATTTTCCTTAAATGTATTCAAAGGCTGAATAAAAATACTAAATCATGTTAACTGTCAACCTTTCCCCACATGTCAGCACATGTTTATGCCTCTGCAGCAGATGACTTTTGAAAACATTGGGGGGGAAAGGAGAAAATTCTAATAGTGAGCAATTTCTCCTTTTGCCATTTTCTCCCACTCTTTTCAATTATTAAACTTTCCTTTAAAGATGTTTTCCATATTTTTGACTTTTACAGATTTGTTGTATGTGTGAAAGGCGAGTTAACTGATTGATGATCCTATTACAAATCTTATGAAAAACTCTCCAAATAATATCAAAGTGCTGTTTCTCTTGATGGTTTAGCCAAATAGAAAAGTTGTAAAATTTAAATTTAGAATATGGTTGGGGGAAACATACTGTGAGTTACAAAAAAAAGATAGTTGGGTTTGAAAACACTGTCAGCATCATGAAAGAAACGATAGTAATGAGCACTCGATAAGAAAATCCAGACACACAGAATTGCTTCACATTTAAAGCCCATTCATCCATCACACTAAGAACGCTAACTCTTTCCCAGACAGTCTATCCACCCTATAAACAAGGGCAATAGAAAACAGTTATTTTGTGGTTACTTTACATACCAGTCATAACGGTTGTCCCCAGGTGGAGGGGATGACATGTGAACAGAGGTCAATATGTCACAGGCAACCAATCAGAATGTCGTCCCTGACGCCAAGGAACAACTTTAAACTGTAACTCAAATAACCATGAAATAACTGTTACAAGACCTGATCAAATGACGATTTAAACCAAGAGCTAAAAACTTCAAGTAATTTGTTTTCAGGGCTTTGTTATTTAACTTGAACATATACATTTTTGTGTGTATGGAACACAGGGTATGTGTAAATTGTTTTTGTAATGCTGCAAATTTTGAGACATAACTAATGAAAATTCACGTGTTTTTGTCATTGATGTATATAAATGTTCAGTTGGTCAACCATCATATAAATATGTTTATGGCAATGAAATATACATTTTTATGCCAAATAAATAAACTTGAAAACTTGATTATACATATGGCATCACTGCTATAATGTCTAACTGTTAGCAGGTAACACTTCTTTCAATTATTCCAGCTATAAATTTATCTTTTTATGACCCGTAAAATATAATCAGCTTCAAGTCGGAAAATGGGACCTTTGGAAATCTGACCACTCATTGGCTTAAGACAAGACGACACATTTTTACAGTCTTGGTCAGTGTTTCAACCCTGTATCGAAGATCCCGTTCAGATTATGCAAATATACAGACTGATTTGGCGCCATGTCCCAAATGTCCAGAGAACCATTTTCCTGACTCAAGGCTCATAGGTAAAATATAATATTTATCTCACATAAAATGTTTTGATATTCTGCGAAGTTAAGCGGGCATGATTTAATTAAATTAGTTGCGGGAAGTGATTTGCAAACATTGATTATCTATACACAATATGACTACAGTGTAAGCTAACTACAAGTGTGTACTGTGTTATATGATTGTTCAAAGGAACATGTGTCGCCTCCCGAACTGTAAATGAAAGGGGAGGATAGATAGACGATGGAGAAGGGATCCCTATGTATCTCCCTGCCCAGGCCGGCAACACAAAAATGGTTAAGATGAATAGGTACTACATGTTAATTGGACGGAAATTAATTCAAAAGAATAAATAATTTGAAGAAATACACTTTTACGCCCTCACCCTGTGTTTTCACATGAATCAATGCCTTTGATTGGTTTGTGCATTATTAGCATTCCAACCTTTGAATGTTTTGCTTTTTGAAAAACTCAGATATGGATGCAACTGTTGAACCCTTTACTTCAAACTGATCAAATTCTTTGCAAGTAGTTATTACAGTTTAGCAAGTCAGCATTACATACAAGGGAATTGCTCCATTCTTTTCTTTAGCCAATTTATACAACAAAATGTCATCATCTTGTACTTGTTCTCAAATCAGACAGTCCTAACTGGTATGTAACAGGTAATATGTCAATAAGTTATGGAATCAATTTGTCGTATTATGTTCAAAGGCATTGAATCCATGGAATTATAACTGATTATTATTGACTATGTTATTATAGTTTATAAAATAAATGGCTAGCAAAGCTAAAATGAGCTGTGTGAATATGAATGGGTGAAATATTAATAGGGTGACTATGTGTAGATGTTTGTCATACATGTAGGGAGATAGTGTGCTCATTTTTTTCTATGTTAGTAATACAGAATTTTGATTTTTTTTTTTAATGCTGTGTACTGTGTGTGTAATATCCTTAAACATTACACAAAAACACTTCTAATGAATTCCCAAATCATTATGGTTTGGCAGAGAAAATGACGCAAAACAAAAAAAAAGTTGAAGGAACAAATGTTTTGCCTGTCTTTAAGTCAGTAAGTGCAAGCATGACAGATGGACATACAGACAACAAAGAAATGCTTCCTACATGTCTTTCTTATCGAAGTTTGAATTATTAAGACTATTTGGGAGAGAGTTAGTACAAGAGAACACAATACAAATACATTTGAGCCACATTAGGTCGAAAAGGGGTCTTGTTAACAATTTCATCGAAACCAGACCTAAACACTTTGCTGCATCTATATTGGATCTGACGTCACCGCGTAAAAGGTCGTCTCCATTTCACACGAAACATTTAAAAGTTCCATACAATCGAAACACTCTGTTTATCTATAAGGGTGATATCCCCTGCTGATACATAACAACTTTGAGGTAACAATTTGGGTACATCATTTATTATGACCACTTCTCGCAGAGTAGTATTGTAGTAGGTAAGATACTTTTAAATCATTGAAGTTGATAACCAAAATATCTAATTTGTTTATCCATAACATTGATCAGCCAAAAATACAGTGACCAGTTAATGCCCTTGTTACTTTTGGTGACTTAAAATTTGGAATTCATGAAGGCCCCCTTTTTACCCATTGCAGCCATGTTCTAAAAGCTAATAACCATGAACATTAAAAATGACAACATTGTGTTTTTGTAACAAAAATAAAGGCACACTGTACTAAAATCACAACTCTTACGTAGCAATGATTAATTTATCCCCACTACATGTGAACAAGTTTCGGAAACATTATACACGTCAAACAGACCAGCAGGAAAACCTATCTCTACTGTGTTTGCAGACAGAGCAAAAATCTAGGTCAAGTGTTTTCAGAAAACTAAAGCCTTAAAACAGTAACCTTTATCACTTATAAAGTCGAATTTAAAAGATAAATGAACTTGTCCAGCTTTGCACTTTGAAAAGTCCATTAATCAACTCTAGGAATATCAAGATAAAAATGTTGAATTGAGCAACCACAGATGTGCCGGCTGGCCTGGCTCTACACTTTTAGCGAAGGCTTTACAAAACTGGTTCAAGCAGCCAAAGGGTTAATGATATTTTACTTAACCCTTTTCCCACATACAACTAATCTGCAGCAGACATTTAAAAATTGAAACTCTCTTTAAATGAAAGAACAATAATTGAATAGAGGTTGAAAATATGGTGACAAAAGTAGAAATTGTTTGTTTTGAGCAATTTTACTGTTGCCATCATGTTTTCAAAAAGCCATCTGCTACAGGGTTAATTTAATAATATAGAAATAAGCTTTGTAAAATTTGTAGATAAAGATATGTTTGCACATCTATGCTAACTGTTTCAATTGTAAAACTGTTTATAAGAAGTTTCTTCAAAACTTCCATGTCCATTTCGTGACAAGTGCAGATCAAGATTTGACTGTGCAAATGCACAGGATGATCTCCATCTTGACATTTCACCAGTTTGTTTTTTATAGACCCCCAAAGCACAACACAACAAAATAAGTTATCTTATTATTGTTCTCATAAATTTTATATTTTGCAACTTAGTTTACAAAACAATATCATTCAATTTCCAGAAAACTATGCAAAAACCAATATTTTAACAGTACTTTGAAGACAACCAGCCTGAGATATTTGTGACCAGTGTAGATCAGGATTAACCATCCCATCCAGGCAGTCTTATCTGGATCTGAAAAACTTTCTAATCAACAGTAAATATTTCATTTAAAAACAGATCTACACATGTCACAAATACACCGAGATTGGCAACTGTTCAGACTGCCCACATGGTGATCTTGATCTAAATTGATAACAAATGCTCTATCGAAGGAATCCTAGTTTTTTTTCTAAAATTATTTCTATCTTACCCATCCCATCTAATAATGATTTAAATACATAATCTTCAAAATGTGTAAATAAAACTTAATTTCTTCAATGACATAAGTTATAATCAATCAACACATATATAAATACATGTTCACACATGACATTGTACAAAACTGCATTATATACAAAATGGAAGCAAGGGTATAAAATATTTTTCGATTAAAATTCACGTTTGATATTCATTCCCTCTGTATATCTCTTCATAATATAATTGCTGTGTGCATATTTTAATATAATAAATATAATTCACCATTTAAATATGTTTCCTTTTAACATCTTTATTCTGACTGAGAATTAAAACTTTAAACCAATATATTCAAATAACTTTTGACATCTCTGTTTGTATTTGAAAACAAAAGATTGAATGAGGAGAATTGCACAATTAGACACAATCTTTTTGAACAATAACCTAAAAGAATTCTTCACATTTCCAAATTTTTCAACAGCTGTTTTCAAAGCAAGTAACTCTAAATCAGCATATAATGAACAGAGTTAAGTCCTTACCACAATTACATTTTTGTAATATAGTTGTTTACCTTGAAAACCTCAAAGGATAACATTTAATGAATGGAACAAAACTTAAGTAAGTTTGAACAAATTCAATGTTTTATGCAATTCTTACTTAACCCACATTGTTTTCAGAAAGTGTATCCTGCAGAGACTTCAAAAGTCATCTATATCATATTAACCCTTTCCCTCATATAAACGCTTTCTGACGCCTCTGCAGCAGATGGCTTTTTGAAAACATAGTGACAAAAGAAGAAATTGCTCAAAACAAGCAATTTCTTCTTTTGCCACAATGTTTTCCACTTTGAGTCATAGGTTATCCATTAAATTATAGAGATTTTCTATCTTTTGACAAAATATGTTCAAAGTCGTCTGCTGCAGATTTGTTGTATCAGGGAAAGGGTTAAGGAATAAGAAAGCTTTTCAATTTATGTAATGTAAATAAAAACATTTTCACCAGCCAGAAAATCAACGATTTCATACAAAACAGATGTAACTTCATCTAGTAACAAATTGTAGTTACAACTGCTTTACACCGAAGCCCGCAAAATATATTTTTCAAATACAATCAAACAGAAAACATACTTGAAAAGGTAGCAATTCCCCCAGTAAAAGCAGCAGCTATCTTTCTCTCAATATAAGATTTATCCTTATGGCATTTTTAGAAGTATTTGAAAGTTGGCAATGATAACATAAGATTCCTGCTTATAAATAACACATAGGAATGTAACAGAAAATAAGTTAGATATTGGTCCCAATCTGCTATCTGAGCATGAACAAAATGTTAACCCTTTCCTTCATATAGACACTTTCTGACGCCTCTGCAGCAGACAGCTTTTTGAAAACATATTGACAAAAGAAGAAATTGCTCAAAACACGCAATTTCTCATTGGCCACAATGTTTTCCACTTTAAGTCACAGGTTATCCATTCAATTATAGAAATTTTCTATTTTTTGACAAAATATGTTCAAAGTCGTCTGCTGCAGAATTGTTGTATGAGGGAAAGGGTTAATGCAATAAAACAAATTCTTAAAAACTACGAAAAGCAAAAATCATTACTGCATAACTAATTGTTTGGTCGGATTCTTACTAACAGTAGCCACCTAAGTGGACTAAGATCAATCGGCCAAGTTTCAACTTTTTACTTTCACCTAATATTTTGGACCTATATCTCTTAGCCCACACATACAACAAATCTGTAGCAGACGATTGTGAAAACATTAAGGGAAAAATATGGAAAATCTTGATAAATGAAGGTAGAATTACTGAAAAAAATTGAAACATTGCAAATTTTGAGCAATTTCTCCCTTTGCCACAATGTTTTCAAAATGTGTCTGCTGCATAGGGCGTCAGAAAGTGTCTACATATGGGAAAAGGTTAATGACACAGATTACGCCATTTCCTAGTTGAAATTATCCATAAACATACAAATGGCAAGTAGATTTGCCCCATCTAATTTGACATGTTTCTAGAGCTTCTTAAAAACTGAAAACATCAATGTGTAACCACTTCAGCAGCCAAAATAGGGTAACAAAGTAGTGTCTTAAGTTAAAAGTTAGAAAATTAACTTTTGCTTTGACCCTTTTTAACATTCAGACGCTTTTTTAACACTCAGCTGCTGACGGTTTTTGAAAATATTATGGCAAAATGGTAAATTTCTCCCGTTGCCATAATGTTTACAAAAGGGATATGCTGCGGATGCGGAAAATGCATTTGCATGTGGCCAAGGGTTAATAACTACAATCAGATGTTGCCCATGTCATAGATTGTTTTCTTTCATTATATCTATTTACATAAGCATCACACAAACAACTAAGTACTCTTTAAACACTCAGATATGTTTCATTCATGAATAGTCACTCTGATGAAAATATACATTGTTTTCATTGCACAAAATTTATCACTCTTTATCTCTAACACTCCACTATGTACACATTGATGAGTCTCACATAAACAATGTATGTAAAAACCCAAAATAAACATTTCACTGAATCAACTGTCTACTTGATATGATAAGGGTTGTCCGTTTAGAATTCATTTAAGGAAAGTGTTGAAATTATATCTTTCTCAATGTCGAACAGTTAAAGTAGAATCATTAGTCAGATGTCCATAGAAATACTTCACTCTTCACATAAGAAAGAAAAGTTATTTATAATCATTTCACTTAACCCCCTTTCCCACATCAACCAAATCTACAGAAGACGACCTTGAAAACATACAGGCAAATATACACGAAAATCTAAAAAAGAAAATTTACGTATTTATAATCAATTTCTCTTTTTCCCACAATGTTCTCAAAAATTGTATGCTGCAGATGCATCAGAAACTGACTGTATGCGAGAAAGGGTTAAAGCAGAACATGCGATATTTACTTATATGTACTGTTTACTGTATGTAATTCCATTTTTATTTAAATATTAGAAACCAAATATTTTCAAAAACTTAAACCTTTTACCACCTGCAGTCTACTTTTTGAAGCATCTGCATCAGTTTACTTTTAATAACATTGTTTATAACTTTATTTATTATTAATAATGTCATTTATAGATATTTTCCTTATTTTTGCCTGGGTAACTTAAGAATTTGTATGGTGTATTTTGTTGTATGTGTGGGAGAGGGTAAAGAGCTCAATTACTAGAAATCTTGCATTAAAATATCACTTTTTTTTTTAAATGCTTCAAAATCTTACTTAAGACAACTTAGTTGTGTCACTTAATAAGAATGTACGAGATGTGCTCCAGGAAAACCTACCAAGTGTGTGTGACAAACATAGACCCAGATAGATCTACATATCCGTAAAGACTTAACCCTTTTCCCACTTGTAGATGTTTTCTGAACACTCTTCAGCAGAGGACTTTTTAAAACATTGTGACAAAAAGGGGTAAAATTACTCAAATTTTTCCACAATGCTTTCAAATCTAAAAAGGTATCCTTTCATTTATACAGATTTTATCCTACTTTCGTTTAAATATTTTCAAAGTTGTCTTCTGCAGATTTATTGCATGTGGAACAGGGTTTTACTAGGTCTGTAGTTCTAGCTTATCCAGTTTTAGGAGGCATTCAAGACGTCTCATTCATGGTTCGTTTTCCTGGAGCTAATTTAATACAGATATTTTGATAAAGCGAATATTTCATTTTCTTAAATCCTTTTTGACACTCAAAACATATGTTATGTGTACTCAAAAGATTCGCCATACAAGATATTTTTCAAGTACCACAACATATAATTGGTTTGGGAATTATGAGATATATTGAGATAAAAAGACCAAAATACTCCCCCTTTATCTTGTAATATGTAAGTATATTGCCTGTATAACTCAACAATATCGACCTGACCCTTATCCTTGCGCAAAGATGTATATGATTATGGTGTACATGCACTTTCATCAACTATTAACCCGTTCATGAATATATATGTTTGCAGTAGATGTCTTTTTAAAACAATATGACAAAAGGAGAAACTTTTATAAGCAAATTTTCCTTTTGACACAATGTTTTCAATAATAATTCTTTCATTTTTTGAGTTTTAAATATTTTTCATAAAAGTTTTCAAAGCTGTCTGCTGCAGATTTGTTGTATGTTTGTAAAATGTGTGTTGTGTATCACACCATGTCAATACTAATATAACACCTGATCAAACTACATGCACATCGTAAAAATATACATCTCTGCCCCAAGGTCACGAGTACCAGGTCAATCCTGTTGGGTAATCATTTATAACATGTATATTGGAACACCCATATAGGGACATGAAGTATAACAGATTCTCATGAAATATTCTGTGGACATGTGGACGGACATTTAGTCTGGGATTCAGGTTCCCCCGTTGTATGCGTAGTCTGCTTTATTATGCATAATGAGTCGATCTTCCACAAAATAATAACTGTCAGATCTTGTTTCATAAGGGCAATCAATCATTTCTTGGACTGGAATGGAAAAACATTATCATGATTATATAGGAGTGTTATAAAGAAATCAAGTTTCGACCCCTATAGGCCAGTAATAAGTATGTGTGACGAACAGATACCAGAGATTTTTGTTTGTCTTGTGCTTTACACTATTTTCAACATTTATTTTTACTTATATCACACATTTCTTAGGTATGCTAACAGTTCTACTCGTCTTATTATCCTGACACCAATGAGTCGGTCATAATGCCAATCTCACAATCCTGAAAGCCAATACTACCATATATAAAGTTTTTGGTATGACCCGGCCAGGAATTGAACCAGCAACCTTCCACTACACAACACAGGCGGCTCTCATGTGAGTGTTTAAAGGAACACAAGTGTAACCTGCCAATAGACCAGTCAGTCAAACCATGACAGAAAGACAACAGAGTAGTGATCCATATGTGTCTACCGGCCAAGACAGATCACACAAAAAGAGTCGAATTAGAAATTATGAACAATTTCTCTTTTTTTCTCAATGTTTACATTAACACCTCATGTAAATACAAGCACATCATAATAACATACATCTCTCGCCATAGAAAAAAAAACTTATTGCACAACTTTAAACATGATAGATAGATAGTTATGATTTTTCAGTGACATTTTGTAACCAATGATCATTAAATAAACTTTCAGGTTATCCTTTTTGTATAAAAACCAATCATGCGTAAACATGCTTACACTGGTGTGTATGCTAATTGTACCATCTATCTGTATTGAGTTTCTGATATGTGAGGACATATATCTATGGTCCTTACAAAACAGATCTGTCAAACGATGTAAAAGAATCGGGACTAAATTTCATATTGTACTTTCATTTAGAGATTTATTATAGTTATGCATAGATGTTTTCAAAGTCTTCAGCTGCATTGATGTATGTGAGAAAGGGTTAACATGGACTTACTTTCGTGTTGTGATAATTGAGGGAATTCATAAATATGTTCAACTGTGTTTCTACTGTGTGGTATACAAAAACCAAACTCAAAATCAAAGCACTTCAGCAGCCTTTCTTTGAAGTAATGCTTCTCAATCATTCGGAATTTGTTAACTGGCTGATCTCCAACTACAAATTCAACCCTGTTCAGAAAAAGAAAAACAACATTCAAATTATATCATTCAATTAACTTTTTACAATACATGATAGATTAGCAGTCTTATGCTTAGAGTTTTGAAAGTAAGCTGTATAATTTTGATATACTGTGTGAACATTTGTGAGAAAATCTACTTAATTATCAATGTCTTCACCAGGTATATATATGTTAAGCATTTCCCACATTTTCTTTATTTTAAACTTAAAAAGGTTAAGTGAAATAATCCACAGATCCATTAGTTCTGCTCATAATTCTAACAGCATTTCATAAAATGATTAATAATTTCAACAGTGACAATAATATAGGATATATTCGGATATGACATCTTCAGACATGCATTTTCTTAGATGCTAACATCCATTCTGAGTCTCTCATGTGTTTATGTAATTTTGGCGTTTAACACACCAAATCTCTAATTGTGAACATTTTGTTATTAATCATTGTTTTTTTCTTCACATATCATTAGCAATATACCTAATAATGTTAATAATCATATTTTCATAGCAAAACTTAACATATTATTACCTAGATTATTGCTAAATAGTCTGCTGCAGATTTGCTTTATGTGGGAAAGGGTTTTGGTAAAGACAAACAAACAACATGTAACTAAATACTTACGTTGCCCCTACTGTTTTTAACTTCAAAAACTCTGGGGTAAATTGGTATCGGACAAACCGTCCTGCATTTGGATCCATATCCTCAATATCAGAGTCGAAATCACCGTTATCTGAAGTAATATATATATAAAAGAGTGTTTCATAGAATCACTTAAACCATTCCCTCATATAGACGCTTTAGGACGCCTCTGCAGCAGACAGCTTTTTGAACACATAGTGACAAAAGAAGAAATTGCTCAAAACAAGCAATTTCTCCTTTTGACACAATGTTTTCAACTTTTAGTCATTCGTCTTCCATTTAATTATAGAGGTTTTCTATTTTTTGACAAAATATGTTCAAAGTCGTCTGCTGCAGAATTGTTGTATGAGCAGGGCTCACGCTGTCGTTCACCATGTGAGCCAATGGCTCAAAGTGGCTCAGAAGAAAAGACATTGGAGACAGACACATTTTCGCCCTTTCTCCTGATCGCTAAATCACAAATATAAATTAAATCCCAACAGGAAATAGCTTTTTACCTCTAAAGCTATAAAATCCTACATAAAAGAGTGTCGGTTTAAAAAATCAATGGTGGCTGTGTGTGTGTACACGATTTACATCGGGGTACCTTCAACTCGATGGTTGTATGCAAACGGTTGTAACTACACCTTGAACAGTTTGTAGACTTTACAATCGTCTTTCATCAAGCCCTCAAACTGTTTGTCGCGTGTAAAATAAAGCCTGAGGAGATTGATATTTTACGCAATCGGTTAAATAAACCTGTGTGTATTCAGAGGAAAGATTAATGAAATTGCTCTCTAATTATTTAATCGCGAGTTGATTGTAGCAAGGTGGAATGTCTTTAATAATTACAATTGGTGTCGATTGGTTTCGCGCGATTCTTTATAAAAAATAAATATGAGACATTTTCGCATTTTTAACGGCCGATTTCTACCTTGTTTTACAATCGCATGATAAAGCAAACATACCAATCAATAGCTTATTCAATAATATATCCAAATAATTTAATATATGTCCATCTGTCTGACTGAATAAAAGGAAAAAACAAATTTTAAAACGGCAGCCCTTAACCAGTTAAAATTTTGCTCCGATGATGACCAAGTAAGCCAAATCTGTAAGTCAGATGACAATAATCCTATTAATAGAACTGAGGTATAATAACACTATATTGGATGTTGTACGCATACTGTGCATGGTCATTCCAAATCAACGAGACATTTTATTTAGTTAGGTTTATTTTTATGTAGACAAAACAATGTTTACAGTATAAAACGATCAGTAAATAAGATAATTTTTATCTGCCGTTCGTCACCAATCATTTTCTAGTAAGTAATATAATTGGAGTTTGGGTCGAACATTCTTTAGTACAAACGAGCAATATAAACATGCGTTATCTTTGTCTGCAAATTTCTGAAAATTATGATTTATAGAGTATTTTACATTGACATTATCGAGTGATGACACTGTTATGTAACCATCTATGCAAGGTAACCTGCAATAAACATGACATTTGTGTATGTTTTTTCCAATTTCCAATATATTTTTCAAAAAAAGGGGGGGAGGGGGGGTAAAAATTCATCGGACCGATTGAGATTTCAAAATTTCCGGAGCACTAATATATTTACTAGTAAGAGTGCGTCGATGTTAATAAAATCAAATATTTAACGCAATAATTATATATTGTATTCAAAATAAACGTATAGGGAGTTGTATGATAATTCGCTATTATTTTTTATGTGAATTCGATTTTCATGTATTATTGCAGTGGTTTTTAGACGTCGGTTGCAAAACAAAAACGAGCACAGCCTTTGTTTTTGTTCAGCTTGAAGGATTTTCCTGACATTAACTTTCACTTTGGTAAAGACGTTTCATACCCTTTCCGTTTCGTGACAGAAATAAATTGGCAGTTTCGTAACAGAACCATTTCGTACTCAGAAAATGTTTGGCTCAAAGACTTGGAAAAAGACATTGATCATGATATAGAGTGTTTAGATTTCCAAGATCAACTTATTAATTTTAATAGCCTTATGATGTGTTGTTAAGATTAAAAGTTTTCCACAAATGTTTTAACTTTTTACTTGTTGTTTTTTAACTTTCGGGATATCTGAACAGAAATCACTAATGACTATAAACATTTTGGAAGGTGTGTGCCAGTCAGATTAAACTATGCAATTAAACAAATGTATGTACTGTATTGCTATTCTGACCAACTGATAATGTTTTATGAAAAGTTTGTATACAAGGGTAATAAATGAATATAAAATAAAAATTGTTATGTGTTTATTTTATTGTACCACATTTATTGTTTTTTCTCATGAATAAATGTTGGCTATTATTTTGTCTAGGCCAGAGCCAGCCCTGATGATCAAGGCGGCCAGTTCATGTAACGATGTTTCCTAGCTTTCTAGCACCTATACTTCCCACAATATTGTAACTGGTAAATGATTTAGAGTATTAAGTTCATTGGTGGAAGACGAATGAAGCTAGTCCCAATAACGTTTTTCAATCATCAGCAAGGATGATTGGCCAAGCCAGGGTCCGAACCCACAACCCCTGTATTAGTTTAAAACTTATTTATTTTAAATCGATTGCGAAACAAGCTTTAAGCTTATATTAATCACGCTCGATGTCTGCTTCCTGGATATTTAACCAGTACTCGCGCCGATTGTGTGGAAAAAACCCAAAGTCAGGACCCGCTCATCACGGGACTCGAACCAGGGACCTTTGATGTGAGAGGCCGACGCTTTACCTCTGCACCACTGTCTTCCACCCCTGTATTGATAGCATGCGTTGTTACTGACTGACGTTCAAAGTCATCTGCTGCAGAATTGTCGTTATGAGGGAACTTTAGGGTTAAAGGAAACACCTACCTGAAGCAGGGGGTTTAGCAACCTCAAAGAGCACTGTTGATGAGTCCATATCTCGAAGTTTAAACCGTGTGAAGTCTATACCATATATATTTGCCTCTGGTGGTACTAAATAACCTGAAAAGAATTCATCATTAAATAAAGAAAAACACAACTGTGATACTGAAACAATTATGATTAACGATATACTTTTCGGTCGCGGAATTTTCTTTTATACGATCTTGCATAAGGCCTAAAATACAGCTGTGCACGTGATTTCGTTTACGTAATATTTAACTTTGCATGAATAGGGACAATGAATAGTCGCTGTAAAACTTACCCTACAAACTGACAGTCACTAATTGCTTTAATTTCTTGATTAAACAAAACGCTACCGAGACATTTTTTAATTACTTTTTTGATTGTTTTGAAACACCGACCCTTGCTATCGATTGTTTACAGTTTGCGCCTTTTGTATTAATAATTTAATCATATCAAAGGTGCAAACTGTAAAAAATCGTCATCACTTGTCGAAGTTTCATTCAATTTTTAAACCTCAAAGTACCCCTGTGTTTATTGATTTACATAGGTGATAAAACATACTGCTGTTGAAAGCCCCCGCTGGTTACCCCGATACTTATCCATGACACGAGTCGTTGTGTACTGTGTTTTCTGCTGTGTGTTATATTGGATTTTAAACGGATTTTAACCAGATCGAGATATTTAGTAGAGGGAACTTTTGTGTATAAAAAAAGAACTATTGACGGCAAATCTTTTTTCCGCCAATTTTTTTATTTTTCCGCCATTTGCGGATTTGGCGGATTACAGCGGAAACCCTGGATAGGGCTTGTTTCTGTTTAACTTATCTCCATTCCAAGCTTGAATACTTCATCAGCGCTCACGTTAATGGACGTATTGGGTGTTTTTACGTCCGAAGAACGTTCCCATACCCCCAAAATTGACAAGGGAGACGTCCAAGTACGTCAAGGAATTAATCAAAACACAGGGCGTATACTTCCAGTTAAAATTGTGTGTAATTATTCTGCAATCATTGTGTATTATGTTTGATTAAGTGTCAATGATGGACAGTTGGAGTTATCAATTTGTAGATTTAAGCCAATCACTATCGAGAATCCGTACCCCACCCAACTCCAGATTTGACAGTCTCAATACGAAATCATTCCTTTTTCCACAATGCATGTGGTTTGAGAACATGATTTATGATATATTTGAATCTAATGAATCATGGCCAAGCCAATCTTTTTGATAAATTTTATGCTAGATAGTTTATGACATTTGACTAGAAGATAGCATAATCAGTACTGAGCATAATAGATCGCATAAAACACCTACTGGTTTAAAAGTGTAATGAAAAAAACTGAAACAATAACATTATTTACAAAGGAGCAATATAAGCTTTTTGTAACAATTTGCTACTTTTCTGATAATGTTTTAAAAAATAAAACAAAGGGAAACAAATGCAAGATGTGGAAAAGCCAACGCAGCACCTCGGACTTCCAAGATTATGACCAGGACTTCCAAAAGAGACAAAAATTGCTCTGACCTGACCAATTTATTTTGTTTGTGGGCCAAAGACTTTTAAGTTGAAAGGTTCTGTATGAGCCCCTTTGAAACAAATGCATGCATTTCAATAAGAACAAGAGAAAGTTGATGCAAGGCATCAATGTCGCCGGAAAAGACTGCATTGATTTATTTATGTATTCTTGACTTTCCTTAGTCTATTCAAACATTATGAACGTTGTAATGAAAACATTTACTTATAAATTTTATATTCACCTATACATTAGGGTATCTATAAAAAATTAACGAAATGTGTACACATTTATCTTGGCTTAAATTTAATTTTGCTGTTGTTACTTATTTAAATAATAGTATTCATTCATATAATTTCAATGTTTGTCAATCTTATTCGAATCACAAGGTAAATATCCTGGTATTGCTTTAAAGGGAGGTAATTTGAAGAAAACAAAAGTCTTCAAAAGGAGAAATATATCAGCATTACCGTCTACAGTTTAAATTGTTCTATTGTTTGTGGATTTAAAAATGTTCTTTTTTTCTTATTTCTACATGTACAACGAAATATTGCGGCGTCAAACATTCGTCTTGTACTTGTCTAAAATAAAATAATATCACTCGCTTTTTCATATCGAAATGCGCATGCGCGAAAATCGATGTTAAAGGTCACGAACCTACACAACAGAATAGGGTCTATATTTAGCTTAGAAACAGTTCCTACTTTAGATATTCATGGATTAACATTATTAAATGAATTCTACACAAATCAAGACATCTCTTTGAACATGAAAACAACATTTAGTAAGTTAAAATTGCTATTAAAAGGAGAATCCGAAATTGACCTCAATGATGACACATAAGAGTCTGCATTAGGGGGTGTTGGTTCACGTCTTGAAGGGACCACTTTTGTCTTCGTAAATAAGACAAAAAACTTAAATGCGAGTGAAATAAAAAAAACTGCAAACATTAAAAAATCGGAATATTTATTTCATTTTAGATGTGTCATTTATTAGTGTTCGTAAACAACCACAATTGTAATATGTTCAAATCATCTAGATTTGTTTCTTTCTAATAATAAGCCGCCCTCCCATGTGATTTCCGAAAAGCTATTAAAAATAGAAGTCGCGGGCTTCTGCCCGGCGACTAATTACCCGTATTGACATTATTTTCCTATGCATCAAATCATGCAATAAGATAAAGCCTTTAAAGGCATTGAAGGAAGACTGGTTTAAAAGTCAAAAACAACCCCATTTCTAAATGTAATTCATGTTCACTGCTTTCTGGATTAGAATAGTCAATCAACTTAGACCGTATATTTATAAATATGAGTACTTTTAAATGAAAATAGACCTGTATGACTTGAGTGCTGTAGGTGAATCAGGTTTCACTAAAAAAGTCTGGTTGAGTCTGGTAGATCAATAACAAAGATTAAGTAGCCAAATACATAAAATCTTTTTTATTTATATATATATGAAACATCTTTATCTCATAATTTCAAAATAGTCAAACAAGCATAACAGAGGACATTTCCCCTCCAGAATCTGTTCAGTTTAGCGAAACCAAAGTAAACTTTAATTTAAAATGAATCACCCACTTTCAATTCAACAGAAAAAATAATGTATTATAAGCATGATAATGTCTATTTATGGAACAGAGCAACAGATAAATATTACAGACAATTAGTTTTTCACTACTCATTTTAAGAATCATTTAGTTTTTTGCATTTTTTAAATGGTTTTGTTTATCTAGATTTACACCAACTTTCACATATTATATTAAGCTAATGTACTTTCTAACATTTGGTTAAGTAGGTCTAAAATAGCATCAAACACGAGCACAAGAACTGCAACACATATTTGAATGTTTAAATAAGCCCACATGTATGCTTGCAACTTTATATTCAGTGCAAATTTTCCATTACAGAATAAAAGTTAAAATACTCAAAAAGTCCATACGATAGGATAATATTATAATGACGAGGTGTGCAACAGCATTTTACCCCCTTGCTCGATTAAGCCATCTGCAAATTTTCTAAATAAATGAACACCAGCGTTGGCAAATTTTGATGTGGTGGATCATGAGAAAAATAATTTATGAACATTCCCTCCCTGAGACTAGGTTGGTTAAGACGTATTTCAGAGGAAATAATTGGCCGTTGCACACCTTGGACGTATAGAGGGGCTATTTATAGTAACACATGTGGGATTCCCCAAATAACCATTACGATTATTTTTATCATAGCATATAAACAATATAGAGAGACTTTTCGAGAATTTTAACGAGGTATTGTGTGTTTTTCTGCAATTTTTTCTGTAATAAAAATTCGGACATCTGTAATCTAACATTCTCTCTCAGTCTGTTTGCCAATCCGACTGTTTGAGTCATTTTCCCAATCCGGTTCTCTTTGTCAACATGTTTCGGGTTGCCAATCCGATCATTTGACTTTTTAAACATCATAAGTAAGTTGCGTTGAGCCATTTAAACAATTTCAACAAAGTATCGAAGGACAAATAAACTTTAAACTTTTGCATTATATTTACACGATGAAACTATTGAGTAATAAAACATCGAATTCTAATAATCGATATATCTATCAATAACATTTCCATTTATAAGCACCTTTAATGTTGCATAACGGTTTGAAACAACGTAGATCATTTGTTACAGTTTGAACATTACAAACGGTCAGAAACGAAAATAAAAACAACATATCAATTAGCTGTTCAGACCGGACTGGGACCGATTAAAATATGTTAAACTGATCAACTAGTAATTAGCAAACACTTTTAAAGAAGCCTTTAACCCATTAGCATTATCTATCAAACTGAAAGGAGTAATTACATAACATGATTGTCACACCCCCATGGACCGATTATCTGACAGCTTATCGCATTTACGTCACTGTAAGTGACTCTCTCGCATGGTATCCTATGTTCTAGAAACAAAGACCATGTTGACTGGCTAGGATTATATTGGTTTTTCCTTTACACAGTGACATGAAGCGTAGATTTTATAAATATCGGACTGAATTTTTACAAGTTTTAGGATTGAAACCGGTCTGGCGATTAACAAATTGGTTCAAACCCGCTAAATTTCGGTCTTCCGTAGCTCTAATAGTGTGCACTTCAAAAGTGACTCTTACTATTTTTGTTAAAAAGTTCTTTCTGATGTCAAACCCTTGAAACTGTAGGCGTGGCGTGATTATGTGCTTTAATATATTGATTAGCCGATTACATCCATAAATATCAGTTAAATCTTTACCACCTGCAGACACATTTTAAGCATCTACTGAACATGTCTATAAGAATTATTTTGGCAAAAGGAAAAAATTGCTCATAAGGAGCAATTTCTCCATTTGTCACAATGTCTTTCAATTATATGGGTAAACAAATATACTTTTTTCCCTGTTCATAGGTAATGTGTATGAACTTTGCTATATTATACCATGTACAGGGTTCGAATTTGGACTCGCATACTCGCAAAATGCGAGTGATATTTGGAAATTGCGAGTTACTTTATTTCAAGCTCGCAAATTTCCGCGAGTGGGTTTTGTTAAATGATAAAAAATTAAAACAAAAATAGAATAAACTTTAGTCTTTTCCGCTATATAAACTGGCATGTTTATCAAATAATTTACATGTAAACACTGCACAGTCGTACAGGGTCACGCTCCGATAATGATTTTAAAATAGAACGAATACGGAACAAAACGAGCGAAAATTTCGGTTATTTCACTTACCGGGGATTGCCGAGTGGTTACACGACTGAGTAAGTATGATACAAGTGACGTTTTCACCCGACCAGCTCTGTCATTGGCTAAGTAGTAATGCTTCAGTGCGTAATATGTAAACCCCTATTGTATTACCGTTCTTCCTGTAGTCAATGTCAACAATGGACAAATTTGTCACTATTAACAACAAGCGACCAGCGGCATCAAATATATCTGAAGCCGAACCGCCTCCGAAAAAAAAAAACGTCTGAGTCTACGAGTAACTCTACCAGCAAATATACAGCCAGTGAGAAAACTGTTAGGAAATGGATGCGAGATCTGAACATCGACCTAGATCTTAAGAGCGACAAGGGTACGGTGAACTGCATGACTTGCACATTATGTAAACATCACGCGCCCTCATCCATGACATCAAGTGTGAGTAATCCCAATTTAAGGACAACACATTAATTATCTGTTATATGTTCAGGACAAGGCTAAAAAGCTTGTGAAAATGTTTTCTTGAATCATTTCCCACATATAAAACTTTAAATCCGCCCATCGAAGCCTAAGAATATAACCCAGTCAGCGACAACCGTAGACTGGGTTCTCTTTCATTGGTAAAAATCGGTCTTTTTTAAACTAGTAATTCCCCTGTATCGTAACGTATTTAAGAGCACCCGTCTATGCAAATATGTTAAAATTTGCAGGTTTCACTGTCAGCCTATAAGGGCTCGATTACCAGTCAGCCAATCAGAGAGAGCGATTTAAACCACGTGCCATACAGTCTCCGCATATCAGAGCATGATTTACATGTGCGTTACTATTTTAAGAGCGCGCCTCGATACGTGATTGGCTACTGATTCAAATAACAATTCAATACACAGGGTGTTTGACAGATTGTTTTCATTAGTTACTTTATACGCTAATCATTTTAAGTATCCACTAAGATATTTCCCGGGTGCGCTGCAGATTTCGTTGTATGTGGGAAATGGTTCAGAAAATATTACGTATTTTATAAAATAGCCTGGTCGAGCATTGTTTGTTATAAACTGGCTGAAACCGATGTTGTTGTTTGTTGACATTGTTGGTACTCGCGCTCAAACCGATCGATACTGATAGTGTATATAGTAATGTATGACGTCACGATGTGTATCGCCTTGAACATTTCCCCACAGTAATAAGACTAAGAGGTTAATTTCAAGAACGTTATTGTTTATAAATGTAAACATCGATTGCAGCTTTGCGGGGTGCATTTAAAATGTTGTCAGTGATTTATTAATAAATAATAACACAATTTGCTTATGGTCATCGGTCTTTTATTAAAATGTGGTACTGATTAATCCCTTTCCCACATACAACAAATCTGCAGCAGACAACTTTAAAAGTGTTAACAATTATTATTACTGAAAACAGTTGAAAACTTTGTGGTTAAAGGATAAATTGCTCATAATATTTTGAGCAATTTCTCCTTTGGTCACTAAGTTTTCAAAAGTCGTCTGCTGCAGATGCGTCTAAATGAGTCTATAGGTGGGAAAGGTTTTTTAAATGCATCAATTTACAAAAAAAGCAAATTTGAAATTGCTCTTTTTCAGTTCATCACTGGCAATACAACCGTTAAGAGAGAGTCTGTGGTGTACCATGTCAAATCTGAGATGCACACTAGGGCACTGAAGGCACGGGCAGCGTCAGACAAACAACAGAAGAATCAGCCATCTGATCTGGAGAAGGGGTTTCAGAAAATTGAAATTGAAAACTCTGATAAAATGAATAAACTTTTCAAAAAAGCTTATTATATTGCAGCTAAGGAGAGGCCTTTTTCAGATTTTCCGAGTTTGTTGGAACTTCAAGAAAGTAATGGGGTTTCGCTGGGTGACACATACCACAATGCTAAGAGTGCAAAGATCTTTATTGCAGGGTTCACGCTGGGCTTCGCAAATGGCGCCAATGGCGCAAGAATGAAAAAAGTGGCGCAAGAAAATAACATTTGGCGCAAATTGATGGCGCCAACCTATTTACACCAGCTTTTAGCGCTACGACTTTTATTTGATTTTGGGTAAAACAAAGTATACATTGAAGGATTAAGGGTTTAATTACACACCTATGGCTGTTAGCAGAGATAAAGGGGCCTTCCCAGTACTATACACAAGCCGTTATCAAACCACCAACGCTGCAGGCGATAGATAAGAGTAGGTCACGTGACCGTTAAACTTCGAGATTTAGGCCAATCACTATCGAGAATGCGTACTCCATCCCCATTTATGACACTCGATCACGCCTTCAAGCTAATCAATACTATTTTTTAGTTCAAGCAGTTTAGGGGAAAATAATTTCAATAAACAACTTAATAAACAAGAGGGCCAAGATGGCCCTAAATCGATCACCTAATTGATAGTAAATTAGTAGCAAATATTTAACTGCAAATATCTGGGAAAATTTGATCAAGGATTGCAAATGAAACTGCAAGGAGTGGACACTTCTCAAGAAACAGCTTATCAGTAAAGGCCATTTATATCTTGAAATCTAACAAGAACTTTAATAAGAATGGAATTATAAAGTTTTTGTCATTTTGCACCTTTCCTGATGCCGCCTTGCTGCCCTGTTTTTCAACGAAATCAATATGGCTTCAACAGTTTATTTAGAGTGTCACTTATATAAAGGAACATTTCTACCAAATTATCTTGCAATCGCACAAGCAGATTATGGAGGAAAAGGATTTTAAAATGTGGGTATTTTTCTCACTTTCTGATGCCGCAGCAACCAAAGTTCTCAATGGAATTTAAATCTTTGAACAATTTTGAAAGAGGACCACCAAAGGAACATTCCTGTGATGTTTTGTGGAAATTGGTCTATTGGAATGGTAGGAGTTGGTTGTCATTTGTAGCTAAAAGTTCAATTTACCCCTTTCGTGATGACGCCTGGTTGATATGATTGTGTAACCAATCAAAACGGCTTAAACAAATTAAATAAAGGATCAATACAGTAAGATTCGTATTATATTTTCTTAAAATCAGACAAACACTTTCATAAAAATGTAATTTTCAAATTTTGTCATTTTGCCCCTTTTCTGATGCCGCCTGACTGCCATGTTTTTTTACCAATCAGTATGGCTTGAACAATTTTTATAGAGGGTCACCCAAGAAACATTTCTACCAAATTAAATTTGAATCTGACAGGCAGATTCGGAGGAGAAGATTTTTAAAGTTTGGACATTTTGTCCCCTTTCTGATGCCGCAGCAACCAAAGTTCTCCATGGAATTTAAATCTTTGAACAAATTTGTAAGAGGACCACCAAAGGAACATTCCTGTGATGTTTTGTGGAAATTGGTCTATTGGAATGGTAGAAGTTGGTTGTCATTTGTAGCTAAAAGTTCAATTTACCCCTTTTGTGATGACGCCTGGTTGCTATGACTGTGTAACCAATCAAAACGGCTTTAACAAATTAAATAGAGGATCATTAAAGTAAGATTCGTATTATATTTTCTTAAAATCAGACGAACACTTTCATAAAAATGTAATTTTCAAATTTTGTAATTTTGCCCCTTTTCTGATGCCGCCTGACTGCCATGTTTTTCGACCAATCAGTATGGCTTGAACAATTTTTATGGAGGATCACCCGAGGAACATTTCTACCAAATTATATTTGAATCTGACAGGCAGATTCGGAGGAGAAGATTTTTAAAGTTTGGACATTTTGTCCCCTTTCTGATGCCGCAGCAACCAAAGTTCTCAATGGAATTTAAATCTTTGAACAATTTTGAAAGAGGACCACCAAAGGAACATTCCTGTGATGTTTTGTGGAAATTGGTCTATTGGAATGGTAGAAGTTGGTTGTCATTTGTAGCTAAAAGTTCAATTTACCCCTTTTGTGATGACGCCTGGTTGCTATGACTGTGTAACCAATCAAAACGGCTTTAACAAATTAAATAGAGGATCATTAAAGTAAGATTCGTATTATATTTTCTTAAAATCAGACGAACACTTTCATAAAAATGTAATTTTCAAATTTTGTCATTTTGCCCCTTTTCTGATGCCGCCTGACTGCCATGTTTTTCGACCAATCAGTATGGCTTGAACAATTTTTATGGAGGATCACCCGAGGAACATTTCTACCAAATTATATTTGAATCTGACAGGCAGATTCGGAGGAGAAGATTTTTAAAGTTTGGACATTTTGTCCCCTTTCTGATGCCGCAGCAACCAAAGTTCTCAATGGAATTTAAATCTTTGAACAATTTTGAAAGAGGACCACCAAAGGAACATTTCTGTGATGTTTGGTGGAAATTGTTTTTGCGGTTCAGGAGGAGATGATGTTTAAAGCTAAAAGTTAACGCCGGACGGACGACGGACAAAAAGTGATCAGAATAGCTCACCTTGAGCCTTCGGCTCTAGGTGATCTAAAAACTAGGATATCATTAAAGAATGTCCCTATTTTAATTTAACTGTTCAAATATTGTGTTTTTGTTTACACGAATCCATAGGAAATTCTTTTTTAATTGCCGATTTTTTACCATAAAGATCTATCAAATTTACAGTCAGCTGTCAAAAAATACTTACCTATCAAACTAAATTACATTTTTGTCCATTTTAGTTAATTTCTTTTTAAGAAGATAAAAAAATAATGAAGACTGAAGTAGAAAATACATATTGTAATGGGTTTTCGTGCATTTTCTTCTTTCTGCAAATCGGATATGTCATTCAAGAAAGTATTACCTACACTCATTCTTATTTGTTTTAAATGTAATCATTGTAAAAGTTTAATGCAATAAATGTGTGTTGATAATACAACTCACTACATAATAGTTTATTTACTGGTGTTTAGAATGAAAGCACTGACAGACAGGCACAGAATCAATATTAGAATTTATTCCTGCTACCACAATGCATATGGTTTGAGAACATGATTCATTTCATATGGGAATCTAATGAATCATGACCAAGCCAATCTTTTTGATCAATTTAATGTTGGATAGATTATGACACCTGACTTGTGAAGATAGCATAATACATGTGCACCAGTATTTCCCAAAGTACACATAATTTAGGTTTCTAAGAAAAAATGATCTGGCTCCAGTTTGGCTCCAATGTCTTGAAAATGGCACCAACTGTTTGAATTTGGCGAAAGTGTTGGCGCAAAGGAAAAATGAGCCAGGGAGAACCCTGTTTATTCAGAACATAGGGGGCATTTTGCATGACCAAGTGAAATCTCTACTTCAGAATGCAGATTATTTTAGCATTTTTTGTGATGATTCCACAGATAGGGCAGATAGTGAAAAGGAGGTAATATTTGTTAAAGTTCTGGAAGATTTTTACCCAAAGATGAAATACCTTAAAATAGAAGAACCTGAAAATACCAAAGCAAATTTTATGGCATATTAGCTGCTATTGATCATGCATTTTTTGTTAATGATTTGCGTAACTATAAACAGAAAACAATAGGATTTTGTTCAGATGGGGCAAGTGTGATGATGGGTGCTAGGAGAGGGGTCATTCAATTGATGAGACAGGAAGGCAATGCCGAATGGATTTTGCCTGTATGGTGCCTGGCCCACAGGCTTGAACTTGCCATAAAAGACTCGTTTAAATCTACATACATGGACACAGTCATTGAAATGCTTGTGTCGGTGTATTATTTTTACAAGGGGTCAGCTAAACGATTTAAAGAAGCAAAGGACATTGCTGAATTATTAGGGGAACATTTTCTGAAACCAGACAAAGCTAATGGAACAAGGTGGGTTGATCACAAACTTAGAGCTGTTAACTAGTAAGCTTCTAAAGAATTGGCACATAATCATTTCACAAATGGAAAACTATGCTGAAGACGCTTCAAATAAAGCTCAAGACCGAGCAAAAGTTAGAGGATATTTAAACAAACTGAAACAACACAAAATGGTGTTGTATTATGGCCTTTGTTAAAGATGTGTTAAATGAAGTAAGTAAGGTCAGTTTGTTATTTCAACTGGAGGACATAACTGTTTCTAGTGCTGTGACAAAAATTCAAAGTGCTTCAGCAGCACTTCGAGTTATGATTGATATTGAAGGCAACCAAATTAGTGCAACAAAAAATGAAATTGTAGATGGCATGTTTCGTGGCCACAAACTACAAAATATTATCCCCGATGAAGCACTTGCAGCTAACAGGGCCAGAATTGTTCAGTCTGTGTTGGACTGCTTAAACCACAGACTTGAAAACTTAACAGTTGAGCCCATCTTTACCGCATGTTATGCCTTTGATCATCAAAACTGGCCTCTTGCTACTAACAGGGATGCTTTGATGCTGTAGGGTAAAGAAGATGTACGCCTTGTGTTTCAAAGCAGCGATTTTTTTCCTTCTTTAGCTGGTACCGTTTAACGGACCCATTCACAATTACAAACGGCTCTTCACAATTTTCCAAAAGGGTCCGACGGACCCATTCACAATTCTGGCCAAAAGGGTCCGTCAATTCACAATTCTGGCCGACTAGCCTAATTTTAACTTTGTAACTAGCTTTTCTGACAAAATCAAAAACATTCTCGGCCCGTCGCTGTTGTTTACATTTTAAAACAAATCGCAACATTTCTCAGTGCCGTATATCCATTCAGGTGTCGCAATTATTTATCGGAAACAAATATTTAACGAAATAATTATATTTCTTATTTGTACAATAAGTATTGGGAGTTGGGTGATATTTCGTTTATTTATTTTTTACCCATTTCGACTTGTCGACTTAACGTGTTTTAAGAAAAAACATGGCGTCCGACGAAATTTTTCGCTGATGTGAATTGGATTTTCATGTACTTAAATGGTAACTGCATATTTTCTAGACTCAATTTAATGTTAAATATGATTTATTTAATCGTTGCAATAGCTGCCTATGATGTTAACAGCGGATAAATGAGAACAAAATTACTTATTGAAGACGCATGCATTTATAACTAAAGCGTCTAGATGATTACGATAAAAACGATTTGACAATGTCGAGATATAATAAATATTATCAGAAAAAACTACCATCAGCGCCTGAAAAGGCTATAAAACGATCAATTATTTGGTAAGGCACAATTGGACACTAGCCATGATACTGAGCAGCGTACAGAACATTCACCAGGGCCATGCATGGAAACAGTTTTAACTGTCTAAACCCAACTAGAATTAGGGTCCGTATCGCCTACATCTGAATCTCAAACTGTATCCCCTGCTACTCAAACTGACGATTTAGTGATCGTAGCTAGTAATGCAAGCCTCAACACAGACAGCGGCTTATTATTAAGTTACATAGCTGTAATATTTAAATTCACAATTTTATGGAAACAACAACACTATTTTTCACAATTTCCCTGGTACCGGACCCATTCACAATTTAGGTAAAAAAATCGCTGCAAAGATATGAAACAATCTTGACAAATGCTGGATGTGATCTTGTAAATGCTTTGAGCCAATGGGGTGACCTTAAGATCCACGTTGCTGGAACTCCACGATATACTCCGCTCCATCCTCTCCTGGTGTGGCAATTGATCAGCCAGATGGATCAGGACAAGGGTGATTTCCTTGACATTTTAAAAATATACACCTTACCAGTGTTCTACCCTTATCAAATGCTTCATGTGAGAGGGCATTTTCTACTATGAAACAGATAAAAACAGATTGGAGGTGCCACCTAGACACTGACACTTTAGACACTCTGATGAAGATCAAAATTGAAGATGTTGCACTCAAGGAGTTTGATCCTCGACCAGCTGTCTATAGGTGGTGGCATTCAGGGGAAAGACAAAAGAGACCAACAGTTCAACCATATGGCCCTAGAAATTAAATGAAACCATTGTACTCTTTCATCTGTAGTAATTAAAGTTGAATAAACAAAATCTATGTTATTTTAGAGAATAAATAAAAATGCGAGTTGGTTTTGTCATTTTGCAAGTAAGCTCAAAAGGCACTCGCAAAAAATTGCAAGTGCCTTTGAAAGTTAAATTCGAACCCTGATGTATCCAAAATTTGTGTCCAGAAAGGATTTTTTTTTTTTGCAGTCACGATATTCCTATGTTTTGATTGGATGAAAAGCAAATATCGAAACAAAATAAACCTATAGAGGAAATTATAAAATATGATAAATTATACTAGATAAAGGAACGAAAACAGATAATCTGATATGTCATAATTTGCGTTTAATTACACTCATTGTCTATTTTTAACATGAGTTCAAAACAAACTGATACAGTTTTACTGACTAACTGGATGTTACAAATCCAAATTTGTATAATGATATTGTCATTGTATCGGAGGTCCAGATAAGGAGGGCTTTACAGATCTTTTCCCCACAATATCGCTTTTTAATATTATCCAACCAAACCCTATGTTGAGACGATTCTTTCGAGTTACCAAAACATAGGGTTAGCAGATAAAATAAGGATTTATAAACAAGCAAAACGCTCCTTATCTAGAGCTCTGATTGTATCGATATTATCACAACACAAATGATGAATAAATACTTGAAAGGTAAACAACAGAAACTATTATATGAAAGGATAGTTTGACTCGCGAGTCACAAATGTAGAATAGTTGTTTTCATAATAGTTTGCAGCAGGTTGTCCTATGTTGAAAAGGGTTAAAACTGTCTTAATTGAATGCTAAAGAATGCCAGGTGTTAAGAAACAGAACACGATTTTCAGAACACTTTCATGGCCGATCGGTTCTCGTTCCAAATAACGACCATTTTATGCAAGAGATAAACATGTTATTTCAAGTATACTTTTCAAAACATAAAAAAATCTAGCATTATAAATGTCTTACTTTCTGTACATTTCGTTAATCTAAGAACGTCATCTGGGGAGACGACGTCTTTCTTTAATACATCCTCTTCCGTCATGGACTGATCCTTGCCAAGCAAACCTTTCAACCCGCCGCCTTTCTTTTTAGACTTTCGGTCCGATGCTGTCACGCTCATGTCTTAAAATGATATAAATTATAATCCAAGCCTAAAATAGTGATTGAGGTATGACACTTGGACTTCTTTAGTCGTATTCTTTGTTCTTTTGTTCAGACTTGATATTTTTGCGTCTTCCGCTTCGGTAAATGGCGGCGCTGGCAACGAGAATTCTGGGAATGGAAACTTCCGTAAAGGGAGACTACTCTCCTATTCATAGTGGAAAGGGCGGGTCATATAAAAAATACTGTTTTATTTTGTTTTTGTTAATCAAGTTATATTGCCAATAATAATAATAATATTTATTAGTAGTAATATTCGTCATAAAATATGACGTTTTATTTGTTTCTCGCGCGTATACTGGCGTATTCTTTTATTCAATACGTAGAGTCAGAGACATACTATGAGTATAGGTGGTACCTATTTCGGGTAAACATTTATTAACTTTTATTATCGCTAAATCATTCTCCGTGACCTGCAGTTAGCTCCTTGCTTACAGTACTATCAGTGAATTGATTATAAAATATTTACGATTCGTACCTCCCTAAGCAACTGGGACAACTAATAAGTGGTCCCAGTAAGCAAGCAAACAAACTAAAAATCATCACCTGTTTAAGCATATATTCAACTTCATAAAGTACTTTCAATGAATTATTCTAATATATCTTTAGGTGCTATTTACGAAAAAACGTAAGATGATGACAAAAATTAAAGAACATACTTTGGCCATAAACAATCATTTATAAGAAATTGACTAGACGATAATTGTGTAAATGTCATGTTTTTTGCATGATCACAACATGAATTCGGAACATAAATTCGGAATTTGTATTGCTGTCGTCTTTCATAATGAACAGAAAATAATAAAGTAATGACTTTTGAAAAATCAGAGAGTAGTTTTACAATGAACGCGGTTTAAACATGGGGTCCAAGATGATCTTTAATCGATCACCTGCATTATGGTAAAGAAGCAAATATATCAGCCATTTTCTGTTGCCACCTGGCGACAGCCTTTTTCAAGTAGTCAATATGACTGAAACAAATTTATGTAAGGGTTCACATTTCTGCTAGACCCTTTCCCTGATAGAGACGGTTTCTGACGCCTTTGCAACAGACGACTTAAGAAAAGATTGTGCTAAAAGAACAATTGTTCATTATGAGAAAGTTATCCTTTTGCCACAATGTTTGATAAATAATTATACTTTGTATGAGATAATCTATATCTCATGAATAGGAATTATGAGTCTTTCATGAAGATACCACTTATTCGCGGGAAATGACATCGCTCCATTTGACTTTACGCCAAGATGACGTGATACGGAAGTGACGTCACGTCGCTACGTTACAGTCCCAATTTAGGTTCGGGAAAGTCAGAAAACCCTTATCAGTTTTTATTTGAACTCGTTTTAAAAATAGACGACGAGTGTTATTAAACGCTAATCATCACACATACAATTTCTTGTTCCTTTATCGAGGACGTATATCATATTTAATTTTTTTTTTTTTTTTTCGATATTTTCTTTTCATCCAATCAAAACGTACGAGTATCGTGACTGCATCGAAAAATCCACTCTGGACACAATTTTTGGAAAGACGGTATAGCAAAGTTTTGCTAAGTTCATACACATTACCTATTGACGGAAAACATCGCCGTCTTCGCCGTCGATTTGTTTTCCCGTATAACATGTATTTAGGCCCATATGTCTCTAGATATGCAACAATTTACTTATAAGTTTTAAGCGAAGGAATGTTATGGATTACTTTCTCCGGCTTTGAATGTGAGTCTAAAAATTTAAAAAAAGTTATCTTTCATGTGCTTTATATCATTTGAAAAAACAATGATTAAAGTTTACTTTTACGACAACGCTAGTCCAAAGCAATTTCTTCTGTGCCAACAATATATATATATATATATATATATATATATATAACTCGTCTGCTTCAGAGGCATTAACAATTGCGCGTATCAGTACAGGCGTCCGAATTTCTATTACAGCAAAACATGCTGAAAATCACACAATAATACCTCGTTAAAATACTCAAAAAGTCTCTATATTGTCTATACGCTATGATAAACATGATCGTAATGGTAATTTGGGGAATCCCGCACGTGTTATATTATAAGATATATGAACGTTTAGAGGGGCTATTTATTGTAACACGTGCGGGATTCCCAAAATTACCATTACGATCATTGTAATAGAAATTCGGACGCCTGAGGTATCAGAGAAAGGGTAAATAAATGATGAATTCTTATCATTATGATTTTGTCAAGTAGATTTTATTTTTGTCGATTCTAAAGCAGACGAGAATGTATTTGAAAAAATGCTCGCAAAATGAAGATTTATAAATGTCTAATTTCACCCATAATGTTTTCCACTATATATATAATACCACATGCTTTCGTTCTTGTCGTGTGTTTTTTTTTTTTTTTTTCAATCCATAATTTAAAATTTCAAAATTGATAAGTCTACTGTTATAACAGATAATTAGTAAGATGAACTGAGTCTGATAGTGATAATTAGTCGGCAATCAGTCGATAAAGATACTGTATTATACCAGCCCTCAATGACTGATTGGAGTCTAACGCCGTTTTCAACTGTATTTCAGTTGCATCACGGTAGTCAATTCACCAAACCGGAATGTGTTCCTTGACTTTCTCGCACCTGTACCTCACACACAATTATTCACATGCAACTGGCTACCTCCCCACACAGACTATTAACCCTTTCCCTCATATAGACGCTTTCTGACGCCTCTGCAGCAGACGGATTTTTGAAAACATAGTGACAAAACGTACAATTTCTCCTTTTGCCACAATGTTTTCCACTTTTAGTCATAGCTTATCCGTTCAATTATGGAGATTTTTTAGTTTTTGACAAAATATGTTCAAAGTCGTCTGCTGCAGAATTGCAGTATGAGGGAAAGGGTTAAGCCCGTTGATTGAAGACGAATGTCTCTTGTCACAATGACTGTTATCAATCATCAAAAAGATTAAGTGGACAATCCATGGTTCGATCTGACGACTTTGGATTTATAACCCTCGTCGTTACCGACTTAGCTATAGTTGTTCGACATAAACAAGCGTCATTCGTCTTCCACCAATGGACTAAGTCTATGTGGAAAAGCAGCCAGTTGCTTGGGAAGATTGTTGTGTGGAGTACTGGTGTGAGAAAACCAGGAAATGCATGAGTAGGTGAACTGGCCGCCGTGATATAACTGAGAAATTGTTAAAAACGGCGTTAAACCCCAATCAATCAATCAATCGACATAAACAGAACAGCCCAGAATTTTATTTGCTATTCGTGATTACAACAACTTTTAGCAATTTAACAACAGAGAGGCAACGAAGAACAAAAACAGTTTTAACCCTTTTCCCGCATGCAGCAAATCTGCAGCAGGTGAATTGCTCCTTTTTTGGGCAAATTTTGGAAAAAAATTTGAGCAATTTCTCCTTTTGTCACAGTGTTTTCAAAAGTTGTCTGCTACAGAGTCGTCAGAAAGCGTGTATATGTGGGAAAGTTTACATTCAAATGAGGTTGTGAAATGTTCCCTTTTTGTATTCGCATAATCAGGGACACTATATTATGTAATATAGTGTCCCTGGCATAATGAAAAACAATCATGAACTTTTATATTTATTTTTTTGTACCAGGATGTCATGAAATTTTCGAATTTCTTTAATGTTGCCATGTGTAATAGTAGTAGGATTAAACAAATTTGTTGCGTAAGTCTAAAAGATGCGGACAGATCAGTAAAACTTTCAATAGTTTTCATAAAACAAAATTTGCAAAATCTATTAATTTGCTCACTCATTTCAAGTAGATCAATATGATTATATGAGTCTCATATTAATATGGTCAAGTTATCGAAACTAAATTATGACCATATATTAGGTCATTTAACCGGATTTTTTTTTACCAAGCAGTTGTTACCTCCCTATGATATATTGTCCGCTATCAGAACAAATAGGGTATATTTGGCGTAATATTGCCTTTTTCCCGAAAAAATGAATAAATATAATATATAGATATTATAAATTTTCTTGTCCATGCCTGTTGGACCAATACTGCCAGTGTCATTCTCTTTGTTTTCATCACCAATAGATAGGGCAATGTGACACATTTGATTTTCTTTCAGTCACGATTCAACGGGACATGTCACAATTTATCGATAAACGATTTGTCTGTATTGTGTATTTCACCGCTGTGAACAACAAGTCAGTTATATCACGGTGTAATGCTATCCTCAAAATCCTGAGCGCCAAGGACGGAAGACCGTTAGTTCCATTTTTAAAGTATTTGATATGAGCCTGTCGTTGATTGAACCCGAGACCTCCCGAACCTGAGGCGGAAACTCTCACTGCACACACGAAGAAAGGCTCACTCTAGTATAAGACAGTGCGGTGCCAATTGTCGATTGATTGTTCGCTTTTCACATGAAATGAAAATCTATACATCATGGGCTCACTAGGTCACAAGTCTCCGGGACTTTGCAAACGGCGAAGAACCGTACCAGTCTGCATTCCACACAGATTCTGTTCGTATATTTAATGTTTGAAATGTAGTCGTTCCAGTCCTGCCTGCAAGAATCATCGATTCCCTTTTAGAACAGTTATGACCAAAAAAACGACGACCTGTATAAGTTCAAATACATATGATTAATAGTAAATACAGTTTAAACATAAACCATCTCGATGGTGTAGTGGTAGAGCGTCCGTCTCGCGTGCTTGAGGTCACGGGTTCGATCCCCGGCCGGGTCATACCAAAGACTTTAAATATTGAAGTAATGGCTGCCCTCCTTAGCGCTCAGGGATGCGGATTGGCTGGTGTCAGGATAAACTCCGAGTGGACCAGTTGTACTAGTTACTTACCAAGGAAATGCCGTGATATAACTGAAACATTGTTGAAAGTGGCGTAAAACACGAAACTTAAAATTAATTAAGTAGAACATCCTTATATATTATATATAGATGAGGCCGTTTGAGATCGGTATTGTTCGTTGGTAAGAGACAAAATCGATCCCTTACGAACTCGACCGGAAATCGCCGAGCTTACATGTTGTTTATAAAGCCGACCTCGTATGGAAATCGCCGAGCTTACATATTGTTTATAAATCCGACCTCGTACGGAAATCGCCGAGCTTACATATTGTTTATAAATCCGACCTCGTACGGAAATCGCCGAGCTTTCATATTGTTTATAAATCCGACCTCGTACGGAAATCGCCGAGCTTTCAAATTGTTTATAAATCCGACCTCGTACGGAAATCGCCGAGCTTTCATATTGTTTATAAATCCGAACTCGTACGGAAATCGCCGAGCTTTCATATTGTTTATAAATCCGAACTCGTACGGAAATCGCCGAGCTTTCATATTGTTTATAAATCCGACCTCGTACGGAAATCGCCGAGCTTTCATATTGTTTATAAATCCGACCTCGTACGGAAATCGCCGAGCTTTCATATTGTTTATAAATCCGACCTCGTACGGAAATCGCCGAGCTTTCATATTGTTTATAAATCCGACCTCGTACGGAAATCGCCGAGCTTTCATATTGTTTATAAATCCGACCTCGTACGGATATCGTCGAACCCTAAGGTTACAATAATCGAATTTCTTCTTTCGTACGGCTCTGATTTTATTTATTGGTAATTGCAATAAGTTAATAACGGTCTGATTTCTTTATCATGTGAACTGTTCTTAACGAAAAACTAATGTCAGCGTCTTTTTTGACAGGTGAAGATAAAACGTCGTGAAATCTCAGCCAGATGGACATTATTTGACAACTGTTTGTTTAAACCCGTTTGTGACTTATTGACAATAAGTGCAGAGCCAGATCAAACAGCCAGGATGCAGAGGGTGACTTTGATCTATGAACACTGGTTACAAATGCCCGATTCATAGTTTTCCAATGGCATTGCCCTAATTTACTACGGTGATCCCAATATTAAATAAACAGAGGATTTTATTGGACGGTTTTTTTATGGCTCGATCCTGGTCCCTAAACCAAATAGAGGCGATTTATTTCTTTGTCAAATTGATTTATTCAAAAACAGCTTCCCGCATGCTGTGTATTGTTAGTTTTTCTATGAGACACGACCTTCAACCGTGACATTTGACCTCAAACAATAACATAAAACGGTAAACAGCGATATCAATAGCTGACATACCTGTACCAGATAAATAAACTGTTTACGGGATATCATATTTTCAGGGTCGTCTGCTTTGAGAACTTTCGCGTGAACAACATGCAACATCGATCTGAAATAGTTGAAGACTTATTACGATAAAGAGTGGGAAACGGAGAAATATTGCTCCTTTGATCGCATTATTTCAATTATCGGCTGCTGTCAAATGCACCAGAAGTCGTCTTCAGCGAAATTCCGAAAACAATATGAGAAAAGGAAAAAATGCTCATCATGGAAACTGAATGGTAATTTTTAAAATACTGTAGGAAAAGGACACATTTCTCTTTGTTACCAATGTGTTTCTAAGTCGTCTTATGCAGGTTCGACACAATTGTCTTAAATAAGGAAGCGATATTTAATTGCACATGCTTTAAATTTACATTGATTTGTCTCTTTTTTTTATATCTTGTTTACAAATGACTGTATTTTAAAACAAAATAATGTTCAAGACGACACTAAATTAATTGAGCTACGTGCCTTGCACACCATCCTATAGACATTTGAGACAATAGAAGATCCAGATCACCAAGCGCATCAACGCAATCTGATCAGGATCTGCACTATTGACTATTAAGTCAAACCACCTTTTAATTCGCCTCTGAAATACATTGTAATTTTAGACTCACATAGTATAAATGTGGTCCTTAATCGTTTTCCACACTCGTCAGAAGTAGATCACGAGGAATCCGCCGTGGTCGAATGGTTAGCGTCGGGGATTTGGTACCGGGCAATCCGCGTTCGATCTTCAGTCGCGACACAGCGGTCATGATTGAGTACCAGTTGGCAAGGCACGTTTCCTAGCCTAGCACTAGTTTGTCTACTCGGGAATCATGAATAAGTGAATTGTCGTCAATTCAGGTGACATTAGTTCGAACCCCGGCTGGACCAATTTAATTAATTCCAGTGACAGGCATTGACTATGTGGTTATGAAGGAAGGAAGCCAATTGCTCGGTACAAATATCATTCAGCTCGCAAAATAGTGATTTCTGCATGGCGAGGGTTAGTACGACAATTAAAATTAACTTCATACATAATGATGACATTAATGCACACGTGTCCGCACGTGGATTGCGCAGACCTTGGATATAGGTCGATCTACACCATATATGTATACACTTAATAGCGTATATATGTAACTACTGTTTGACAGTACGTGTCATTGTGACAGAGGTTAAAGTGACCAGACTTATTTCGTTTATGTCTTCAATGTACCATTAATATAACATGTCTTGTTTATTTGTAAAGGCGAGTGCACTTTACCGACACTAAAGAATTCATTGAGTTATGAAATGACTGCATCTCAACATTACTTAATCTCAAACCTTTCCCACATACAACCAATCTGTAGCAAACGACTTTTTAAATATCTAGGCAAACATCTGAAAAATCTCTATAAATGAAGGTTTTATGATTTTATAGCGGGGAAAACCTTGTTTCGAAAGGAGAAATTACTCATCATGAGCAATTTCTCTTTTTGTCACAATGTTTACAAATGCCGTCTGCTGTAGAGGCGCCAAAACGTGCCTGTATGAGGGAACAGTTTTAACTAGAAATACGTTTTTTTTCTTTCTATATGAACCAGGCCTTATGATAACACACAAAAGATAGGTGATACCGAATGCATCATGTGTGTAAATGGAACTTTTAGAATTGCCTTAACATTAAGAAATGATGGAAACAAATCTGGCTTATGCCAAATACCTCAAAACAGAACGGGCTAATATCAAGTTCCTCGAAACGGACCTGGCTTGTACTAAATACAACAAGACGGACTGGCTATTACTAGTTATCAAATACTTCAAAACGAATCCGGCTAAAATCAAAGACCTCAAAACGAATGCGATTATAATCAAATACTTCAAAACGAATCCGGCTAATATCAAATACCTCAAAACGGACCCAGCTAATAGCAAATACCTCAAAACGGACCCAGCTAATAGCAAATACCTCAAAACGGACCCAGCTAATAGCAAATACCTCAAAACGGACCCAGCTAATAGCAAATACCTCAAGACTGACCCAGCTTATAGCAAATACCTCAAGACCAATCTCATCAAAATCAGACCCAAATACTTCGCGGTACGTATATTGGATACGAACGGGCGAATTCTAGGTCTGGTTTTAATGGGAATGCCTCAAGATTGACAGGCTAATAATAGTATCAAATACCTCAAAACATAACGGGCGATGATGAAAAAACCCAAAGCAAACCCGGTAAATACCAAAGACCTCAAAGTTGAACGGGCTAATACCCGAACCCCCAAAGCTTACTCGGCAAATACCAAAGGAAAACGGACCTGGTTAATATCAAATACCTCAAAGTAGACCCGACTAATACCAAAAACCTCAAAACGGACTCGGCTTATACAGCAAAACGTGATGTAGCTGAAATACATAAAGGTAATGATGACAGCCGCGTTAAAGTTTGTTCTTTTCCTACAATATTTTCTACATTGTATCTACATCAGACTTCCAGCTATTACCCTTTATACCCTAGATAATTTACAGAAGACTACTCAAACAAGTTTATACAAGGTAAACAGTTAACAACATGGCTACATCAGGATAGAGGATAAAAACTGAGATATAAAAATCTTTTACACTTTCCCTCGTTCTGGCGAAATGTGATGTATTGCTGGCAGACGACTATTGAAATCTTATTAGAAAACAGAGTAACAGAGTTATTGCTCAAAACAAGCGATTTCGCCTATTCCCAGAATCTTTCCAAATGAAAATTATACATTTTCGGGATATATATTTGTTATCCCTCGTGTTCTTTTAACAGCAGACCGACCCTGAAATATCATATCAGGTAAACGGTTGAAAATAATACTTCAGCGGGAATATGGAAATGAGAAAAACACCCCCTTTAACTTGACCGTATTTTACTGGTCAGCGAGGAAATGGGACAGCTGGTCATTTAGTTTCTTTGTCCGAAATAATATGCTAAATGTTTTAAATTTATATGCTTTTATATGATGCCGTGTATATAGCAGGGATACTGGTATAAAGCAAAAATAATATTGTGTTTGATCAATTCAATGCGGGCTTGATAATTACACCCTGCCCCTGCATTTAAATAGGATATTTTATAAATCATACAATTTCTATCGAAGGATATACGTGATTTTTTTATAACTGCCGTGCATGTTGAACTGGGCGTGAACATTATTTTTGAACAAGTGTGTACTATAGGAGACTGATCAAATACTCAAGAAATTTAAGCATTGAAACGTGGATATCTTCTCAACTAATTGCGTCGCAGATGTTAATTGATAAGAGAGAAATAATAACGATTGAATCTTTAACTTGTTTAATGTGACAGAAAATCTACAATTATTTTTTAAGATTTCTTTTTGAAATCAGGATATTTTCTCGTATTCTGTGCGATTTACATGAGTACTGCATATATAAAAAAGTAAAACGAACCTTTACTTCGGTTACCTATATCGTATAATTAACTAGGGAAGTAAATACAGATATTTTATAGATTTTTTAAAATGAAGAAACGCATAGCTATCATTGGCGGTGGGTGCAGCGGTTTGACCGCCATTAAATGTTGCCTGGACGAGAACTTAGAGCCTGTTTGTTTCGAAAGAGAGGACGACATCGGCGGATTGTGGAATTATTCCGAGTCCCCAAAACCTGGCAAAGGAAGCGTTTACAAGAGTTGTGTCATAAATACAAGTAAAGAAATGATGGCGTTCAGTGACTTCCCACCGCCAGAACACTTTCCTATGTTCATGCCCCACGAATACGTTCTGAAATATTTCAAACTCTACGCAGATCAATTCAATTTATTAAAACACATACAATTCAACACTTCCGTGTTACGTATAATTCCATCGGACAGTTATAAAAATACGGGAAATTGGACTGTTACATACCGGACTGTTGGGGACAGTGTTCGACAAGAGGAGTTCAATGGTGTTTTAGTATGCACGGGGCATCATACGTATCCCTATCAACCGGACTTCCCGGGTTTGAGCCTTTTTCGAGGAATAAAACTTCATTCACATGGATACCGAGATAACGTGGAATTCAGAGGGAAGAAGGTTCTAGTCGTCGGTAGGTTATATTCATTTATGTACCCTTTCTCACACATACAGACGCTGCCTCACGTCTCTGCAACCTCCAGTTCTTGATGACGAATTTTGAAAATATTGTGGCAAAACAAGAAACGGCTTCATAATGAGCATTTTCTTTTGTTGCTATAATATCTTCATATTTAATCAATATTCGTTTCTATCATTTATAGATAATTTCCATATTTTTGACTTATAGTTTTTAAAGTTTCCTGCTGCAGATTTGCTGTATGTAGGAAAGGGTTTAATCAAGATAATTCAATTCATGACGCGTTGTACGAACCGCAGAATTCGAATCTTGCGTTTTGCGCATTCCTGTATAAGCCTTTAATTGCCTTTGATAGCGAAACGGTTAAGAAGCTTCTAGACCGAAATATGAATAATAAATAAAAATCAAATGTCATTATTGATTGATCTTCATAAAATACATGTTCTTATGTACCTCAAACGCGTCCTTTGCTATTGCTCATATACTTAATATTTCGATTGTTAATCACATTTTAGAAAATGTTGAGCCGAGCCCCGGTAGCTCAGTCGGTAGCGACGCGGGCTGTCAATCCAGGGGTTGTAAGTTCGAATCCCGGCTCGGCCAACTTTCTTTCCGACGATTGACAAAAGTCAATGCGACATGCGTCATTCGTCTTCCACCAATGGGCTAAAAGTATATGTGGAAAAGCAGACAGTTGCTTGGGAAGATTGTTGTGTGGAGTACTGGTGTGAGAAAAACCAGGAAATGCATGAGTAGGTGAACTGGCCGCCGTGATATAACTGAGAAATTGTTAAAAACGGCGTTAAACCCCATTCAATCAATTAGAAAATGTTGAGAAGCAAATAATTTTAGAAATTTATATAAAGTCACACTTGAACTACAAAGAACGTCAGAATCTATGTACGCGAGTACCCTCCAATTAGACATGCCTTTGCTGTTGAGTTTGTCCTTCAACAACAATCGCCGCATGCATATAAACCCCTTACACCAATAAATACGTCGGGGTTGGAGTGGGGCTGGGGGAGGAGACAAGCGAATTCCGTCACACATTGATTGCCTAGCACAATATACGTTTCGTATTGAGAACCTTAGTCTCGTTTTCATTTCGGATTTTGGAATCGTGTTTTTATAAAGAACTACAGTGCCGTCATCCATCAAAACATATCTTAATCCTATGACAAAGAATCATATAAGAACGATTAACATAATTCTAATATATAATGTATACATATTTATGATATTGAATCTATTTTAATACAAAGTTATTTACAAATATGGAGTGAAATAAGTTGAATAAACTTCGGAAAAGTATGTACACCGAAGTTTGTTATTGGTTCAAATATGCACAATCCTTCAAATCAATTGAACTATTCTAAGGTTTTAAACTAATTCCTTTATACTTCCCAATTACATTTTATTAACTATTGCTATTATCATTATGATTATCATAATTATGTTTCTTGCTATTTTTACTATTATTATCATAACTCATTTGAAAAACAATTCGACCTATTAGTATCATAACATATTTAAAAAGGCGTTCGACCCATTACTATCATCACATATTTAAAAAGTAGTTCGACCCATTATTATCATCACATATTTAAAAAGTCGTTCGAGCAATTATTGTCAAAACACATTCGATAAAAGCGTTCGACCCATTACTATCATCACACATTTGAAAAAGCATTCGAGTAATTATTATCATAACACATTTAAAAAAGCGTTCGACCCATTACTATCATCACACATTTAAAAAAGCCGCATTCGAGCAATTATTATCATCATAACATATTTGAAAAATCATTTGACCCATTATCATAACACTTTTAAAAAGAATACGACCCATTATTATCGTAACACATTTGAAAAGGCATTCGACCCATCATTATCATAACACGTTTGAAAAATCATTCAACCTATTATTATCATAACACATTTGAAAAAGAATACGACCTATTATTACAATAACACATTTGAAAAAGCATTCGACTAACTATTATCATAACACATTTGAAAATACATTCGACCAACTATTATCATAACACATTTGAAAAAGCATTCGACTAACTATTATCATAACACATTTGAAAAAGCATTCGACTAACTATTATCATAACACATTTGAAAATACATTCGACCAACTATTATCATAACACTTTTGAAAAAGCATTCGACTAACTATTATCATAACACATTTGAAAATACATTAGACCAACTATTATCATAACACCTTTGAAAAAGCATTCGACTAACTATTATCATAACACATTTGGAAATACATTCGACTAACTATTATCATAACACATTTGAAAATACATTCCACTAACTATTATCATAACACATTTGAAAATACATTCGACCAACTATTATCATAACACTTTTGAAAAAGCATTCGACCCATTATTATTATTATAACAAATTTGAAAAAGCATTCGACCAATTATGAAAATACATTCCACTAACTATTATCATAACACATTTGAAAATACATTCGACCAACTATTATCATAACACTTTTGAAAAAGCATTCGACCCATTATTATTATTATAACAAATTTGAAAAAGCATTCGACCAATTATTATAATCACACATGTGAAAAGGTATGAATCGACCCATTATTATAATCATCTCTCATTTGAAAAAGTATTCGAACCATTATTATAATCATCTCACATTTGAAAAAGGCGTCCGATCCACTACCATCATAACACATTTGAAAGAGCATTCGACCAAGTACTATCAAAACATATATAAAGAGGCATTCGACCTATTAATATCATAACATTATGCCAATTTTTATATTTGTTCTACGTCTGACGGGGTAATTTATAATGTTCGTTTTGGAAGCTGAAATACTGATCATACCATTTGAACCTAATGTGATACTCTTATACTACACACTGGATATTAACTCTTTCCCCCTTACTGCAGATCTAAAGCAGACTACATTGAAAAGATCAATGATATTAGTGCATAAGTACTACATCTTTAAAAAATGCAATAGGGTTCTAATTCCTCGTATGCTTAAGTGTGTTAACCATCATGCTCGGCTGCATGCAAATGCTATGTACATGAACCGTTCCACGAAAAACCCAACATAATGCAATCTGCGTAATGCATCGACATTCCGTCTCAGGGGGATAGAGGTATAGAGTAATGATTCCTGAAACAGAAAATCCACAAGAGGCGAAAAGTGTCTGTCTGGGTAAGCTTATGCGGCATGATTAGGCTGATGCGGATCGATACTTTACGCAGAGTCCACAATGTTGGTTTTCTCGTGGAACGGCTCATATATTCATGAAACAAATAATGAGTTGTCAACGGATCTTTTAATACGTACGACTATATATAAATTAACATCACATGACACAAAGGCATGAGTTACGAGATTAATGGCGGTGAAGACGGGTTGAATAAAATTGCGCCAGACTTATTAATATATCTGGCAAAATGCCCGTAATGATGGCCATTAATATCCAGGTTTGGATGACAGTGGACAGTGGTCAGTGTCTGTAGATTGTTTCCCCCATTGTCCATGAATGAGGAAATTGTGTCGAAATTCATATATACTGTTGATACATGCCGAACGCGTCCGGAAATCTCTGAGTCCATTACTGGTCTTCTAAGAATCCACGAAAGTCATCGAAAGTGGCTCATGCGAGCTGTGAGAACGTAAATGTAAATTAAACAAGCTAATTAAGCTAAATAGAAATATGCTAAATAAAAATGAACCAAAGAAACACGCGATGGTACATGCGACTTAAGCTGAAATTTAAGTTATAACTTATCTTACGTCAATAGAACCCACTCATCGATTCCTTGTGTTTTCAACCTTTTGATCAGGATACCGGCTCTATACCACTGGTTATATATTATTTACATAATGAATTTCAATACAAGAAACATTTCAACTTGATTCGTTATCTTTGTATATTAGGTCCCCCAAAGGGAAGAAAGTCGGTAACACTTTATTTATATCAATAAAATGTTCGACCACTTGGTCTTTATCAAGATTAAAATAAAAAGGAAATTTAAAAGAGATCATAATTAAATACCACAGCTACAATTAAGCATCTCTCTAATGATTTCTCTTAAATTCCTATAAAGGGTGTAATAGAAAGATTGTTTAAATTTACTCACTCTTTTAACTTGATCTCTATTTTCTAGGTATTGGGAACTCTGCCGTTGACATTGCTGTAGACATAAGCCACGTTGCATCACAAGTGTTTATATCAACACGAAGGGGGGCATGGGTAATCAGTCGTATGGGTTTCTTTGGACTTCCAGCGGACGCCATGGCCAATAACCGCTTCTTGTTTTCCTTACCACAGCCGCTGTTGCAATGGAGTGTGGAGAAAATGGCGAACTTTCGGTTTGACCATGACAGTTATGGAATAAAACCACGACACAGGTAATTTTTGTTACATAAACATAATATTATTGTCACCGATGTAGGAAACTTAATTTGCATGATTTCTATCCATGACTTTGACATTCATGTAAGTAGTCTAATAATGGTCTACATTTTAGGGTCTCGTTACAAATATATAGCCGAAAACAATGCTATAGAATGAAAGCGCGAACTTAAGCTTATCGGAAGCTTATAGGAGAAAACAAAATAGCACATGAAATCGCCGAGCATTCAGTGTGTTTGGACAATTTGAGAACACATCCAGTACTCGTGCCGTGTACACGTGTGGAAACCGAGACAGAACACGCTCATTATAGATTCGAACCCGGGACCTTAGAAACGAGATACAGTCGTTGTACGACTGCACAACTGCTTTCCACAAATGAACAAACACATTTTTTATATTATTTTAGACCATTGCAAGCCCATCCAACTATCAATGATGAATTCCCATACCGCATAATGACGGGAGCCCTACGGGTCAAGCCAAATATATACAATTTCTCTGAAACGAGAGTGCAGTTTGAAGATGGAACCTCCGAGGTAATTATAAGGCTATATTAAACGGTATTCTGTTTATGCTGCGACAGTGCAGTTAGAAATCAGCAGATGTGTCGGTCAATGTGGATCATGATTCCGATCCGGACTTGGCCCTCCATATTTATTTTTAATGATGAATAACCGTGTTTGTAACCAGCGTATTTCCTCTCCGACACAAAATAAACGTAGGAATATAGCTACGTCTACACCTAGTTACTCAGAAAGTACACTGTGTGGAAAGCTAGGAATCATTTAGATAGAGGAATTGGCCGATATGATATGAAAAGAACAGAAACCGATGATTAAAGGTGCTGAACTCCAGAACGAAGATATTATAGTCAAAGTTTTAAAACTGTTAAAAAGTTGTCTTGAAATATTAGGATCATAATTCTGGGATAAAATGAGAATAGTACCATAAACATCTAAATATTGACCGTTTATGCTTCATCTTTACTGGGTAGACATACCCAGTCAGCCAAATTTTGTACATTTTCAATTGACAGTTTTTCAACATTTACTGCCAAAATAGTTTTGAACTACTTATAAATTACTTTGTTGTCACTATTAGCAATATGTGCAGAAGTTTCAGACGAAATCCGGTCGTGTTGCGATCCTTTTTGGCATCCCATAATATATATGTGTATTTGAGTTCAGCGCATAGATTCAGTATGTGGCATAGAACGAACAGTATGAATTCAGATCAGCCTGAACATCATGGACGCTTCTTACAAGCTCTTGTAAGTGATATGTGAAGTATTACAAGTGTATGTAGATTTTGATTATACTGTACAAGTTACATGTACATCTAGGTATATACTACATGCAAACGGACAGTTAAGACTGTGCAGTTGATCATATTAATTTTAAACCTCCACTAAAATACAACATGTTCTATTTCAGGATATTGACGCTGTGATATTTGCCACTGGGTACGAATATAAAATAGGTATTCTGGACGAAAACATTACCAAGATAGACGGCAATAAAACGTGCTTGTATAAATACATGTTCCCACCAAATCTCGAACATCCTACCTTGGCTATAATTGGTCTCGTTCAAGCCATCGGGGCTGTGATGCCAATATCTGAGATGCAGTGTAGATGGTTTACACACATAGTGACAGGTAATTACACTTATGGTGAATAACGCATTACCAAGAACGTAAATAAGAGGGATAAGCAGCTACTCTTGTACACCTGTTATCTTGTTGAAATATCACGCGGAGGAAACAAATTGTCTGAATTTTCAATGCAATTTGAATTATGACAGGTGTATTGTACTGTATACTGTATATAAGGTGGCTTTTGAAATGAAACTCTTTTTAAAACATTATCAAAAGTAGTAATGTATTCGAACATTTTTCTTTTGAAAACTAAGAATGTTTATATGAATCTTGCTCATGAGCGAGTTCTCTTTTTGCCACGATGTTTTCAACTTTATTCAATAATTATACTTTCATTAAGAGAGGTTTTTCCACATTTTTTCCTAGAATTTCTTTTCAAATTCTTCTGAGAAAGTGTTAAATTGTATAATTTATGACACTAGTTTAACAAGTGTGGACTCTACGTTAAGAATCGACCCTAACCAGCGTAAGCATGCAACGCAGGCTAACTCGGAGAGACACTTTTCGCCTCCTGTGGAAGCTGATCTGGGTCTATATATTACGCACATGTTACTTTTCTCGTGGAACAGCTCATATATCAAACATGAAGTATTACACGACACCATTGCACGGACAACCTAATTAATACTTTCACTCCCGTTACAACATGTAGGTACAAATCCTGCATATTGAGCTGACGCCATCAAGTGACTCATTGAAAGTATTAAACAATGGACGCTCGATAACATGGGATCATTCGAATATATCGTTTAACTCGAAACATTCCGTGGAACGGGTATATCGTTTAACTCAAAACATTCTGTGGAACAGGTATATCGTTTAACTCGAAATATTCCGTGGAACGGGTATATCGTTTAACTCGAAATATTCCGTGGAACATGTATATCGTTTAAGTCGAAATATTCCGTGGAACGGGTATATCGTTTAACTCGAAACATTCCGTGGATCGGGTATATCGTTTAACTCGAAACATTCCGTGGAATGGGTATATCGTTTAACTCGAAACATTCCGTGGAACGGATTTATCATTTAACTCGAAACATTCTGTGGAACGGATATATCGTTTAACTCGAAACATTCTGTGTTTACCTCGAAACATTTCGTGCAACGGATATATCGTTTAACTCGAAACATTCCGTGGAACGGGTATATCATTTAACTCGAAACATTCTGTGGAACGAATATATTGTTTAACTCGAAACATTCAGTGGAACGGATATATCGTTTAACTCGAAACATTCCATGGAACGGGTATATCGTTTAACTCGAAATATTCCGTGGAACGGGTATATCGTTTAATTTGAAACATTCCGTGGAACAGATATATCGTTTAACTCAAAACATTCAATGGAACAGGTATATCATTTAACTCGAAATATTCCGTGGAAGAGATATAAGGTTTAACTCGAAACATTCATCATTTAAATCGAAACATTCCGTGGAACGGGTATATCGTTTAAGTCAAAACATTCCGTGGAACGGAATATCGTTTAACTCGAAAAATTTCATGGAACGGATATATTGTTTAACTCGAAATATTCCGTGGAACGGGTATATTGTTAACTCGAAATATTCCGTGGAATGGATATATCGTTTAACTTGAAACATTCATCGTTTAACTCGAAACATTCCGTGGAACGGGTATATCGTTTAACTCGAAATATTCCGTGGAACGGATATATCGTTTAACTCGAAACATTCATCGTTTAACTCGAAACATTCGTTGGAACGGGTTTATCGTTAAACTAGAAATATTCCGCGGAACGGATATATCGTTTAACTCAAAATTCCGTGGAACGGGTATATCGTTTAACTCAAAACATTCCGTGGAACGGGTATATCGTTTCGAAAACAGCGTGGCTGCTTTTGCTGTTCTGTTTTATTGATCAGAGTGTACTGAATTGCTGAATATACTTGATTACAAATAAATTACGAAGCTGACATAACATAAATGAATTAGAAATTAATCCATGGACCAATCGAACATGTCGATAACTCGAAGTAATTAATGTGTCGCTTTCGACTTCAAGATATCGCGAGTACATTGTTATTATATAATATGAAAACTGGCTTTATTATATAGTCAATGGATATATCGTTTAACTCGAAACATTCCGTGGTACGGATATATTATTTAACTCGAAACATTCTGTGTTTAACTCGAAAAATTTCGTGGAACGGATATATCGTTTAACTCGAAACATTCCGTGGAACAGGTATATCGTTTAACTCGAAACATTCCGTGGAACGGATATATCGTTTAACTCGAAACATTCCGTGGAACGGATATATCGTTTAACTCGAAACATTCCGTAGAACGGGTATATCGTTTAACTCGAAATATTCCGTGGAACGGATATATCGTTTAACTCGAAACATTCCGTGGAACGGGTATATCGTTTAACTCAAAATATTCCGTGGAATAGGTATATCGTTTAACTCAAAACATTCCATGGAACGGATATATCATTTAACTCAAAACATTCCGTGGAACGGGTATATCGTTTTTCTCGAAATATTCCGTGGAACAGATATGTCGTTTAACTCGTTTATCTCGAAATATTCCGTGAAACAGATATATCGTTTAACTCGAAATATTCCGTGAAACGGATATATCGTTTAACTCGAAACATTCCGTGGAACGGATATATCGTTTAACTCAAAACATTCCGTGGAACGGGTATATCGTTTAACTCAAAATATTCCGTGGAACGGATATATCGTTTAACTCGAAACATTCCGTGGAACGGATATATCGTTTAACTCGAAACTTTCCGTGGAACGGGTATATCGTTTAACTCGAAACATTCCGTGTAACGGATATATCGTTTAACTCAAAACATTCCGTGGAACGGATATATCGTTTAACTCAAAACATTACGTGGAACGAGTATATCGTTTAACTCAAAATATTCCGTGGAACGGATATATCGTTTAACTCGAAACATTCCGTGGAACTGATATATCGTTTAACTCTAAATATTCCTTGGAACGGGTATATCGTTTAACTCGAAATATTCCTTGGAACGGATATATCGTTTAACTCGAAACATTCCGTAAAACATTCCGTGGAACAGGTATATGGTTTAACTCGAAATATTCCGTGGAACGGATATATCGTTTAACTCGAAACATTCTGTGGAACGGGTATATCGTTTAACTCGAAACATTCCGTGGAACGGATATATCGTTTAACTCGAAACATTACGTGGAACGGATATATCGTTTAACTCGAAATATTCCGTGGAACGGGTATATTGTTTCGAAAACAGCGTGGCTGCTTTTGCTGTTCTGTTTTATTGATCAGAGTGTACTGAATTGCTGAATATACTTGCAAATGATTACAAATAAATTACGAAGCTGACATAACATAAATGAATTAGAAATTAATCCATGGACCAATCGAACACGTCGATAACTCGAAGTAATTGATGTGTCGCTTTCGACTTCGAGATATCACGAGTACGTTGTAATTATATAATATGAAAACTGGCTTTATAATATAGTCAACATAATACAGCTAAAATTGCATATTATCTGACACATAGATCAACAATTGTGTATAATTTGTGTTTTTTTCTTTTACTTGTTATAGGGGAACGAAGCTTGCCTACTAAAACCAAAATGCTAGAGGATATTGAAAAGAAGGAAATTGAAATGGCAAGAACATACATTAAGTCGCAAAGACACACACTTCAGGTATTGAAAATGAAAATTTAAAATATTTAACTATACATTTAAAAAAACCATAACAAGGTTTTGTTTTGGTCATTTGTAGGATTAAGATGATTTTTTGCAAACAAAAACTACTTAGAATAACAATTGAATCCTTTACAGCACACACGTATTAAATTTATTTCCTTAGAGTCGACATGCGATATCTCAGTCGGTTACAGCGAGGGCTCCAAATCTAGTAGTCATGATTTTGAAACCGACTTCTTGGTCATTTAGACTGGCCGCTGTGATATTAGTTTAATCAATCGACTATGTCCGACCATAGCTCTTATGTGTGCTTTCTATACGCCTCCCCATTGAGTTCCATTACATTTCGGGTAAAGTCCTATTTAAAAACAACAGGGGTATTATATTGCATACTTAAAATGGCTTCAGCATTTAGAATTCCACTTATATTACGTTATGCATTCAAGTTTCCACCAATGGCAATGAGTCTGGTCCTTCGTCCAGCATATGACTCCACGGGCTAATACCTCTCCCTCTCCAAACAAAGCATGCTATGTAAAACACACCGATACAAATAGGTCGACTCTGCGGCGTAACAATCGTTGGACAGACATTAAACCGAGACACATCTGAAAAAACAACACACAATGCCCGGAAACGGTAGTGACGGTAAATACGTGTCCAATGTAAATATGCCTGAAGGTAGCAAAATTCTCACCAGTATAACACCAGTATATGGTCGGCGTGCTCTTACAGGGCGGTCTCGGTCACCAGAGCGGTTGCGTATAGTTTGCGGATAACGAGCGATCAATGTCGCCAGTCGATGCTTAACATGTTGATGCGTTGGCCATGGCCTAGTCATCCCGTTGCACGTGGTCTATTTGACATGTGGAGATCATGTACATTTAATTTACCGTCCTATATAAGGTATACCATTTGTAACATTGCAGCAGCATCCCTATTCAATCTGAATGTTTGCAATACTTTCTCAACAGTTCTTCGCCGTATTGCTTATGAATCTTCATACACATCTGTTGCCAATCATTTCAATCTATACGTGTAGCTTAAAGGATGATGTAAGTTATCCAATCAAGTGTAGACAAATACATATATTTATCTTGTTGTTTTTTCAGTGCTTTTGGATTGCCTACATGGATGAAATTGCTTCTGAAATAGGCGTTAAACCAAATCTTGTGAAACTGTTCAGAGAGGATCCAGCACTGGCACTTAGATGTCTGTTCGGACCATGTACCCCGGCTCAATACCGTCTTTCCGGACCGGGACAATGGACTGGGGCCAAGCAAGCCATCGAAAGCTCAATGCGAAAATGTCTAGCTCCGATGAAAACAAGAATATTACCAAGAAACTTTCATACCGAGGCAACAGAGAAGAGGCTTATTGTACCTGTGAAAACGGCTTTCACTCCCTACCTTGTATTCGTGTTTGCTTTCCTTCTCTTGTTTTGTATTTGTATGGTTTAAAATGTAATGGTATCATGTCTTCCAAAATTGAATATCGATCGCGATTTGAAATGAGTTGCATGAAGTGAATGAAGTGGAAGAAACAAGCGAACAAAATAATGTCTACACTATTATATGGAACGCCTCAACTGTCTTATAATGACGATTATTATTATATTGTGTGCACCCTTTATTATGTTGTATACATACTTTATTATGTTGTGTACATACTGTATCATGTCATGTTCATATTGTATTATGTTATGTACATACTTTATTATGGTGTGTAAATACTTCATGTTGGTATATGCATTGTTTATTTTGTTTTGTGCATTTCTCATTATTGTCTATTATGCTAAGTGCACTCAATGTTATGTTCTGTGAGAGTTTTATTGTTTTATGTACATTCTTTGTTATGTTGTGTACGTTCTATATTCTATTACGTAGATTCCTTATTCCCTTATGAAGGCATATACTATGTATTACATTGTGTAGGTTCTGTTTGTTGTTTTGTGACTGTTGTATTGTGATATGTAGGCTACACTCTTTGTTATGCTGTGTACAATTTTAATTGTGTTTTGTTCCTTGTTTTATATGGTGTACACACTGTATTTCGTTATGTAGCAAGTTTATTATGATGACGCGGACAATACATACGGGTATAATTCCAGCATGCACCGTCAAAAAAACGGCAAGCGCAACGTCTTGCGATCCATGAGCAATGTCTCCTTTTGCAACAATGTTTTCATCTTTATTCAATTATTGTTCTTTCATTTATAGAGTTTCCATATTTTTGACTAAATGTTTGTGAAGCCGTCTGCTGCAGATTTTGCTGTATGTCGGAAAAGGGCTATTTTTTGTTGTTTAATTTTTCAAATTTTATTTTTAGATTTACATCATTTGTTTGGCAAGCCATCACGAAAAAATTACACCATTAAAAATAATTAAATAAAATTCATTGCATAGGTATATATATTACTGTATCAAAATTTAACTTACAAATAATAGGTAACCAGATTGCTTTTCAAATAAAATAAAATCTTATTTTAGGTGGTGGGTCGAGATTTCGAGTTAACTGATGTATTGCGTCAGAAAAAGGACAGACGGACGGACGACGTATATAGCCTGATCCGATTAGATCACATTGTGCTTTGATCTTAATTAATATATCGACGTATTTTGGATTAATTAGAATAAGTATAAAATATAACGATTTTGGACCATTATGGTGTTCAGTCCCTTTAAAAACTACTAGTTGTCAAATGAACCACACTTCTACTTATATAATATATATATATATATATATACATGAGCTGTGCTCCAGGAAAAACTCATCTTGGCACATTTATGACAAGTAAAAAAGAAAGTAGAAACTGTCTGTTACTATTCAGCAAACAGTGCAGAGTTGGATCAGACTACACAGATGTGTATGTTAATCTAGAATTACATTGGTGACAAATGCCCTGTGGTCGCTATTCCTCCAACTTGGCTATCGCCTATAAAACATCGCGGGTCACCCATCCAGGCACTAACAGCAATGAACGTTGCTTAACTTACAGCAAGGAACATCCACTCGACCAATGTCGCTATAATAGACGGCTTCGAAATGTATTTTGTAGAAATGCTATTTAAACCTATACCGTTCACGTTACTTTTTACCGGTGCATCTTGAAAATCTACCTGTTTGTGTTGTCCGTGTCATCATAATAAACTGGTTGTGGCTAGTCAACATAATAAACTATCTACATAACGAAATACAGTTCGTACACCATATAACACAAATATACACAACACATTAAGAAGTCACGTAAGACAATAAATAATTCACAGAAGATAATAAAAACTGCACAAAACTGAATAAATAATGTTCATAACATGATAAAAAAAACCTTCTCAATGTATCAACGAATGTACAAAACACAAGACAGATTATATATATTAGGCATATAGCATAACACAGAGAGTGCATAAGATAATGAAAACTGCATAAAACACAATACAGGATGCAAATGAAGAAATAAATAGTGTGCATAACATAATTAAAAGTGAACACAGCAAAACAAAGAGTATGTATATCATAATAAAAAAGTCACACAACAAAAATCAGAAACTACACAATGGAATAAATTGTATGTGCCTTCATACATAAATGAATAAGGAACCTACGTAACATAATATAGAACGAACACAACATAACAGAAAATAAACATAAGGCAACACAACTCTCACAGAACATAACATTGACTGCACTTAGCATAATAGACAAGCTATATAAAATAATAAGAAATGCACAAAACAAAGTAAATAATGCACATACCATATTAGAATATGTACTCATCATAATAAAGGATGTACACAACATAATAAAGTATGTACATGACATAATAAAGCATGTACACAACATAATAAAGTATGTACATGACATATTAAAGTATGTACATGACATAATAAAGCATGTACACAACATAATAAAAGGTGCACATAATAGAATAATAAGTGTCATTATAAGACAGTGGAGGCGTTCCATACTATTACATGTACGTTTAAGTGTGCATTGCGTCTCGAAATACAGTTGTGCGTTCATTAGGCAATATAACAAACTTTATGTAGACATCATAATACATATTATTGTAAATATATAGATAATGATATTCCATGAGTGTTTACTTACTATATGCTAAGGCTTTAGAAAGTATTACTTTTGCTAAATTATTATTATTACGATTATTATCATGATTATTATTATTATTACTATTATTATTATTATTATTATTATTATTATTATTATCATTATTATTATTATATTATTATTATTATTATTATTATTATTATTATTATTATTATTATTATTATTGTTTACATGTAAATATAGTTTACCCAGAAAACGCAACAATAGGTATTTCCACGACTTATAAGTACGTAATTAAGACTGAGATGTTTATAAAACCGTGTATCTATTATATTCATAAGCAGATGACAGTCCTTCATTTAGTGTCCGAATAAAAGACTAAAAACTATACTCTGTGATAAGACTTTGTGTTGAATTTATGAATGGTCAGAACCAAATATAGTCTCGAATAGACCAATAAGAAGTCTTGGTTTGAGCATACTCTGTTCTCTACAAGTTTCTGTGGTCAGACCTATTAATGTCCAATCATAAACTTCGATTGGGTAGAGTTCAATCATTGCTATCTCTAGAATTAAAAAGAGATGTATGAAGAGCATAATGCTAATAAGGATAATTATTAGTCTCGTGTGTGTGATTCCTTCTATTATTATTCACATTGTTGGGTTGTTATTCCATTTCTATTATTCTTTCATCCTCTTTCATCCAGAATAATAATTTTAATATTTTATTCAGAATTATCAAATAATTTATATTTGTGCAATTTAATACTTTCCCACATACAAAAAAAAAAAAAAAGGTTCTTCGCTGACTTCGGAAAATTCCGGACAAAAATATGGAGACTATATTTATTGAGAGCAATTTCTCCATAGACAAGACTTTTTTCATAATTTGTCTGCTCTAGATGTTTCAAAAAGTGCGTGCCTGTGGTAAAGGGTTAATTCATGATTTAGAGGCATAATGACACTAATTCTATGTAAACAAACTATACAACATTTATCCCCCGTATGTGCCATATTGTGTGTAATATTCAATCCAAACAAAACAAAAACAAAATAAACAAGAGATGTTTGTCAAACAATATGTACCACTCGTCATAACATTGTCAGGAACATGTTGAAGATTGAATAAATTACCCATGACACTTAATGGGTTATTTCTATAATCGGACAAGTTTTTTGTGTTCAAAGTCACTGTGACCTTAGGTCATCTTCTGGTCATGCCCAACCTCCCTGTGTATTTTCACTACTCTCGGCTCACATGCATTTTTAGTTCTGTGAAATTGACATTTAATCGGATGTCATCAAAATCAATAGAGGGCTTTTTCTGGTCATGCATTATCCCGTTTTTAATCTGACAAGCATTGTTCTACCCCAAAACCGATCGCCCGATTTGTCGAAGCACCACGAATATACTGCGTCTGCAAAAGTCACATTTGCCAATGAGGTTAGTGCTCTTGTTCAAGTAGTTGAAGATATGGGAAATCCATTCATGGAAGAGAGTGACGACCTCCTGGTTCTTGACAGCGGAGATGTCGCTGATCCAGCAATAGTCCAAACTGTGCGTATACTAGAGAAGACATGCCAATACCAGTATGATAAGTACATGGCCGAGCGAGTGATAGAGCGAACCACACCTGTGTTTGATCCTATCAGTAGAAATCAGATGCCCTTGTTCAGCCGACCACCATCGAGAGTTCCATCGAAAGCAAAACAAACCATAACATCATTAAAGAGTGACTGTGCGCTGTTCTAAAGGTTGTACATTGCTTGTCAAACCCGCTACGGAGACTTGGACATTTTCTTCGAACATGAGAATCACGCATAGCCCCCATCATTGTCCCTGCTTGGAAAACTTTAATTTGAATTTATGAATGGTCAGAACCAAATATAGTCTCGAATAGACCAATAAGAAGTCTTGGTTTGAGCATACTCTGTTCTCTACAAGTTTCTGTGGTCAGACCTATTAATGTCTAATCATAAACTTCGATTGGGTAGAGTTCAATCATTGCTATCTCTAGAATTAAAAAGAGATGTATGAAGAGCATAATGCTAATAAGGATAATTATTAGTCTCGTGTGTGTGATTCCTTCTATTATTATTCACATTGTTGGGTTGTTATTCCATTTCATCCAGAATAATAATTTTAATATTTTATTCAGAATAATCAAATAATTTATATTTGTACAATTTAATACTTTCCCACATACAAAAAAAAAAAAACGGTTCTTCGCTGACTTCGGAAAATTCCGGACAAAAATATGGAGACTATATTTATTGAGAGCAATTTCTCCATAGACAAGACTTTTTTCATAATTTGTCTGCTCTAGATGTTTCAAAAAGTGCGTGCCTCTGGTGAAGGGTTAATTCATGCTTTAGAGGCATAATGACACTAATTCTATGTAAACAAACTATACAACATTTATCCCCCATATGTGCCATATTGTGTTTAATATTCAATCCAAACAAAACAAAAACAAAATAAACAAGAGATGTTTGTCAAACAATATGTACCACTCAGCATAACATTGTCAGGAACATGTTGAAGATTGAATAAATTACCCATGACACTTAATGGGTTATTTCTATAATCGGACAAGTTTTTTGTGTTCAAAGTCACTGTGACCTTAGGTCATCTTCTGGTCATGCCCAACCTCCCTGTGTATTTTCACTACTCTCGGCTCACATGCTTTTTCAGTTCTGTGAAATTGACATTTAATCGGATGTCATCAAAATCAATAGAGGGCTTTTTCTGGTCATGCATTATCCCGTTTTTTAATCTGACAAGCATTGTTCTACCCCAAAACCGATCGCCCGATTTGTCGAAGCACCACGAGCATATTGCGTCTGCACAAGTCACATTTGCCAATGAGGTTAGTCTTGTTCAAGTAGTTGAAGATATGGGAAATCCATTCATGGAAGAGAGTGACGACCTCCTGGTTCTTGACAGCGGAGATGTCGCTGATCCAGCAATAGTCCAAACTGTGCGTATAATAGAGAAGACAGGCCAAGACCAGTATGACAAGTACATGGCCGAGCGAGTGATAGAGCGAACCACACCTGTGTTTGATCCTATCAGTAGAAATCAGATGCCCTTGTTCAGCCGACCACCATCGAGAGTTCCATCGAAAGCAAAACAAACCATAACACCATTAAAGAGTGACTGTGCGCTGTTCTAAAGGTTGTACATTGCTTGTCAAACCCGCTACGGAGACTTGGACAATTTCTTCGAACATGAGAATCACGCATAGCCCCCATCATTGTCCCTGCTTGGAAAACTTTGGTTTGGAACGAAGTATGACCTTGTTTAATGTCTGGAAAAGTTATGCACATCATGTGGAGAGGCTCCATTTGCTGACGAATATGCCACACAAGTGTTTCTGACATGTGTACCTGGAAGACAGTCTGAAGTCCACCGCGAGGTAGAATAGAGGAAGAGGTGTTCAGGAAACAAAGGGTATAGCAGAATAATGTTGCGTACTGTGGACACAGATATTCTCGTCCTGGCAGTGTCGACCGATGTGTGCCTTAAAGGCACAGGCAAACACCTGAGGTACATTCCTGCGCACGACATCGCCAAAGAACTTGGTAGTGAAAAAGCACGTGCACTTTCCATGTTCCATACCTTTACGGATTGTGAAATGCTATTAAATGTACATCCCTCTGTCACTGCAGTGGGAACTGAGACCACAATGATAGCAGCTAGGATTATGAAATTTTACATAAATTTGGTCAGTATTTTCGCCACTATATCTAAAATCTTTTAGTATGTCCTTAACGTTATTTTAGCACATTTTGGTGCTTTTACCACAAAACCCACAATTTGGGTAAATATTGTCACATATCTGCCTCGCTAAAGGGGGTTGGGGGGGGGGGGGGCATATTAAGAGAAAAGCATGTACCTTTCACGGAACTTGCACATATATATATATATATGTCTGTCCATGAGAACATGTACAAGTTGGCTTTTATGAACAGTTTAAACCTGTGCATCCCCATAGTCTACTCACGGTCAACAAACACTTTTCACATAATACTTGCATAATTTATTTAGCTTAAAGCTTCTGTCAACGTATGTGTGACCTGAATATAAATGAAATGCTAACCCGTATCTATTCCCAATGACGCGGGGATCATTTCATCTGCTGGGCCACGCTATACAAATTCGATCATATATGTTCTGATTTTAATTATGTTATGGCTAGCCTTTCATAATAAATCATGTTTAGTACGAAGCTGAGAATACATAAACGAATTAAGCATCGAATGATCCCTCGACCACATTGATAACTCGGATTTGTGTATGCTCCACTCTGTTGAGAGGGATGAAGATATTTAGAAAAAAAGAAAGAGAGATGGCGAGAGAAAGATAGTTAGCAAAAAAGACAGAAATTGCAGGACAGCCAAACCACACAACACAGAGAGAGTGAGAGAGAGAGAGAACGAGAGAGAGAGAGAGAAAGAGAGAAAGAGAGAAAGAGAGAGAGAGAGAGAGAGAAAAAAAGAGAAAAAAGAGAGAAAGAGAGAGAGAGAGAAAGAGAGAGAGAGAGAGAAATAGAGAGACAGAAACAGAGAAATAGCGAGAAAAAGAGAGAAATTGCAAGAAAGCGAAATTGAAATGGTCGTATCGCAATAACATATCACACTATATCATGGTGATTCAGCTTGTGATGGT